>CM057075.1:25541384-25856384 GCA_029379335.1 Thymus mandschuricus
AGAAAAGAAAAGAAAAGGAATATTTTTTTATTTTTTGTGAAATTCATTAAGGGTAAATAAGACAATTAACACAAAAAGTGGCTAGTATTTGTGATTTTAATATGAGTGGCTATTATTTTGGTTTACAATATAAAAAGGGCTACTTTCCTATATTTCCCCTTAGAATTATGTAAACAATTTATTCATACCATAAATTTAAATATCATAAATTTAATTTTTTCACAGAGAACTCCTTAGTTATATATTTATTTTTGTATAAAAAATATGTAGAAAAGTTGTTACTCGTGAAATATATAAACAAATAATATTTAAAAGTAATACAAAAATACTAATAGTAATTGAAACAATATGAAAATTATATAAGAAATTCGGACCAAAATAATATGTTCGGTTCATCTTCTACAAAGCTATTGAAGTTTGAGCGTAGTCTTTCTCCTGCAATTTACTCTCCTGTATATCAAGAAATTTTAATAATAATAATTTTATGTATACAAATATTAAAAGTTCCTGTTGAAATTTAAAAATAAAATAAATGTAATACAAAAATACTAAAAGTAAATGAAACAATATGAAAATTATATAAGAAATTCGGACCAAAATAATATGCTCGGTTGCTTTTCTAAAAAGCTATTGAAGTTTGACCATATTCTTCCTCCTGCAATTTACTCTCCTGTAAATTAAGAAATTCCAATCGTAGAGAATAAGATCCAAATATAATAATTTTATGTATACATTATTAATAGTGATAATATATAGAAATGTCATGAAGGAACCATATCTGATCGGTGAAGATCGGTTCGCCCGAGGATCTATTTCGGATATCTAACTATCGAATAAACCTATCATGCTCCTATGAATTAAATGCGGAATCATAGGGGGGGTTTATAGATCGATTACCTGAAGAAGTAGAGAACTCGCGAATAGATCTTCTGATCTGTATCCCTGCTCGATTCTGACGTTGGATGGACAACGAACCTCGGAATCAGCCACGGAAACGGGAACCCCACCGAACTGCTCTGCCCGGCCGCGAGTCTCTCTCTCTCTAACCCTAGCCTCCCTTTCTTGTTTAGAATATTTAAGTGCACTCGATTATTCTGATCATTAGGTTTGAACAAGACCTTGAGGGGGTATATATAGAGGAGACCAAGTGAGACTTGGGCTTAAGTTGCAGGCCAGGCCTGCAACTTATGGACTAGCCGTCCAACTGCAGTAATTGGCGCCCTCACTGGGCCCAATCAAGTGGTGGCCCACTTATTCCTTATACTGTGGCCTATTGAGCTTTTTGGGCCAGATCAGGGATCTACTAGCTGGTAAAACCGAGGCCTCCCAATGGCTAAATTCTCCATACTCAGCCCAGAGTATAATTTAGTCCATAAGTACTAGAACATTCCACTAGAGTAATAGTACTGAATTACCTGTTTTACCCCTGTTGAGTTCAGGGCTAGTATTAGACTTAACGACCCCTATATTTAAGATATCCCACATCCGTTGATTAACTTAGAGCTTCTGACTGCTCGTGTTATTCAACTTCTTTTATTTTCCTGAGTAGTACCATTCATACCTTACTCATCATACCGGAATTTAATCCACCTGCAGGGTTTGGTATGATAGTCCTTAATGAATTCCTCAGGGGATGTGATCAACCTGTTCTACCAGGATATGGTGCTCTGTTGCAGTTGCACTAAGAGTCGTACTAGTTATAGTTGCTTCCCAAGATACGGAGCATATTGAGTTACAGATACTCTGAACTCTCACCCATGGTAAATCAAAGAAGCAGACTATAACTATACACCCTTAGGACTCAACTAGAGTTAAGGTTCATCTTAAGTCACCGAGGTCTTGATTCTTTCTACATCTGGTCAGAATAGAAGAATACACCTCACCGTGATCCTATCAGTACACGCACGTACTAGTATAGACAAGTAGCCAAGACAAGCTACTTATGCAGCCTATACTACAGCCTAAACCGACAGTTATATCCAGAACTGTCTCGACTGTGATACCCTTTTATATCTCGTGAGGAACCGGCATCTATGGTCTTCTGTGATCTACAACACACCATAAAGCCTACAACTTTGAGATAATGGATAGATGTTTGATGCATAGATAACAATTCATACTTAATCAGATAGAAGATTGTTAGTGGTTATGGACAACACATGCATACAAGCTAAAAGGCCTGCTTTCTAGTATACAAATCCATCAATCTCCCACTTATACTAAAGCAAACTTTTAGTATATCATGTGACAAAAGGCAAAGTGTCTACAATCTAGCATCTATTACACATCTTCTCCCACTTATACTCAAAGTTTACTAGTGTGGGAGGCGCCCCAGTCCCATCCCTTCGACATGCTTGTCGAACACCTTGACTGGTAAGCTCTTTGTGAATGGATCCGCCAGATTATCCGCTGAAGGGATTTTCTTCACTTCTACTTCTCCTCTTTCGACGATTGCTCGTACGAGATGGTACTTTCTCTCTATGTGTTTGCTTGCCTTGTGAGCTCTAGGTTCCTTGCAGTTTGCAACTGCTCCAGCATTATCACAATATAACGTGATACCTCTGGGCAAACTGGGAACTAGTTCTAGCTCATTAAGGAAGTTCAGGAGCCACACAGCCTCTTTAGCAGCCTCACAAGTAGCCACATATTCGGCCTCCATGGTCGAGTCTGCGATGCACTTCTGCTTCACACTCTTCCAAGTGACGGCTCCACCTCCCAAGGTAAACACATAGCCTGAGGTAGATTTCCTCTCATCTCGATCAGCCTGGAAGTCTGAGTCCGTATACCCTATCGGGATCATCTCATTGGACTGATAAACAAGCACATGATCTCTTGTCCTCTTGAGATACTTTAAAATGTGCTTAACAGCCGTCCAATGTCCCTGACCAGGGTTAGACTGATATCTTGCCACCATGCCAACCGCATAGCAGATATCCGGTCTAGTACACAGCATTGCATACATGAGACTTCCAACCGCGGAAGCATACGGTATAGTCTTCATGCCCTCTATCTCCTCTTGCGTCTTCGGACACATGTCCTTAGATAGGGGTATGCCATGTCTGAAGGGAAGAAAACCCTTCTTGGCATTCTGCATGCTGAAACGGGCGATCACAGTATCTATATATGAAGCTTGGCTTAAGCCTAACATCCTCTTACGGCGATCTCTGATCACCTTGATCCCTAGGATGTAACCTGCTTCTCCCAAGTCTTTCATCTGAAACTGTTCAGACAACCAATCCTTTACGCCTGATAACACGTTCACATTGTTGCCAATGAGAAGTATGTCATCTACGTACAGTACTAAGAATACCACGCTTCCGTCCGAACTGAGCCTGTAAACACAGCTTTCGTTTAAGCACTGGACAAATCCGTAGGATTTAATCACTCCATCAAAACGAATGTTCCAGGACCTGGACGCTTGCTTAAGTCCGTATAAGGACTTCTTAAGCTTCCATACAAGATGCTCCTGGCCATCTCTCACATAACCTTCTGGTTGGCGCATATAAATGTCCCTACCTTTTTCAAGGTACCCGTTCAAGAACGCAGTCTTGACGTCCATTTGCCAAACCTCTAGGTCTAAATGTGCCGCCATGGACAAGAGTATTCTGACGGACTTAAGCATGGCAACCGGCGAAAATGTCTCATCGTAGTCGATTCCCTCTTTCTGAGTGAATCCTTTTGCCACCAATCTAGCTTTGAAGGCTAAAACCTTCCCGTCAGGTCCTCTCTTTCTCTTGTACACCCACTTGCAACCAATGGGCTTTACCCCATTCGGCAGCTCCGCAAGGTCGTACACGTCCATGTTAACTATGGATTCTATCTCCGAATCCATAGAAACTCTCCAGGAATCTGCATCCTCGTCCTCCATCGCTTCCTTGTAAGTCCAGGGGTCGATCTCATCATGTTCGATACCCGAGAGTAGTTCAGTGGATTCTCCCACGAACATGAAACGGTCCGGTTGACGAACAACCCTCCCACTGCGACGAAGCGATGGTGGAGATACAGTATCGGATAAGGGTGCAGTTAGTGGTATAACCTCTTGTACACTCGGCTGTTCTGGAATACTGGCTACTGCTGATGCTCGCAACTCATCGAGCATTATTTCACTCCTTGTCCGATGGTTACTAATAAAGTCCTCCTCTAGGAATCGGGCATTAGTGCTCACAATGACCTTCTGATCCTGGGGACTATAGAAATAACCTCCTTTCGTTCCCTTTGGATATCCTACAAACAGCCTAACCTCAGTCTTAGACCTCAATTTGTCGGCCTCCTTAGTCAGCACGTGTGCTGGGCATCCCCAGACCCGAATATGACCCAAACTGGGCTTGCGCCCTGTCCATAATTCGGAAGGAGTTTTAACTGTCGACTTTGTAGGTACTAGATTGAGGAGATAACCTGCTGTTTCCAAGGCATATCCCCAGAACGAAATTGGCAAGGATGCATAGCTCATCATCGATCTCACTGTGTCTAAAAGAGTACGATTCCGTCTCTCGGCTACACCGTTCTGTTGGGGAGTACCGGGCGTAGTTAACTGAGATGAAATCCCATTTTCTGACAAGAAAGTTCGAAACTCAGTTCCGAGGTACTCGCCACCTCTATCAGAGCGAAGTGACTTGATACTTCTACCCGTTCTCTTCTCCACTTCCGCTTTGAATTCCTTGAATTTGTCAAAGCACTCGGATTTCTTGTGGAGCAGGTAGATAAAACCGTATCTCGAGTAGTCATCAATAAATGTGACGAAATACTCGTAACCTCCTCGAGCTTGAACGGACATCGGTCCACACAAGTCAGAATGAACCAACTCTAAGAGCTCTTGAGCTCGATATCCTATGGACTTGAAAGGTCTGGTCACCATCTTCCCTTCCAAGCACGATTCACATGTTGATAAAGGTTCTATTTGGAAATCCAAAACACCTTCTTTTATCAACCTTTGAATCCTCTTTTGGTTGATGTGACCCAATCGTAAGTGCCATAATATAGTTTGGTTCGTTTGAGACGGATTCTTCCTCTTTTTAGTATTCAATGATGAGGAAGCATTATAAGAAGAAGAATCATTCATAGGACAAGTAATGGTATAGAGAGACCGGGACAATGTGCCAGAAACTATTACTTCATCGTTTTTCATGATAGAAACGCCTCTATCAAAAACAACTGAATATCCGTAAACAAAAAGTTTCGAAACAGAAATCAAGTTTCGCCTAAAGGCAGGCACATACAAAACTTCTCTCAAAACCAAAACAGTACTATCAAACGATAAATGAATATCTCCAACTGCGACAGCTGCAACTCTCGATGCATCGCCCATGGAGATGGTAATCTCGTCATCACTCAGCTCCCTTGTCCGCAGAAACCCCTGCAAGGAGTAACATACATGGTCAGTTGCTCCCGTATCTACTACCCAAGTCTGGGTAGAACTTGCAGCTAAGCATGTTTCAGTTACAAATGTGAATGACGTACCAGAATTCTTCTTCTTTAGAGGGCAGTCAGCCTTCCAGTGTCCTGTCTTGTTGCACTTGAAGCACTTGCCTTTCCCCTTAGGCTTTTCACCGCCTTTGGTAGGCTTACTACCTTTGCTCCCACTGGTGCTAGCCGCTTTCTTTCTCAACCACGGTTTCTTCTTGATCCCACCTTTCGGTGCATAAGAAGATGCCTTCACTGATGACAGCGCCGTGGCGCCCTCGCTCATCATGGCTTCGGCAGTCACCAAGTCATTAAGAAGTTCATTCTGAGTGTACTCCTTTTTGTTCATGACTACATTCAGACGGAAATTCTCGAAGGACTTTGGAAGTGTATGGAGTATCATATAGACTTTGGCTTCACCATCGATACCTCCACCGAGCTCTTCCAGTTCATTCTGTGCGTGCATCAGACTCAGAACATGATCACGCACTGAAGTGCCTTCCGTCATCTTTGTGGTCATGAGTTTCCTCATGGCCTCAAAACGGGCAGCTCTGTCCTTCTCTCCAAAGAGTTCCTTGAGATTGAACATAATGTCAGATGCTTTCACAAAATTCTTGTGTTCTAACTGCATCTGACTTGACATAGAAGTCATGATGAAACACTTTGCCATATCATTGGCCTTGTGCCATCTCTTATGTTCTTCCCTCTCAACATCAGTGGATTCCTCCGTCAAGGGAGCAGGTTCAGGAGTTGTGAGTACAAAATTGTACTCTTCCGCAACCAAGACATACTCAAGATTTCGTTTCCATTCCAAATAATTGGAACCAACGAGAGGCTTTGAAGTGAGAACATTTATCAACGGGCCTAAAGTCATATCTGAAAAAGCAATAAACACGTAGACACAAGTAAGAAAAGATCATGCATCAATTCGTAACGAAAATTATTGTAACATTTTGATAAACCAATAATTTCAAAACCTTCAACAGCCCAAACAGTGCAGATCGCAAGCCACGTTCGTGTGGACGTTTACGCTCCCACTGTTCAACCAGATACTCGGATCTTTAACTCTACTTATCTTGCCAACCTATCCTTATGGCAAATAGAGCTAACAGTTGAACCTTACTAGACCATATTAGATTAGAAAAGGGACTCCGTTGGGGAGTTGTATTCTAACTAATATCTAAGCTTTTAACCACAATCTTAGCCTAACTTGGAAAAAGCACTATTTTCCTTAAGCTATCTTTGTTCAAAAACCAACTCCAGAGAAAACCGTAGTTACTATTCCGAGTAAGCCACGTTAGTGTGGACGTTTACTCAGAAAAGCTCCCACTTCTCATTTTGGTTAGAACATTTTTGTTAAGAAACCCTAAGTCTGGCGAACTCGTTCAGTACGATGTGCAAGCCACGTTCGTGTGGACGTTTACACACTCGCACCAAACTTCACCTTAAGGTCAGTTGTGGAGGTCTTAACATTTTCTATACCAAAAACGTTTTTATCTGCTTAGTATTTTTCTTTCAAAAGGTTGTCGACATGCTAGATCACGTTGTCACATAATCCTAAGCACAATTTTCTATACGCAGCAAATAAACCATGCTCGCAGAAAATTTAAAACATGCTTATATTGACAATCCTAAAACATGCTCGACTAAGCGCAATTTAATCACCTCGACAGGCAAGACATGCTATAATAAATAAATTGCATCCATAGCATGCTTAAGAAAAACGAGATAAAAACAAAAATAAAACTCGCTTTTCGTGGTGTGACAACCCGTCTAATCTATTACATAAAATTGTAAAATCCGAAACAGGCTTCGGTCTTGAATGAGTCCTCCGAGTTGATCTCCCGTTTCTCCCCGAAAATAAATAAATTATTTAAATAATTTATTTTCTAATTTTCGTTGCCATTGGGCTTCTCTAACCGAGATTGGGCCCACACCACGTGACCCAATTCTCTCGAAAAGACCCAAACCGCGCTCGTTTCACTCTTATGGGCCCACGAACTCGAAACCGACCTAACACGGCCCGAATTCGCGACTGGGCCCGAGCCCGAACGCTGGAGGCAGCCCGTAAACGCGAACGGGCCGGGTTGGAAACCCTAGGCCCGTCCACGGGCTAGGGCACGGGTGTGCAAGGCTGCCCGCGCCGCAGCCGACGGCGTGAGGCTCTGCCGCCGGCCGCCTCCGCCTCCCTGGCGCCGCTGCTGCTGCTGGTGGTCTATCCCTGCCGGTGGCACGGCCGGCAGCCCTCTCCGGCGACGTTCGCGGCGTAGAGCCCTCACTAGGGTTCCGCCGCGAAACCCTCGCGCCTGCTGCCGCCGTTACAGCCGCCGACGACCTCCGCCACGGCCACCACTGCTGCTGGCTGATGTCGCCGCCCCTCCGCCGAGCTGCTGGACCCTCCCCGTCGCCGTCACCGTCGCCAGCTGCCGCTGCAAGTCGCGGCAGAAACCCTAACGGATTCTGCCGCCGCTGCTGCTCCTCCGGCGCTGCTCCCCGACGGCCTGCTGCTGCCGGCGACGCTCGCGGCCACGTTGAGTCCGTTGCCGGACTCCGTGGTTGCCGTCGTTGGCCCCCACGCAGTACACGGCTGCTGCCGCGGCGTCGAGCCCTAATTAGGGTTCCGCCGCGGCGCCGTTCTCGCGCCTCCCCTGCTGCTGCCCGCCCCTCCGGCCACCCCTAGCCTCCTCCGACGACGTGCAGGCTCCAGCAGCCTGCTGGAGCCAAGTCGATCACCGGAGAAGAAGGAGACAGCCCGTTGGGCGACTCGCACGCGCGTGCGGTGGCGCGTGTGATTCACGCGCCGCCTCGTGCGACGGAGCCCAGCTGGTGTTCGTCTCCTTCGTTCTTCGTGTTCCTCGTCTCTTTGCAGCAGTTACAAACGAAAAACAATAGAAAAATCTATCTAATCCTATTCTAGATCGCACCTTATTATCTCGCGATCAAAAATTACATAGATTTGCCAAATCGGCCCGAAAAACGAAAAACACCACGAAAAGCGACATCCCAATCGATCTAACATGCATAATAATCGATAATTAATCAGATAGAGCCGAAAATCTGATCCTTGGCTCTGATACCAACTGAAGGAACCATATCTGATCGGTGAAGATCGGTTCGCCCGAGGATCTATTTCGGATATCTAACTATCGAATAAACCTATCATGCTCCTATGAATTAAATGCAGAATCATAGGGGGTTTATAGATCGATTACCTGAAGAAGTAGAGAACTCACGAATAGATCTTCTGATCTGTATCCCTGCTCGATTCTGACGTTGGATGGACAACGAACCTCGGAATCAGCCACGGAAACGGGAACCCCACCGAACTGCTCTGCCCGGCCGCGCGTCTCTCTCTCTCTAACCCTAGCCTCCCTTTCTTGTTCAGAATATTTAAGTGCACTCGATTATTCTGATCATTAGGTTTGAACAAGACCTTGAGGGGGTATATATAGAGGAGACCAAGTGAGACTTGGGCTTAAGTTGCAGGCCAGGCCTGCAACTTATGGACTAGCCGTCCAACTGCAGTATTGGCGCCCTCACTGGGCCCAATCAAGTGGTGGCCCACTTATTCCTTACACTGTGGCCTATTGAGCTTTTTGGGCCAGATCAGGGATCTACTAGCTGGTAAAACCGAGGCCTCCCAATGGCTAAATTCTCCATACTCAGCCCAGAGTATAATTTAGTCCATAAGTACTAGAACATTCCACTAGAGTAATAGTACTGAATTACCTGTTTTACCCCTGTTGAGTTCAGGGCTAGTATTAGACTTAACGACCCCTATATTTAAGATATCCCACATCCGTTGATTAACTTAGAGCTTCTGACTGCTCGTATTATTCAACTTCTTTTATTTTCCTGAGTAGTACCATTCATACCTTACTCATCATACCGGAATTTAATCCACCTGCAGGGTTTGGTATGATAGTCCTTAATGAATTCCTCAGGGGATGTGATCAACCTGTTCTACCAGGATATGGTGCTCTGTTGCAGTTGCACTAAGAGTCGTACTAGTTATAGTTGCTTCCCAAGATACGGAGCATATTGAGTTACAGATACTCTGAACTCTCACCCATGGTAAATCAAAGAAGCAGACTATAACTATACACCCTTAGGACTCAACTAGAGTTAAGGTTCATCTTAAGTCACCGAGGTCTTGATTCTTTCTACATCTGGTCAGAATAGAAGAATACACCTCACCGTGATCCTATCAGTACACGCACGTACTAGTATAGACAAGTAGCCAAGACAAGCTACTTATGCAGCCTATACTACAGCCTAAACCGACAGTTATATCCAGAACTGTCTCGACTGTGATACCCTTTTATATCTCGTGAGGAACCGGCAACTATGGTCTTCTGTGATCTACAACACACCATAAAGCCTATAACTTTGAGATAATGGATAGATGTTTGATGCATAGATAACAATTCATACTTAATCAGATAGAAGATTGTTAGTGGTTATGGACAACACATGCATACAAGCTAAAAGGCCTGCTTTCTAGTATACAAATCCATCATGTCATTCCACAATAACAAAAACCAAATTGTGTTAACTTTATAAAAAGACACAAATTTTGTCAAAAGTAATTTTTTTGGACCAAACTACCCTTACTAAGACCTACTCTTTTTCACGCCCTCACATCCATTTACCCCCCCCCCCCCCCCCCCCCCCCCCCCCACGAAACCAAAAATTTTCCCTCCTCTCTCTCTTTTAGCTTAATCCAACCTTCCCCCCACCCATTCTTCTCACTCCATCCCTCTCTCTCTTCATTATTTCGGCCTCCCCAACCTCCCCAAGCTCAATACTACTTAGCTCAATACGACGAGTTCCTTAGTCCCACACCAATCCGTCGCAACCGCTCTCCCTTCGTTCGTCGGAAATCAGTTGTTGCCAGAAGCTCAGTTCGTCGTCGCCTGAAGCTCAGTCCGTCGTCGGAAGCTCAATTTCCTCTCAGTTTGTCGGCGTTCTCTATCCCTTCGCCGGAAGTCCAAAAGCGCCCTGCCGGAAGTTCAAATCGTCGCCGGAAGTCCAAAAGCGTCTCGCTGGAAGTCCCAATCGTAGTCGGAAGTTCATATTGTCTGAAATTATTCTTAATTGATCTTCGCATCGATTCAAGGTACTAATATCTGTTGAATTAATGAAATACTTATTTCAAACCTTGATGTACTTGAAGTTTCAAACCTGTATGTTCAGTATATCTTTTATATTCGTTGTCACTGGAGACACTATTAGTACCAACAGAACCATGTTTTATATCACAACATGGTTCTATTAGTACAATTAGATATATGTGCGCTAAATGTTCCATTATGCAGATGAGCCAGCGTTCGATGACCATTGCCCACATAGGTGACTGGTCTGACAATGACGAGTATAAAGGCGGCCGAACAGAGCTCATTCCTATGCGCGAGTTTGATATGAATTATAAAAATTTGTTAAGCAAGATTGAAATGCGTTTGAAGAAGCCGAGGGCTCGGTACTTGTATGAGATAGATGCATTGGTTATCTCCCCAACAACTAACCAAAAGATTAGAATGAAGATCACCGATGATTACGAGTTGGCCTTTGTGATGGCATCAGCTGTGGCTCCAGTGTTGTACATAACTACAACACCGGTTACAGCCGATTCTGAATTAATAAGTTTAGTGTTGCGGTAAAACAGTGTGGTTCCAACTCCAATTCCAACTTCAACACGAAAAAGAATTCGTCGATAAGAAATTCAGACAGGTTCCATTACGATCTTAACAATGAGGAGTTTCTCGATCGAGAGATTGAGCATGAGGATGATGAGCATGAAGAATTTGAAGATGTTGATGATGAGCATCAATTGGTGAAGGGGAAAGATAGCCATTGTCTGAATGAACATGTTCTTGGTCGGAGATAAGCTCAAAATGGTATCATTGTTTTGATATTTTACATGCAAAAGCAAATATTGAAAATTTTCAGATTTAGACTCGGCGCTACTGTTCTGGCCATTTTCAGATTGGATCTCAGATCCAATTGTGAAATCGATGCCTGGAATTTGTTCTATTCGACAAGATAAAGAGATGAAGGGGTAGATCGTCAGTTTTGGTGGTGAGACGGCGGAGATATTTTCCGGGGAAGTCGACATTGTCGCTGGTGGCTAGTTGCGCAGAGGCGCGATGTTCCATAGGCTATTCTAACCACGTCGGTGGTTTGATTTTAATGGGCCACATACCGACGAAATCCTCTTGACGAATAGAAGACGAATCTGGACTGTTTTGTTAAAATTCGTAGTTATTGTATCCCAAAATCGACGAAAGACAGAAGCTGCTTCAGTTTTAGCGCAGCAAATCTGCCGGTCAGTTTCCGGACAACTCGATTATCGAGATGATGACCATGACCTATCAAATCAATGGGCTTGACCTGTAGCTTCCAAAGATGGTTTTGGATTCAGGTTTCGATTTGATTTGGATAGTAAATTTTGGTGTTTTTTGGACACAAAATTTACTGTCAATTTTGTTTCTTAGGATTATTTCCTAAATTGACTCAGCTCTTCAGAAATTGGTATATGCATTACCATGCTTTTTTGAAAATCCATAAATTGTTATGCACATATTATATGTAATGTATGGTATAATTTGAATTTGTTTGGCGTGTCTCACCAATGTAAGCGGAAAGACCGAACATATCTTTTGGAGTTACTTCCAACTTTTGGGAAAAATGAAATCCATAGGGAAAGCGTAATGCTTTAGATGCATGGCATCATTGCACCTTCTTGTAATATTTTTATATATCTTTTGGAAAGTTCATTAAAATTTTCTTATAGATATATGGAAAGCTATATATATATCTTAACCCAAAACTTATGGTGAATTTTGTTTGGTGAAGTTTTGGCTTAATATCTTAACCCAAAACTTGTGGGGGATTATTTTAATAAGATATCCATGATAAAGTTTGGCAATATGAGATTTTCAAAATTATTTTACAGTATGGTTGTGATAAATGTATAAATAAAGAAACATTGTGAGGATATGTTCAACATTTGGTTGCAACATATGACAATTCTACTTATGGTAGAGTATATGTATTGACAAAATCTTTATAAGAAAGATAGTTAAGATTATCCTTTAAATAGAAATTTTAAAGAACGAGAGATGCATCTACTACTTAGTAGATACACTGATACGATCCTTGACGACCGAAAATACGACACGCACGCGGAAGACTTAAGACACGAACTCGATTCGACTCGAACTGATAAAGGATGGAAATTCCCAAACCTCTAAATCTAATCCTCCGAATTGAAAAGGCGAGAAACTCGCTAAACCCCAAGGAGACGATTGACTCAACAACTCAGGAACGATGAATGACACACAAACGAGGGAGATGAACTTGATTGATTCGCCGGATAAAAAATTTCTTGGTTACACCAAAAGAAATTCAAAGATAAATCTCATAAAGATCTAATTTCCGTCACCTATGAATGAGCTTTATTATAGGCTTCAAAAAATCCTAATTACACAAGGAAACTAGTCAAAAATCTATCATAAGATTCACCAAATAAATTCTAGTCTAAAAAGGAATAAAATCTCCAAATAATGCTTAAAATAACCCTATCAACTAGATAACTATATATAAAACGAAAATTACATAAAATAAAATCTATAAAATAATATCTTCAAGCTTTATCCCATAAAATCTTCAAATCTCGATCCAAAAGCTTGTTATCTCGAACCATGGGTTGCATCATAAACACTTGTAATTACAAGTGTACATGTATTCTAAAGATCGTTTAGAATAAATGAATTTGAATAAGATGTTTGTTTAGGACTTACCTTGATGAATTAATTATTGATTATTACATCAAAGGTGGGGTAAAGTAGTAAAAACCCTTGAGTCTAATCAAATCTCGGAAATTCATCTAGCCACAAAGTGATTTAATGGAGGCATCGTAATGGTTTATCTCGATACATTCAAATGTAGGGGATTTCAAGAAATAAATACCTTGAACACGTTTAAAGAAGTAGTTTTTTTTTTTTTTTTTGGAAAGATCATTAAACGAGTGATCTTACAGCAAAAGACTTATAAGATGCAAAGTCCATTTAATTGATTAACTAAGAGAGTAAACTAGGACAATATTGATAATTGTCCAGTGGAATTGAAAAGGTTACAAAGAAACGTAACATATTCTAGTACACCTACATTTGGAAGAGTATTACTATGATGAAGAAATTGTCATCAAGTAAACTTGATCGTTAGAAAAAGTTATACAAAGACATAAATGATTTGAGAAAGCACAAGACTGTTTTCAAAACAATTGATCACAAAGGTATACGAACATTGAAAATTGAAAAGTCAAAGTTCACAAGCTCAACCGCTTATATAGATTTGCATGATCAATTGTGCAGTATGAGGAATGGGTTGAAAATCCACAATAAAAGGACATTCATAGCAGTAACTTAACCATAATGACTGGAGATCCCAAGAACTTGGTTCAATTAGAAAACTAAGTTATGAATGTTCAGTTGTGCACTTAAAACTCAATTCAAACCTGATATAGTGTTAAACTAAAAATTATAGAATTACTATAACAACTTATTAATTATAATCACTTGGTATTATTACTCTATAATATGAACAATTCCCTAACAGTTGCACATGATGAAGCTGCATACAAATGCAACCCTATTAAGTATTAACAATATAGTGCCATTAATATATATAACATATAATGCCTCCATAGATCAAGAATGTGCGACATTTTCTGCTCTTCTATGAATGTTCAAACCCTAAGCTCTGGCTCAAGGGGCTATCCTTTTATTCACTAGCTCCGTCTTCTTTCGCGCCTCCAACTTCCACGCTAAAATCAATGGCCCCGGTTTCATCAAAAGACTCGACACCTTCATCTCCCTTACCCTCGTTCTTTAAGTCCACGCCATTGCTGTAGATCAAGATATTTTCATGATCAAAGCTAAGGGGAGCATAATATGGGACTGCGACCGAAGGATTTTTAGGGGAAAACGCTCCAAGATGTGATGGCATAAGGGGCGGCATAGACCATAAGGGTAATGCTTCTTCTCCCAAGTAAGGAGGTGTAGTAGGCAAAATATTTAATTGCTCATAGTTTTGCCTTCCAAATTCTTGCATGTGATGCTTTACATCAGTTGCACTTAGTGTATGCATGAATCTGTTGCAGTCAAGCCCCGGATTCGGGTGTGGCCTATGTATCGAGTAAGCGCCTGGTATGCTATGAAGGTAGCTGAACTTCCTCTGAATACTTAACACCAAGTTGTGGTCTTCAACAACCTAAGGGAATCAAGAATCTTGCTTATAAATTTGTTTTTGATAATTCATGATCAATAAATTGAATTACCAACAATATAAATACCTTATGAAATGAGCCAAGTTGGATTGCACCTTCTCTAACTGATATTAGTGCAATAGTCTGTCATACTTAAAAGTGAATTGTTACAAAAATCTGATTCGATTAATGTAAAATATTTAGAAATAGATTTTTCCGTACCTCAATGCCTGAGCTGAACTGAACCTCCCATGCTCTAGGTTGCTGTTAATTTAAATTTAAATAAACAAAAAAGGAAAAGGTTGATTCAAGAAAATAAGTAGTTATCAAAAAACTGATTCAAGAAAATAAGCATTGATCATTTTTTACAGGATCTATGGAAACATTCCATGAAGAAAGGGAGGTATGATCACTGATTTCTGCTGGGCTATCTCTAAACACCCATCTATGGCTGTTATCTGATGCAACTTTGCCCACCAATCTGTTGACAAAACAACGTTGTAAGACGTCATAGGTGCAATTCAAGAACCTTAAATCTTTCTATCAATTCAAAGAGAGATTTGATCTACTTTCTTACCCCTCTCCAAAATTGTAGACTTCATGAGTCATTTTGAAGAAAATATCAGCTCCAAACCTTCTCTTCCCACATCCATTTCCGTCTCTTGAGCACTCGCCAAAATCACAAAACCCGTCTTCCCAAACAAGGATCCTGATCGCGACTATGGATCAAATTTGGAAGGGAAAAAAAAAACAGAGAGAGTACAGAATTCTGTAAAACTAGTTTCAAATTTGGCAATGCATTACCAGTTTCTCTTGTTTCCCTTAACTCGATCGAGAAGGCCTTCTCCATGATCCCACCTAGTCAAGATCATAACACATATGTTCACATGATAGCAACCTCTAAAAGAAATGGATCAAGAATCAAGAGCTTCTAAACAAAGCGAAGATGGAGAAAGGAGTGGCATTGCCACTTCTTTTGTTCACTGTAACAAGAAACGGCGCCTTACTTTGGAGGTGGATAGTTTCTCGGCACAATCCTCCAAAAAACGGCGTACACCCATTTCGAAGGAGCCGGAGAAGAATCGTAACATGCACAGAGGCTTCTGAGTGTTTGCTGCAACAAGCAGTTCAGCATAGGAAGTCCTACTTCCATTGTTGAGAGAGAGAGAGAGAGAGAGAGAGAGAGAGAGAATTAGAAGAACATCAATTAAAGGGAATGCAAATTTTTAGAAATATGTTGAGCCAATAATTTTGCATTAGCAAATGTGCTAAAGCTCCATCACATGCTGATTATTTATTTCCACTTGGATATCTGTCGTTATTTTTTTTTCCCTTGTGGATTATGTTGTTTTGTTCTTGAATCATGGATCAATAAATATCAATTAGTAGAACCATTTACATTTTGAAAACGACATTTTTTCTCCTTGACTCGAAAATAATTGTTCAAAACTTCACTGCTTAATCCTCAACCATTAACCCTGCTGATTTCCTCTCCTTTTCAAACACAAGATTTTCTCTAACATGAACAGCTGCAACATGTCCTAATCTGAGTAATCTCAGTCCAAAGTTGTTATAATCTTCGATCAAACAGTAAGGGTATGGTCGACAAAACAGTTGAGAAATCTGAGACTATTCGAATAGGAAGCATTGACTAGTAGAACAATCTTGTTCGAAATATACAACTCGAGAAATTCTTATGTAGGTGTAAGTGTACTACACTCACCTCTCACATTATGATTATAATATTAATATAATTCTCCACTAATTATATTAATATATAATCAATTGTGAGGGATGAGTGTAGTACACCCACACTCATTTAAGAATAAACCTAAACAACTCTAACGATCATTATCAGTTTCCGATGTTGTAATCTAATGTATCGTCAGTTTTATTGCGTACTCCAAAAAAATTCAATAAAAACTAGATACTCCTTCCGTCCTCCATTTAGTGAACCTAAGTCTTTGACACATGGTTTTTTTTTTTTTTTTTTTTTTTTTTTTTTTTTTAATTTTTTTTTAAATTTTTTTTACAATTTAATAATATAAAACTAATATATTAAAGTGTTAAATGATCTTGGGACCTACGTCCCAAAACTAGAAAGGTTCAAAAATGGCAGACGTCCATATATATATAGTCAGTAAATAGAGAACGGGAGAGTAATTTTTTTTTTATGCCAAAAGGTTGACTGCCTGCCTCAATGCAAGAAAAGTGATTGTATAATGTGGGCCAGACATGAGTAAATTTTCAATTAACGCTAAGTATGATTAGATTCAAAAAGTTTTCAATTTCATTTTTTTTTTTAAATTTCATCACCTGTCGAGAGTTCTATATTCAGTGTCTTATAATGGTGGTTTTTTAACATTAGTACAGAGCAACATCTAAAACATTGAACTCAATTTAATATTACTTCCATCCAAGTTAATTAGTCTCGTATTCCATTTCGGGATTTCTCAGTTATTAGTCCAATTTCCATAAAAGCATAAAAGGAAATAATTCAACATTACATCTCCATCACATCACACTTAATTAGCCCAAATTAAACTCTAATTAAAAGCGGACGAGTGTAGTAGTATTAAATTAAATTAAACTCTAATTTAACATCACATCTCCATCTACATCACACTTTATCCCATTTTCCTTGGCTCTTATGCCATTTGGAAATGGGACTAATTAGGATGGATGGAGGTAGTATAGACAACCCTACGAAGAAAATGCAGGTAAGATATGACTGTCAAAGAAACTGTTTGCATATTGCAAGCCAAACCTAAGATAGAGACACTAAAAAACGGCTAAAGGCATTAATAGATCTTAATCGACCATCAAAAGTAAGGTATGTTAGGAAACAACAAATAAACAGAGACAGTTTGAAAGAGCTAATAAAAGAAAGAGCAATATTCCAAAACTGCACACAGGGAAAGTTGGGGTCCATTCCAACGAGACGAGACAAATAAATGGTGGTGGTCCTCCACTCCACCCAATCCCTAAGTGAGTGGCAGAGCATCCATATAAGGCCACTCACCTTTTCAATGCAACTCTTTCTGGTTCAATTATACGTATATGGCTTCAAACCTTAAAAGAGTTATCTTCAATCACCATTAAGCACCATACAAAGACAGTTCGTGGAAAAACTCCTCGTCTCAGAGTGACGGTACAATATTATTAGATATTGAAAACGGAAAGGAGATTATACCTCATTTCCTCACTTACCTGGACAATAAAAAGCAAACTTGAGCACCAAGAGCTCTGCATTCAACTGTTTCCCTAGCCATGGATGTAACCGTGTAAGAAAAAGTTAGGCAATTCCTTCATATGTAGAAGCAGTAGTTTCAAGATACGAAGCACTGGCAATCAGCCTTGAATTATTTAGAAGTCAATTAGCAAGAGTTAAGTGTCATAAATTATTGAAGCTTATATAATATGGTACCCTCTAATAAGACAATCCAAGTGAAATAATGCATCCAGAGAAAGGCTAGAATAGAGACTAGACAACCCCAAATTGTGAGGCAGAAAAGAGTGCCACCCTTTTGTACAGAGACATTGATATTCAATACACCATGGCCCTTCCATACCTCCAATATTAACTTCCCTACTGCTAGCTTCCCTTATCTTTTAGGATAAACAATGAGGGAATTCACGTCCCACTAAAGTTCATTTCTCATCTCTTCCATGAGCAGAACTTATCATCCATCCCTTGAGATATGGAAAACAATATCCTACTGGCAAGAAACACATATTCGTAACCATAAAATATATGGAACACATATATTTCAGCCAGTAACAAGATTATATGAGAAGAATGGAATAAAAGGAGAAGCCTCCAATAGATTGAAACATTTATGTCATGAAGTGGCATGAACATCAAGTTACATGAGGAGCTGACAATAGTAGAGAGATTATTATTATTTTTTATTTTATTTTTTAAGCTGAAGGTATTTCACTAAAAGGCCTGCATGGAGCACAGCCAACTGACAGTAAGAGAAATGGAGCAGACATTTTATAATTTCTTAGCGAGGAAACACAGGACCACATATTGTATAAGGCTAATAATCTAACATTTCGTAAAATATTTAAAGATGGAATAGTGCAATTAAATATTGACCAGAATATTTTACATTACGAGATCAATCTGATAACCAAAATCAGTTATGCAGTTAACTATACCTTGCAGGAGTTAAACATGATGCAGCTTAAACTCATGGAAATAAACTCTTCAAGAAAGGTCACTAGCCAACTATGCCTTCACATGGATGCCAAAAAGAGTACAGCACTAAAAATCAAAAGTTGACCTAGATTTGTATCTTAAGAATTCTAATGCCCTAATCTACCTTCTATATCCTTCCAGTGTTTGCCTCATTGGTAGCAGCTGCCTTCTTTCCATAACGCTGAACAAAGAAATTTAGAAATGTAACATGGGAAAGTGAAAGTTAAAACTGAAAACAGCAAATCTGATGGAAAGCTTTTAATTGTGGATAGACCGAAAACCCACCTGCTTCCCGAAAGTGAAAGGGACGTATTTATATTTGATCATATGCATGATTTGCCTCCTCATTGTTAAAAAGAACAGGACTGACCAGTAGAACAGAAGAATCGGCCAAAATACAGGAACATCAAAGGCACTGAAGAATGTCAAAAAAAGAGCAATGCAAAAAGCCTTTACGAGCGAATGCCTACAAGAGAGGGGGGAAAGGATGATCAAAGAATCCTTCATGTAGATCAAATTCATGATAATAAAAATTAAAGGAAAAAAAAAAAAAAAAAAATACTTCAACCATATAGATAACTATAAGCTACAGTATATTGGAGAGAGAATAAATGCTCAGAGCTGAAAATCCCAATAAGTTGAGTATGGCTATTTATAGATTTTCAAGCCACATACTTCAAACAAACTATACTGTATTGGAGACAACTAAATACTCACAGCTCAATTGGAGATATAAGATATACACTAAGCGAAAAAGTCATCACCATGAGAATGAACTTCTTAAGAAGTTTAGTACAAATTTTTAGCCACTTAACCAGCTAACAAAAGTACAAAATTTCAATAAGTCAACTATAAATTCTATTACCAGATCTAGCAACCTGAAACCTATTCATTGGTATTATTGTTTTAAGTTTTCGAGACTCGAGTCCTTGATTCAAATTGATATTAATCAAATCGACTAAATAATGTACATCAAAGTAGTCTTTTCACTGATGTTAAACAATGAGTTTTGCGAAATAAATTTGTTAACTTTCTCAGTGAGACTGCAGTACAAATTGTTCAATAAAGCAACGATGCAAGGATTTATGTTTTGATCAAGAAATCTAATAGCGGACAACAATAATGCATTTGGTTAAAAAAGTGAATGGATGATGGATGAAATTTTAGGATTGGATGAAACCAGTCATGATGTCCATGCTTTTTCAACAATGATTTTGTGCATATCTTGCTTGCTTACTTGTCAAGTGCTGCAAAGATTGGTACAAAGGAAATGAAGCAAGAAACTCCATTTTCACCAAGAAATCTGATTGTGGTCAATTAATAATGCATATACATAGGAGCTTGACTGGATAATGGACAAAGACTATGATAGGACTGGGACATTCTCAAATGTGAATAAAAACGAATATAGTTTAAGATAAAAGCTCTAGTACAATAAGCTACGCTACTATGGATATCAAATCTTTTTGAAAGTCTACAAGATGTTTCTTAGGTCAATAATATGAAAACAAATCTCTACATATTTACATCATTTTCATCCTTTCTTTCTATAAGTAACATTTTTATAGTTCAAGAATCATTAATCCATTCCTTACAGATGCCAGGGTATAGTCCTCCAAAGTTCAAACCATTCCTCTCACAATATTGTTTATACCGAAATGAAGATATCAGGTAGAGAAGTAATATGGTCCTTTATTCCCTACAGGTTTGGATTATGAACTTGTATGTTGACCAACTACAGATGATAAATAAAATGCTTAAAATAAGTTGTCACTCAATCAAGAAACTGTACTAATGCATAGTACAAATAAATTGCTCATCCAGGAGGTAAGAGGGGTTCTCCACAAAGACAAATCAGCCATAAGATTCTCATATAGAGCTTAATAAAGTTGAATCATCACAGAAACTCATTAAGCGAAACTAAATGACATTTTGTCATATATATATATGTATGTAATGCTTCAACTAACTAATTTCGAACAAGGATTATTCATTTTTAATCTTTTGGCTATAACTAGCCTATAAGTAGATCGGAATGGTTTTGATGAAAAAGGCAAGGCTATAAATGAATTGCTTGACAGTGCTATGGAAAATAAAAGTTCTTTGTCAACTACTTTTAGTTCGCCTTGCAGAGGTTCTGATACGGCTGCAATTTTCCGATGTCTCTAAGACACCAAGAATGTGAATACTAGCTTTGCTTGCTTATCTTATGGTCTCGTAGAAGAGAAACCAAAATATTTAAGATAGCAAATGAACAACACCCAGAGCTACAACATTCTCCAAGCATGGAAATGCTCACATGGTTTCCACGGCATGCATTTAGTTTCAGAAGTAGAAAAACATCATGGACATGCAAAATGCAAGTTTTGAGCCAATGTTTTTGGCTAAGGTTTGAACTACGAGAAGTCTCCCAAAGAATTTAATGAGCTCTAGCTTCTAATTTAGATAGGAAATGAACAATTCCCAGAGTTACAACATTCTCAAAGCACACAAATTCTCACATGGTTTGACAGCATGCTTTTAGTTTCAGAAATAGAAAAGCACTTCATACACATGTAAAATGAATGTTTTGAGCCAATCTTTTTGGCCAAAGTTTGAAATGTGAGAAGGCTCCCAATGAAATTCAATTGAAGTTTCGACTCTAAATGACACATACTTTAGGAAACCGGGCCACATTCTTCTTGGTTGCTATTTCATGAATAAATTCTTTAAAATATCAAAACAAAACCATATGAATCACTCAGTGATAATCCAGCTGCGTGATACATTTGAGGCACATGAATGTGCAGAGCTGACAAAGAGTTGTTCCCAATGAAATTGACACCTATTATGAATAAAATAAGAAAGGTACGATGAAATAATCATCTAGTGAGAACTGGCTAACAAACTTCCTCTCACTATTCACTAGGAACCATCATCTTTGCTTTACCCATCCTAGACATGGACAGGCCATTGGAAGAAAAGATGGCTACACTTACCTAAACTCAATAAAAGACAGAATACCATCTATACATGAGAGAAAAGAAATCCTTAGAAATGACTGCCTATGCCCAAGCACAAGCACAAGCACAAGTTAATTAGACAGATACCAGATATTAAATTACTTCAAAAGGAGTCACTACAACTCTATAAGCATCCCATACACTAAATCAAATAACCTGCTGGATAGTAGTTAATGTTCAGCATTTTCCTTCCCGGATTTGCAATTCCCTAACAGACACAAACTCCCTTAACACAAAGGTAATTAGGATGCTCAACCTTTTCACTTGGTGGAACACGTTGTCTAAATATCTATTTCACAACTCCCAAATACAGCATCATACTATTTCAAACAATGAACAATAGAATCAACCAAACACTTAAATGATCTTTTTTCCTTCAATCTCTCTCAATATCCTTCTCCGTTCAATGCCCTGCCTCCAACTTCACTCCATATTTATTAAGTAAGGCACATAAAAGTCTCAGGTCGCATCAACCCTAAACCTCAACACTCATTGGCATAAACTGCCATTGATTCCTTCATCCCCATTAACAATAAGTCAATGCACGATCTCAACAATATCACTCCTCGAAGATCACAAAGTACTCACTCACAGTGAATGATCACTAATCTACAGATCGGTACAGGATAGGCTCTGATACACCCTAGATTAAAATCCATTGCTAGATTAAGTCCTGCTTAAGATGATTTAGGTGCGCGCGATACGCATAAACACTGTCAAACTAGAAATTGAACAGGCTATCAAGTGAAAAAAATTAACAGGGAGAAGAAAGAAGAACTCGTCTGACCAGAATTTAAATTCGGGGAGGCGGCGGACGAAGGGGCGAAACTCCTCGGAGCCGCGCGTGGGGAGGGCGGGACCGTCGGTCATCCCCTGGATCTCGGGGTCCACCTGCGGCGAGAGGAACGCGATCAAGAGCTGCAGGATGTAGATTCCTAGGCCGTAGGTGATGATGTAGAACCCTTGGACCACGTATACGCGCAGCGCGTACACCGCCGCGATCGCAGCCAGGAAGATCCATCTGTACAGAACAAGCGGTGTCGATTTGTCGAGGAGATGCTGATAGCGCTGCCACAACTCATGGCTCAATTGCTTGACGGAGGAGGTGGTGGTGGTCTCGTTGGCAACGCCTAGTCCGCCGCCGGTATTCATTTCTCAATTCCTTTTCTCCTCTTTTTGGGTGATAGAAAAATTACTACTGCTATTAACCAGTTTTTTTTTTTTTTTTTTTTCTTTTTTTTTTTTAAAAAAAAATAATTAGAAGGAGAATTAATTGTTCGTGACGGCTGATGATGGAAAACGGTAAAACACTGCTTTGCAATTTGAATGGACCTTTTATATTGACTCTGTCCTATTAGTCATGCTTTCTAAAATATGAATAATTAATTTTTAGTTATTTTGGAATGGGAACTTCCTACTTTTCTTTTTTAACAATTACAATATATAAATTTCATGCAAAAGCAATAAGATTTATAAAATGGGACAAAAAGTGTATTTATCTTCTTTTCACCATTAGGAGTAGTAAATACATTTGACTATTTGACTGGCTTGAGCAAATATGACGAGCAAATATTTAAAAAGGCCACCCGTGTAAGGAAAGATTACTAGTAGCCACCAAGACAATGAAATACTATTAATTCCAACTACTCTCATATCATGCTTGATTGATCGAGCCCATACTAACTTGTGCACGCTCGTCGCTTGGTCGAGTTGGCTTGATCGAATTTAGTTGGCTTGATCGAGCTCATTGAAGCTCGTGCGTGTGGTCAGTAAAAATGAGGCATGATTGAGCTCGGTTGACTCAATTGAGCCCACTCAAGCATGTCAGACCCGTACCTAGGCATAGGCCAAGAGGCATGTGCCTAGGGTCCAAAATTTTTGGGGGCCTGCTTTAATTTTTTTTCCTACTAATTTTTGTGAGAATGGGAAAAAAATGAAACAAGCTACCAAATCTTTTAAAACTATAATGATCTCCGTGTGTGTTCTTCCTTTCTTTTCGCCCCAAAAATGTGATCGAATGTTTAGAGTACATAGTAACGCTTTTTAGACTGAGATCTTTTTCGAGATGTAACAATTATTTAAGAAAATTTTCTAGCGAGTTTCTACTTCTTTATCCTTCACATAGACATATATCGATTGATTTTCATTTTTGTTACTTCCGTTATTCTATTAGAATTTGATTGCTTAATTTTTTTACGATTCTACTATATCGACTAATATTTTTCAAATTTTAACTAAAATTTTGCTATTTGAATGATAAAATTTTGCTAGTTATAAATTTTTATAAATATTTCAAACATGCTATCATAAACGAATAAATATGTTTTTTTTTTAATGTCATTAAATTTATTTATTTTTTTAATTATTAAAGGCCCAATTTTAACTTTTGCTTAGGGCCCTGCGAGGCACATGAGCCTACTTGAGCCCGTGCACGCTCTAATACATCATATTCAAGCCCATGAAGAAGATGAGAGAGGTAGAGAAAGGGGGGAAAGAGAGAGCTACAATACGTGGTAACGTGGGCAGAGGTTGTGGCAATTTACTCCGATGCGAACACCATCTATCTTCACACGTAAAGGTCGCTGGCTCACCAACCACGTCTTTCGATGGCGACGATCTTATGATCATGGCGGTGGTGCAGCTCTAAGGCTGCACGGGACATTAGAGATGATGAGGAGAGAGCTTTACATTTGGTTAAAAAACATGAGAAAGAGAAGAGAAGAGAAGAGAAACAGAAAAAAAGCAGAGAGGGAGGTTTTTTTAAAAAAAAAATAAATTAATTAAAATTAGTAGTTGTCTCGTGGGGATATATATTTAGTTGTCAGAGTTAGAGAAGATCACTACTAATCACTCTACTCATCCATTTCACTACCAACCACTTATACCCACTTTTTTTAATCATGTTTTCTTTTTTAATCATGTTTTCCTTCTTTTACCCTACTAATATATACTCCATTTGTCACTTATAAAACGAAAACTTTTTCCCTTTACGAGAATTAAGATCAGAGTGATAGTGGTGGATAAAGTAGTGTGAATGAGTTTTATTGGATTAAAATTTTGTTATTTAAGATAATATCCCTATATGAGTAAGACGAATGAGAATAGAGCATATCCCTATATAAATGAGACGGGGATAGTATTTCATTTTAAGTTTTTAACGATTAACATAATTATTAAGAAATAAATAGTTACTTTTAAGCAGACCATTTGACATTTTGCTCGATTTTTATTTAAGTATTAGTATTCTTCGAACAAAAATCCAATAGTTCTTGACTTATAATCAAAAATAATTTCTCATGTTTCGTATATGAAAAGCTACGTAAACTTGATTGTTAAAATTAGTGTTAGATTATTGTAGCCTTTTTCTTTCTATGTGCATGTCGTCTCTTTTTTTTTTTTCTTTTTTTTTTTTTTTCCCATTTTTTTGAAGAATATCATGAGTAACTAACCGTTGATGGAGAATTGAACATCAATTTGGACAATTTGGATAATATTTAAAGTGTGTTAGTCCTAGAAAGAGTTAATTGGGGGGGGGGGATACACCAATAGCCAACCATTTTTTATTTCAGAAAACAAATTGTCTTAAGGAACTAGCTGGTCAAGTAGTCCTTTACGAAGTGAGGCAGATTGATCTATCAAGCTCGTTGTGATCAACAAGCTTGATCTATCAAACTGCTAAGTGCGGAATGTGGTGGTGAGGTTGTGCTATCAAACTCTTTTATGCTAAACCTTTACAGCCTTATGTTGAGAGGCTGTTGTATGCAAGATGATGTATGAGCAGTTTATGATGATAGAGATAAGAAATAAACAGTAAAGAACACAGGGTCTTTTACGTGGTTCGGAGGTAACTCACCTACTTCCACGGTAGATCAAGCTAGATCTATGAATCCCTTTACTTTTGGATTCTTCTTCTCTCTTGTTTATACTGACTGAGTATCATTTTCATACAACTTACAACTTTCGATTACAATATCGAAAAACAATCTACAATCTCAACTTATCTAGCTCTAGACTAAATATTGGAGAGAGAGTACAATGAGCTTATTGTAGCAGTAAACGCAACAAGCTTGAGTAGTGATATAATGGTGAAATTCTCGATCTTCAACACTTGGGAAAACTCTTGGAATTTCGAGTGTTGATTGGTAGGAATGTAGTGAGAGAATTTCTGCTGCGATTTGGCTCTTAAGATCTTGATTTTCCTGTAAACTGGTCCATTGTATGTGAGTGCTTTATATAGGCATAGTTTTGAAAACTAGCCGTTAGAGCTTCTGCAAACTAGCCGTTGAAAAACAGCTGATGTGGCACTAGCCGTTGCAGAAGTGACTCAGCACTTCACGTGGGATTTCCTAGCTGTCAAGTGATGTGGCAGCTATTGAGGTGGATTGATCTAACTCAATAGATCAGGAGCCTGAGGTAGCAGCGACAGCTAGATGAATGAGCTTGAAGTCCTGCCGAGGTACCTGCAAAGAAAGATAGCAACAATCTCGCTGGTCTCTAATAGAGGAGGCCATTATGGACAATAGCCTTAGTCTATTTATGAGAACAAACTTAAAGGAAATAAGTGAGTTAGCACAATTATATCTTAGCTAGATATCATGCCTTGTTATCTTACTCAATATTAAATAAGCCTAAGTGTGGTTTTGAAGAACATCATCAAAACTACTGCAGAGGGTTCCCAACAATTTCCCCCTTTTTGATGATGTCAAAACCTAACACTTTACAAAGATCCTAAGTCAATTTTAGAGAGCAAGTTTTAACTAGCTTGTTAAAACAGTTTGTGTGGATCGATGTTAGGCAGGTAGATCATAAAGCCGTAAAAGCAGTTTAAGCCTAGACAATGAGAGGATGTCATTTGGGCAAAATAAATGGAAATTTTGATTCATCACAAGTTGGAAGTGAGAGAGAGTTACAAGCACAAGCTAGTCATAAAGAAAATAATAACGAACCAACAGCTGAATGAGCAACTTCACTTATGGGCTTCAGTCCCATACTTGCATAAATTTCATTCTCTATCTGATGATAACGAGGGTCGTTGGGAGGTATCTCAAGATTGAGAGCTGAAGTACGAACTCCATCATTGATTGCAGTGCAATCCACATACTTACCATCAGATAGATATGGACAGAAGAAGGTTTCCTTTTCCGGGACAGGAAAATCAACACCAACTTCCATAGCAAGCCTTCTTACTTTCTTGACAAGGCCTTGATCCCATAAATGCCTTAGAAACAACTCAAAAGTTTCGCCATGACTTTCTTGGTTGTAGGGAGGTAGCTGGATCCAGTGATGCTGTAGAATGAAAGAACTGACAAGTTCTTCCCATTGGGGGCTCAAATCTTTGCCTAGCCAGTCTCTTCCTTCAAGGACAGCCTTGGCTTTCCTCTTAAGATACTTTGCATTGAGATTGGCAAAGTGTGCTTGCTTCTGCCTCATTACATGATCTTCCTCTGCTTGAGCAATAAATGCTCTCTTCTCATCTTCCTTAATTTTCCTCAAGGCATCGGCCTTGGCAGCATCCAACTTCAATGACTCGGCAGTCTGTTCAGCACGGATCCTTCTTTAAACATCTGGGTTGACGGCCTGTTCAACATTTACACCCATCATTACGGCCTGAGAAATGAGTCTAGCTTCTGCCGCAGTGCCTGTTGAAGAACCACCTTGCTGATCAGAACAACCTCCGCGATCAGCCATTGAGGGAGATTGAGACGGCCTTGCTTCAAAGGGAGATCCTTCCCTTGACTTTTTCTTTTCTTTCTTCGTCTTCTTCTTCTTGTCTGCCTTCTCTGCCTTTTCCTTCTCCTTCTTTTCCTTATCACCTTCTCCCTTTTTGACATCATCAGAAAGGGTCTCGATGATACCAGAGAGATACTTCACTTCGGCCTGGAGAGCTTCTATCAGGGAAGTGTGAGTCTCTCGAGAAGAATAGAGAGCAGTGATATCCCCACTAATAGCCTCTTCACGATTGTTGGCGGCAGATGCAAAGGTGGACACTTTAACGGATAGGGACTCAAGATTGTCCTCCACTGCCTTGATTAGCCTGTTAGTGGCGCCGAGATCACTGTTAGAAGCTACATCTTCAAACTTTAATAGATCACCAAGGAAGGCCATGACATGATCTTTGAGATGGCCCTGGGTGAAATCACCAATCTGCTTGGAGACGACAGCTTCTGCAACTTCCTTGGTTGAATCAACAGCCTTTGAAGTGATCTCGCTCACTTCTTTCGACAACCTTTCGTCTGTGGTTTTGAGATTGGACAAAACATCATCCACAGACTTAGGTAGCTTGTTCTCCAACTTACCAACCCTTGAATCCAGCCTCTTCTCCAGCTCAGACAAGCGGGTGTTGATTTCCTCAACCACCTGATTTGTCTTTTTGGAAATTAAATAGCTCAACTGGCTGGTGGTCAGAAAGGTCTCCAAATTTTCCTCCTTCTCCTCTTCATCATCAACTCCTTCATCAAACAGCTCTTCCACATTGATAGAACGAGCTGGAGTCACAATATTCTGCCTTATTGGACTCAGTCCATTCTCGTTTTCCGGGACAACTGAATTGTAGAGCTCAGCTTCTTCAAGGTAGAGTGGCTTCAAGTCGACACCGAGTGACTTGGCTTCCACATTCATGGAGGTAAGAACAAGCTTTCGAAAACTCTATCGAGCTTCCGAAATTGAAGAGTATTGAAACTCTTTCTTGAGAAGGGCCTCCTCCATCTTCAAAAGATCGAGAGGCTTTAGCAAGAACAAGGACTGCATCACGTGATAATCAAAATTCTTGATGTCTAAGAAAAGACGGAGGCGGGTGGCCATATGAAAGGCCAGCGGGGTCATTCCAATCCCCGGCATCAGTTCATCAACGGCCTTCTTTGCCATGAACTGCATGTCATCATAGAGCTGAAGAGCTTGCTGTTTGATCAGCCTACGTTCATCTTCTTCAGCCTTCCTCGGATAGAAGTATGCATCGTCATCATCATCATCATCATCATCGACGACCTGGATGGAAGAATTGTCGAAGACCTGATGACTGAGGGGCTGGTTAAAGGTATATAATCCACCTTGCGACTCATCAAGATCAGCCTCGGTGGATACAGCCTACTATACCTCGGAGAGAGGTTGTTGTTCTTTACCAACAACAACAATAGATGGTTGTGCTCGTGTTGAAGGCAGAGAGATCATCTGGAAGGGAGAGGTCGAGCTAACTACCGCAACATCAACTCGCTGCTTCTTCGAGGTCCTCTCCTCTCCTCTCCTCGATCTCACTCTCCTTCTCTTTCATTTGCTTCTCCACCAGGTTCTCCTTGCCCTTGGTGGAGAAAGATCCTGAACATTTCTTGGGCTGGGGAGTTGCAGCAGGTTCCCCCTTGGATATGGAACGGGGGTCCTTCCACTTTGGATTGGACCTCGCCATGGCCTCAAGGAATGGCCTGATCCTCAGAGGTTATGAGAGAGTCCTTATTAATACCCAGCGACATAGAGAACTGTCGCTGATTCGACTGGAGTTTGATCGCTTCGTTGAAGGCAACTGCATCAGTCCATTCAACACACTCGTCAACGGGCTGGAAGATCAGCCAGATCTTCGAGCAGAAGTTGATCTTCCTCTGCACACACAGCTCCATGTTGCCCTCACTATCGATCGATGTCTTGACCTTTCTTGCTTCAACCCTCATTCCAAGAACCAACAGCCTCGCCCAATTCATCTCGAGGTTGTGGTAGATAGCGACCATGATTTTGAACTTGTCGTGGGTCAGTCTGTCATTTGTCCCTTTCTGCGAGAGAAGGACCTTGTGAATGACGTCGAAAAGCACATGAAACTCCGGTTTGAGCTGAGTTCGTTGCATCCCTTTGAGATCGTACTTCACGGGCTGCTTCTCTATCGTCGGAAGTGCCATAATTTGAAACTTCTCTTCCAAAAGTTGGGGACTCATCTCGGGATACGTCTCGTCGCCGGAATCCACCAAATCGTAGGTCATTTTCATGGCCTCTAGAAGGTTGAACGAGGGATTGGCGATGACATTGTCGGAGTGGCGGACGGTGATGGAGTCGAGAGAATCCTTCTCGGCTTCATTTCAGAATGTGTAAAATGCCATAACTTGACGGGGTAGGAACAACGCCGGTTTCTTGGTGATAATGCGGTGGAAAGGAACCGCATCTCTTCATCCTCTCAAAAATGTCATCTAGGCCGGAGTGACCTAGATTATTGTAGACGAAGTAGGGCTCCTGCACAACCAAAACATCATGGTGGTTGTGGGCTTCGTTCCATTTGATAATAGTTTCTTGACCGGAGGTGGAGGTCTGTTCGTCGGCGGCCATGTTTCTCGTAAGAAAGAGAGCTTTAGGGTTAGAGAACTTTGAATAGTGAGACTTGCAGAAAATTGCAAAAATGGCGGATAGAGATAATGACAATTTAAAGTGAATGGGGTCCCTTATTTATAGGCACAAGGTGATCATCTTGATCTAACGGCCAAGATTTATCTGTGGTGTTGTCATCCTCTCGATGGAAAAGTGAAATGACAGCTCGCGCCTTTTCGATGCGCGTGGAAGGTGAACCGTCGCGCGTGAGCGAGTGGACACGACAGTCCACGCCCAGTCGCAACTCTTTGCTTTCCCACGTCCAGTCCTCACATAAATGCTTCTCAATTTTTGTGGCAGAATCCCCAAAAAGGAAGTTTTCTTTCACAAAAAGAGTGATCATTGTTACTAACACTTCTCCTCTATTTGCAATGTTTAGCTATTTACAGAAGCAATTGATATTAATAATAAAATGCATGGCTCAATAAATACTCATAATTTGAAATAAATGAGATGGTAAGAATAAAATATAAATAAGAGAGAGAGTATTGTGTGATACATCTCGCTGCTTTAACTTCCCCCTTAAATGAGCAAGGTTGTTGTAATGAGGTAGAACATATTTCTACAACGAGCTTTGTCTCATGATTGACCAGGCTGTAGTAACAGCTTGTTGTTGTGCTGATTAGGCACTTATCCAGCTTGTTGACTAGCATCGTCCTGCTGACTACTGTTCAACATACCTAGCTTGCAACACAACATCTTAAAACACTCTTCTTGCAAGGGCTTTGTTAAGTTGTCAGCTCGTTGTATGTCGGTATGAATCTTCTCTACAATCACATTCTTCTTTTCAACATGGACACGTATGAAGTGATGTCTCACTTCTACGTGTTTGCACCGAGAGTGAAGAATAGGATTTTGTGTGATGGCTATAGCACTCGAGCTATCACAGAAGATAGACACTTCTTTTACAACGACCTTGTAATCCTTGAGCTGTTGCTTTAGCCAAAGGATCTGTGCACAGCAGCTACCGGCGGCCATATATTCGGCCTCCGTTGTTGTTGTTGCCACGAAAGTTTGTTTCTTTGAGAATCAAGAGATCAGCTTGTTCCCTAGAAATTGACAAGTACCTGATGTAGACTTCCGATCTAGCTTGCATCCAACATAATCAGAATCAGAGTAGCCAGTTAGTTCTATGTTATCATCACGAGGATACCATAATCCTAGATTGGCAGTCCCTTTGACATAACGAAGAATCTTCTCTGCTGCTTCCATGTGTGATTCCTTTGGATTAGCTTGATAGCAAGCACTAACACCAACTGCAAAAGTAATGTCAGGTCGACTAGCAGTTAGATAAAGTAATGAACCAATAATACCCCTGTACTGAGTTATGTTGGCTGGTTTTCCTTCAAGGTCTTGATCGATCTTCCCATTTGCTATCATTGGAACTTTGACAGGCTTGCTATCTTGAACTCCAAATTTTTTGATCAAATCGTGAGTGTACTTGGTTTGACTAATGAAAATTCCTTCATTTGACTGCTTCACCTGCAATCCTAGAAAAAAATTCATTTCTCCCATCATAGACATTTTATATTTGTCTTTCATGAGATTTCCAAATTTCTCACATAGCTTGGGAGATTTAGACCCAAAAATAATATCATCAACATAAATCTGTAATAAAAGGTTATGATCCTTCACTTTGATAGTGAAAAGAGTATTGTCGACTGAGCCACGTTTGAAGCCAGATTCTATGAGTAAGGTGGACAACGTCTCATACCAAGCTCGTGAAGCTTGTTTGAGTCCATACACAGCCTTGTGTAGGCGATAGACCTTGCTGGAATCACCTTCTTCAAATCTAGGTGGTTGTTCGACATAGACTTCTTCATCAAGAACTCCATTGAGGAATGCATTCTTCACATCCATCTAGTATACTTTGAATAGTTAATGAGCTGCATAGGCTAGGAACAGCCTGATTGCTTCCAATCTTACTACGGGAGCAAATGTCTCATCAAAATCAATTCCTTGTTGTTGACAGTAGCCCTTAACGACTAAGCGAGCTTTGTTCCTAACAACTTCGCCAGATTCGTCTCTCTTGTTTTTGAACACCCATTTGACTCCAATGACGCCTTGGTAATGAGGTCGATCTACAAGAGACCATACTTCATTACGCTTGAATTCATTTAGCTCTTCTTGCATAGCTTGAATCCAGTCAGTATCTTGGAGTGCTTCATATGCGTCTTTGGGTTCAACGAGAGACAGGTAGCATCTTAATAAAGCACTTTCTCCATGCATCATTCTCGTTCTGGCTCTTTGGTTTAGGTTCCCAACAATAAGCTCTTGTGGGTGATCATCCACCCAACGTCTTCTTCGAGTTTGTTCTTCTTCAAATAGAACGGGCTCTGGCTCTACAGTGGGTTCCTCAAACTCTGGATGACTGGAAGGTTGTGATGTGAAAGGATTGAGCTGCTCCATTTGTTGTTCAAGATCAACAACAACCTCAGTTTGATAAACTGAGTTAGAGGGATCAGTTTGCTTATTTCCAACTGATGTAATGAAGCTTGATGTAGGAACATCACTTGCATCACTTCCCCTTTGCTGTGTGACCTTAGGATCAGATTGGTCCTGTTGGGGTTAAGGATTCATATGTTAAGGGGGAACTTAACGGGACACTTTAATAAAATATGTTATGCATTGTTGATCAGATCCCAAAACCCTCTATGTAAATCCTATTCCCAAGCGACCCTATTTTGATTAGATAGGATAGATTTTTTGAAGCTTGTTATGTTAGGAAAGCTTATTTTGCTTTAGTCGCTTCAAGTTTAAACTGCATGTTTTTCAAACGAAGCGAGAAGACCACTCGCTTGAGTGTGTATCGAAGCGAAGCGAGTCTACCCGGACGAAGCGAAGCGAGCGCTCCCGATAAAGTCAAAGTGAGTCAACCCAACTACACTAAAGCGGATGCTCAGACTAAAGTGAAGCGAGCCCCTTTCAAACACTTGAAAGCAACAGTTCAAATTCCCGCTCCAGTTCAAACTTAAGTTCAAATTCAGTCAAGTGAAGATCAAGGCATTAATTGCATATCTCCACATGGCACAAGACGATTGGAGCATAGGAGTTGACCGCCAGCCCGACAAGCAGCCGCTACAGTACTGGACGCTCCAGTTACTGTTACACTTGGCTCTTAGCCATTTTAGGAAAGAAGACAAGCAGACGACTGAAAAGCTGCAGGTCAAAAGCAAAGTACTGTCGAGTGTGGAGGGACAAAGCCACCAACCTTCAACGGCTCCAGTCCTAACTCTCACACTATAAATAGTGAAGAGCGGAGAAGAGAAGAGCAGAACACTTACGAAATTTCCCAGCGCTCAAGCAAACAAGTACTGACGAATTTCTAACATTCAATTTCTGAGTTCTTGTTAAAGTGTTCTCCAAGTTTCAGCACCAACAAAACTTGTTCTCTGCAACCTTCACTCTTAGAGTCTAAGCCACTACACATATCTAAGTTTAGAGAAGAACTCTACCCTTTGCATTCACTGTAAAGAGTTCTTCACTTAGAGTGTTTTCCAAACCAAACCAAAACCCTTGTTCGTGTCAAGAGAGTTAGTGTTTGAGTTTAGTGGAAAGGTTGTTGTAAGATCCAAGGTTCTGCCTTCATTGATAGCAGAAACCTCGATCATAGAGTGTGGATCCAAGCTTGCACTATCCTCGATTGCGTAAAGCTTGATCCTAACTAGGTTTTTGTGGAGAACCCGTAATCTCCCTAGTGTTGTTGTTTTGGATCCAAGCTAGTGAAGCTCAATCCTTGTCCAGGTTTTGAGGAACCTGCAATCCTCTAAGTTTCTTAGTGAAGAGAAGCAGTTCCCGTGTGGAACAAAGTGGACGTAGGTGTTTTACCACCGAACCACTATAAAACACTGGTGTCGTATTTCTGTTCTTAATCTTCATTTATTTATTGCTTTGTTTATCTCATTTGCACAAGCATCTAAACAAACCCTAATACGAAGCTTTCAAATACTTAGGAAAGATATACCTCATTAAATACGCATAAAGCAAGCGTGTCTCTCTATGATCAAGCGTCCGCTTCGATCTAGAGTAAAGCTTATCGGTAGATTAAGCTTACAGCTCGGTCTAAAGATTTTAAGTGACTCAAGCTTGTACACTCTGAGATAAGTTGAAAAGAAGTTGAAAAACTTCGATTACACGTATTCACCCTGATACGATCCTTGATGACCGAATGGTAGACGCACGCGGAAGAAACGAAACTAACTAACGAATGGAAATCCCAATACGTCAAAGGACTAAACCCTCCTAAGTACTATAGATAAACCGAAGTCTCTATAACCCAAAGAAACGGTCGCCAAGCCACACGGGGACGATGAATGACACACAACGAGGTTTGATTTACTCGCTGATTCGCCGGATAATGAATTCGTCTTGGAATAATCAAGAGGAATTCGAAGAACTCTCAAGAGAGAAATAACTCACAATAATATTAATGAATAATCTGATCTAATTTTCGTCCATACTATTTGAGCCTTATTTATAGGCTTCAAAAAGTCCTAATTCCACAAGGAAACTACTTAAAAACTTATCCTAAAAGATATCAAACCAAATCCTAGTCTAAAAAGATATAAAATCACTAAAATAATGATTAAAATAACCCTATCAACTAGGGAACTCATAAAAAAACGAAAATTAATAAAAATAAACAACTAAATAAACTACTAAATAATATCTTCCATCTTCATCCCATATCATCTATAATTCTTGGCCCATGAAGTGAATTCCACGATCTACGGGCTGCATCATTCCCCTCCTCTTGAAGAAGATTTGTCCTCAAATCTTGGTCGCCTCCTACAACAAAAGGAAAGAAATTATGCTTCTTCTTCGTCTCATCGAACAGCATGGACTCCAATTCTTTCATCCCCTCCAACTCAATTTGATGTTCACTTCTTTTAGTTGATAATATGCCATGCCATGTATCTTTAGAAGAAACATCATTGAATGCCTGCACAAATGAATAAGTAGAAGGGAATAGACAATCAAGAGACGAAACATTGCCATTGTTCCACTTTGCCTCCATGGACTTCTCCTCATTCACGATCCACTCCAAAGCACTACTCTGATCAAGTAGAGATTCATGCATCAATCCATTCTCGTTTGTCTCTACTTTGTCTTCCTTGGACTTCACCATCTCCGCCTCCTTATCCTCAGCATGAAAAATGTCCTCTGGCAGACGCTCTTCATCATCAACTTGGTTATGCACACTTAGATCACTATAACTGAATAAAGTAAGTGGCCCAGAAGGAGCCTCGATTTCTTCCACCTCTTCATTCACTTCTTCATCTTTGAACACAACTCCACCATCTTCTCGAAGTAGCACCGCTCTTTTATTTGGACATTCAATAGTATAGTGTCCAAAACCTTGACACTTGTGGCACCTCCGATCACGATGACGAACCATTGGATTGTCTTGAGGTGTTGAACTCGACAAATCTGATCTTGGCTTCACAAATGGACGTATGTACCTCTTCTTCTGTTGTTCTTCTTCTCGCTCCCCAAAAAATCTTTTTGAGTATAAATCATGAGTAGCTCTTGGTTGCCTCCAATCGATCTGATTCTCACTATGGTAATGAGAAGGCGCAAAACGTTTCCTCATCACTGCCTTCATCTCCTCGCCCCATTGTTTCACCATCGCCTCTATCTTGAATTTTGTTTGTTGATCAATCTCCTCATACGACATACCGGCAGAGTAGTGAGACCTTTAGATCTCGTCGAGACGTTTCCGAAAAGGTATTATGGAGAAAAATCGGAGTTCGTATGTGGATTCTACGACCGTTTTAAGGCTGGCCAACGATTTTTTTTTTTTTTTTTTTTTTTTTACAACGAATAGAGAAGACACACAAAACGAATCTAGAAAACTAAGACACGAACGAAAGAATGATAAGGAATGAATAACCTAGAAATGAATCTATGAAGACAAACGAATTTGATTTTTTTTTTTTTTTGACACAGAAACGAATCTGACGAACGGAACAGAAAACGAAGGAACGGAACAAACGACGAAGACTCGAACGACTGACACGAACAGAACGGAATACTAAAACGAAAGAAAGATAAAACCTGGTAGACGTAAACCTGGCTCTGGTGCCAAATGATACGATCCTTGATGACCGAATGGTAGACGCACGCGGAAGAAACGAAACTAACTAACGAATGGAAATCCCAATACGTCAAAGGACTAAACCCTCCTAAGTACTATAGATAAACCGAAGTCTCTATAACCCAAAGAAACGGTCGCCAAGCCACACGGGGACGATGAATGACACACAACGAGGTTTGATTTACTCGCTGATTCGCCGGATAATGAATTCGTCTTGGAATAATCAAGAGGAATTCGAAGAACTCTCAAGAGAGAAATAACTCACAATAATATTAATGAATAATCTGATCTAATTTTCGTCCATACTATTTGAGCCTTATTTATAGGCTTCAAAAAGTCCTAATTCCACAAGGAAACTACTTAAAAACTTATCCTAAAAGATATCAAACCAAATCCTAGTCTAAAAAGATATAAAATCACTAAAATAATGATTAAAATAACCCTATCAACTAGGGAACTCATAAAAAAACGAAAATTAATAAAAATAAACAACTAAATAAACTACTAAATAATATCTTCCATCTTCATCCCATATCATCTATAATTCTTGGCCCATGAAGTGAATTCCACGATCTACGGGCTGCATCACACCCCCCCCCCCCCCCCCCCCCCCCCCCGCCCCTCTACATGTAATCATCTTATCAATTCGGGACCAACAAGTGGTATCAGAGCAGGGGTTCTAACAAGCCACTGCTTTGCATACCTGAAGCGAGTCTCCCTCACTTCACGTTGTCTCGTCCGAACTGATCTGTTTTCCCAAGTGCATTAAAATTTCACTCACGCATACTGCATTGCTACTAATATTTGAAAATGTCTAGTCACAGTGCATCCAACTTGCCGCAATTCTCGATCGAAGGATATGAGACATGGAGTTTCCGAGTCTCAAGCTTTCTCAGTTCTGTCCACGACAGAATGTGGGAGGTTGTGACAGAAGGGCCGATCTCCATAATGAAGCTCAACACTGTCAACGTCCCAGCTGCTGAAGGAAGAGAGGCTACTGTCCGCCATGAATATGTTGAGAAATCAAAGGATGACTACACTGCTAATGATTTCAAAGTGGCGAACTTGGACAGAGTTGCGCGTCACATCATGCAGAGCACAGTCTTAGACGCCTACCTTCCAAGGATTAGGAAGCGTACAACTGCTATGGAAATGTGGGATACTCTTGCCCTCATTTCACAAGGAATCGAGAAAATCAAGGAGAATAAGCTTGCAGTGCTTATGAGAGAGTTTGAAAGCTTGTTAATGAAGCCCAACAAAACCATTGATGCTTTCGAACTACGTGTCACCAATATCATTTCATTTCTACTCTCGTATCACTTGGAAAGGAGTTCACCGACAAAGAGATCAACCTAAAGATAGTTCGAGCTCTCACCAGAAAGTGGAAAACTATGAAGAAGCTCTATCTCGCAACAAAAGATTTGTCGAAGTTTTCCCCGGAGATCTTGTTTTCCGAACTCAAGGCGCATGAATTCGATCTCAACCGCATGTCCCTTGATGATGAGGATGAAGTTCCTGCAACAGGAAAAGGAGTCGCCTTCAAAGCTGCCCAGACATCAAGCGAATCATCAATCTCAAAAATGTCTCGTGAAGAACTCGAGGAGCACTATGCTTTCCTATCCAGAAACTTCAACAAGATGAACTCAAGAGTAGGGAAGTACAAGAGGATCTACAAGCAGTGCAAGGGAAAGAGCATTAAAGCTCGAGACAGCAAAGGAAAGCGTGAGGAGATACCAAAGCCGATCGCTAAGGACATAATGGATGTGGAGTGCTATCACTGCCACAAGATGGGCCACTACAAATCCGAGTGCCCAAAGCTAAGTGCTAAGGGAAAAGAAGAATTGAAAGCAAGGAGGGATAATCCACGTCGAGCGCTTGTAGCAAGCGAGTCGCCATCCACTCCAAGCGAGGAAATCGAAATCGACTCGGATGCCTTCACAGATCCCAACTCAAGCGAAGGTGAGGATCTAGGTCTAATGGCGCTCACCGACGAGGATACCGGAGAGGTGGGCACCATGGATCCCATGCCCAATAAAGGTCAAGCTATATGGTACTTGGACAGTGGATGTTCGAGGCATATGATGGGCATGCAGTCTCTACTACAAGATTATACATAGAAGAATGGTCCACAAGTAACGTTTGGTGATAACTCTCGAGGAACCACCAAAGGCTACAACATATTGAAGATTGGGAAGCTAAGCATCGACAACGTGTCGTACGTGGAAGGACTCAAGCACAACCTGTTGTCTATATCACAGTTCTGTGATAAGGGATACAATGTGGAGTTCATTTCCATCAAATGTATTGTGAAGAATAAGCTTACCTCCCAAGTTGCTCTAGCTGGAGAAAGAAAAAGGAATGTGATAGGGTGCATAAATGCGTGTTTATTTGCATTATCTCTCCTCTTGTTTGTGTGCTTAAATGATTAAAATGTGGAACTTAAGGATGATTTGTGTTTTGCTAGGTAATTTGTGATGAGAAATGAAAAGGAAGTCAAAACACAAGTTATAATCGAGTTTTGGAAGATGGAAGTGAAGCCCAAGTGTTAGAGGATTCAAGTGAAGCAAAACAGAAGCAAACTGTGATCAAGGCGTGCCCACGCCCTGTCTCCGAAATTTGGGTTATTTAAAGATGCGAAAATTACTTTTGGTGGACTCCAAAATTTGTCAAGGCCCTAATATTTAATCTAATTAATTTAGATGGAATATTAGGAGAATTAAGAGTCCAAGTCAAAAGGAAACTTACCATGTTGGAAGAAAGAGAGTATTTTGGGATTAGGTTTTATATTCCTTTTGGCAAGAGAGAAAGGGGAGATTTTTGTACGCACTTTCAGTGAAGAGAGGTTGACGGCTGCAACTGGAGATCAGAGCTTCTTCATCTCTTCTTATTTTCTCCATTAGAGCATGAGTTTCTAAGTTCGTTTCTAGCGAAGGGATAATCTAGACGTGGTTTCTACACGAGTTGTGAGATCGAATTGGTTTTAATTATTTATTTTCTCTTCTTATTCATAATTCTTCTATACGTATTGTTATTTCTGCTTTGATGATTATGCAAATTGATCACTTCATAATTGTTGAATTGGAATATTGCTAGATAGAGAATCTAAATCCGTAATTGTTTAGATAATCTATCGTAGTAGCACAATAGCATCTCTAAAGGTTAGATATTACTTTTGTTGTATGCTATGAAGATTGTGATCTAGTGAACAAGTCATCGTATGAATTTTGTTTGCTAGAACTGGTGTTTCTCTCGTACTAATTGTTGTTGGTGAATTGAATTCTATGGTCGTACCTAGGATTATTTACTAATTAGAGAAGTAATCAACGGTCGTACCTTGGTTGCCGAATAATTAAGGAGAGACTAGGTTATTTTGGTCGTACCAGTAACTATAGCCAATTTGAGAGGGAAGTAAATTCTATATCTGCATCTGTGATCAGCTTATCGTAGACCATTGTCAAGATTGTCCCCGAGCTAGATTTTTTCCATTTGATTTAATCTCATCTTAGCATTGCGTGTTCGAATCTCATTGTTGATTTAGTTCGTCATTGCATTTTATTGATTAGTTTACATTAGTTTATAAATCTCAACCCCCCCCCCCCCCCCCCCCTTTTATTTTCAGTTTAATTAGATAGAAAGGAATATATTCTTGTGACCAGTCTCTGTGGATCGACCTTGCTCACTGCTACAACAATTTATTTAGTGTTTGAGCGAGTAATTTATTTTTGTTGGTTTCGACACCCATCAAATTTTGGCGCCGTTGCCGGGGACTGTGTCAACTTAGAATTTTATTTCATTTTATCTAATTTATGTTCCACCCTTTTCAAACAGGTGAACTACTGTTTGAACCAGAGATCGAGAAGCTTGCTAAGAAACTAAGAAAGGAAACCAGATTGAGAAAGCAAGAGCAGCCGTTGCAAGAATCAGATTTGGTGCTTGAAGAAGAAATTGCCGAATCATCAAGTGATTCTGAAGAAATACCAGAAATGGCTGAGAAAACTCTTAGAGAGCTGGACACATACGATGTGAAGCAACCACCATTGTGCATTCAATATCCAGATTTGGAAGTTGATTTTGAGCTGAAGTCGGGATTAATTCACTTACTTCCAAAGTTTCATGGTCTGGAGAATGAAGATCCACACAAGCACTTGAAGGAATTTCATGTGGTATGCAGCACGATGAAGCCGAACAAGGTAACAGAAGAGCAGATCAAGCTGAGAGCTTTTCCCTTCTCTTTAGAAGATAGAGCTAAAGATTGGCTTTTGTACATGCCTCCGGAGTCTATAAGAACATGGGAGGAATTGGGTCGATTGTTTCTTCAAAGATTCTTTCCTGCCACAAGAGCTACTGCACTCAGAAAAGAAATTACTGGAATCAGGCAGAAAGACTCAGAATCACTCCACGACTATTGGGAGCGATTCAAGAGACTGTGTACTAGCTGTCCACAACATGGTATCTCTGATCTTTTACTAGTACACTACTTCGTTGAGGGGTTAGCACCAGGAAATCGGAAATGGATCGATGCAGCTTGTGGAGGATCCATCGGTGGAAAGACGCCTACAGAAATTAATAAATTGATTTCTGATTTTGGCAGAAGCATCTCAGCAGTATGGAAGTAGACAAGAGACTTCCACGAGAAGAGTCAACGAAGTGAGTTCGTCTTCTCTTGAAAGCTAGCTATCTGAACTCACACTGCTAGTAAAGCAAATGGCAACAAACAACTTGCAGCAAGTGAAGACATGTGGAATCTGTTTTGCCCAAAATCATCCCACGGATATGTGTCCTACTTTGCAAGATGACACAAATGAGCAACTTAATGCAGCTGGTGGATTTCCTGGCCATCCTCACAGAAAGTATGATCCATTCTCCAACTCATACAACCCAGGATGGAAAGATCATCCGAATCTCATATATGGAGGAAATTCTCAATTCCAGCAGAACTATCAACCAAGGCAATCGGCTCAACCGACACCATCTGCCTTGGAAAAGATAGTAGAGCATCTTGTAGCAAAGTCTGAAAAGACTGACGCAAGCATAGAGGAGCTTCGAGAACAAATGAGCCAAATTGCTTCTGCAGTCAGCAGAATTGAATCTCAAGGAAAATTGCCCTCGCAAACTGTTATCAATCCTAAGCATAATGCGAGTGCAATTACCTTAAGGAATGGAAAGGAGTTACCCGAGCCGGTCAAGAAAAATAAAAAGGTGGAGAAAGAGATCGAAGCAACTCCACAAGAAGCTGATCAAGGCGAGGAGGATGCAAGTAAGCAACCTGCAACTTACATCACTAAGCCCCCTTTTCCATCTCGACTTAATAAGTATAAGAAGGATGAGGCGAACAGAGAGATCCTAGAAACATTTCGAATGGTTGAGGTAAACATTCCCTTACTGGATGCTATTAAACAAATTCCTCGTTATGCTAAATTTCTCAAGGATTTGTGCACTAACAAGAGGGGGTTGAAGGGGAATGAAAAGGTGAGTGTGGGTGAAAATGTTTCAGCCATGATTCAAAAGAAATTACCTCCTAAGTGCAAAGATCCAGGTATGTTTACTATCCCTTGTATGGTAGGAAGTGTACGGATTGAACGAGCTAAGTTGGATTTAGGTGCTTCCATTAATGTCATGTCTCATTCCGTTTACTCTTCCTTGAATGTTGGTCCCTTAAAAGAAACTAGTGTGATTATTCAACTTGCTGATCGTTCTAATGTGTATCCCGAAGGGGTCCTAGAGGATGTTTTAGTGCAAGTTAATGGGTTAGTGTTTCCTGCTGATTTTTATGTTCTGAATATGGCCGAAGAAGGATACTCTAACTCTACACCAATTTTGCTAGGAAGGCCATTCTTGAAAACATCTAAGACGAAATAGATGTGTATGATGGTACACTCACTATGGAATTTGATGATAATGTTATTAATTCAACATTTATGATGTTATGAAAAATCCTAGTGAGGTCTCAAGTGTTTGTGTCTTAGATGTGGTGGATCCCTTAATGCAACGAATAATTGAAATTTCTGACAGTGATTCCTTGGAAGTTGCTTTAGTTGATTCACTTGATCCAAGAAGTATGGAGGCGTTGGAAGAGAAATTTCAAATCGATGCCTACCTGCAAGAAAAGACGAAACACATTCATGACCGTTCAATCTTGAGGAAAATTTTTACAGTTGGTCAAAAAGTTCTTCTCTTCCACCCCAAGTTGAAGCTGTTTCTGGGTATATTGCGTTCTAGATGGATAGGCCCTTTTGTGGTTACTAATGTGTTTTCTCATGGTGCAGTTGAGATAAAGAGCCTTGAAACCGATAAGATTTTCAAAGTTAACGGACACCGGTTGAAGCCGTTTTATGAAGGTTTCCAAGTGTCTACTATTGATCAAGCTGAGCTCCAAGTTCCAAGCTACTCCGACTAGAAAAGTCGTGAAGTCGGGCATAACGACGTTAAAAAAATGCGCTTGTGGGAGGCAACCCACATTCTTTCCTTTCCCTTTTAATTTATGTTTATGTTTTTATTGGTTTCTTAGATAGTATCTTCCCTTTGATTTTGCAAGGTTTGAATGACATTTGGTGTTGAATCTTTTATTTTGCGAGAGAAATTGGGCAGAATCATGGAACGAATAAGGTGTGCCCATACCTCGCTTGGGAAGAAATGTCGACGAGTTGGGCAGAACTGAGATGTAATTAAGGCGTGCCCACGCCTCGATTATATGGAGTGAAAAGGGAGATTTAATTTCCTTCTTGTTTTAATTCTTTTTCCCTTTTTATTATTTTTTTAATTATTTTTTTAATTTTTTATTTTAAAAAAAGGGAGAAAGAAACGGGAAAAAAGTATAATACCTAATTTGACTTTGAACTAAATCTTCTCTCCTCCCTCGTGTTTGTGCAGCGCCGCAACTCTGCTCCGCCACCTCCTTCTCCGACCGTCCATAGCAGCGTTGTGAGTGCTGTCCTCCGCCACCGGTCCCTTCCTTTGCCTCTTGCATCGCCGTTTCTGCTGTTGCGAGTGAATCGAGCGCATCCCATTGGCTGCATCACACTACCTTCTCAAACCCCAGCCCCGTAACACTTCAGGGACGTCCTCTCACTCCTATCTTGCTTTTAATTTGATATTGATTGCTTGATACATTGAGGACAATGCATTGTTTAAGTGTGAGGGGGTGTGTTTGTTATTTATTTATTTATTTATTTATTTCTTAAAAAAAAAAAAAAAAAAAACTCTCTTTCTCTTGGGATTTTAAAGTGATATGCTTGAATGAGATTGAATTGAGAGACAATTGGAGATCGATAGGAATGGATGGGGAATTCTGCACTCACTTTAGTTCTTATTTTTGTGATGACATGAATGGAAAGTATGTGGAATTTGAATGCCAATATCCTGAATTTTGGTGAGTTTTGAGCCTATGAGCATCTATATTTTTCATGCTCGAATTTTCTTTTGATTGAGTGATTGTCTTGAATAGTTGAATTCTTCTAGAACTTGCTATGTTATGCATTTGGATTGCCTCTCTGAATTTAAGTGTGAAATAAGTAAGGGCACAATAGGATTTGCCAAGTTCTTATTCTTTGAGCCTACCTTGAAAAGAATGATCCCTTAGAAAGCAAATTTGAGCCTTAGCCTTTTCATTTGAATTTTAACCTCATTACAAGCCATGTATTATCCTTCCTTTGTTAAATCCCCACATTTTGATCCCTTGATCGAAGGATTGTACGTTGCTTGTTCACATGATGCTATTTGGCTATATTTTGGTATATGAAGTTAGTTTGAGCTGTATGGGGTGAGAGGTTCGTAATACCTCTAGGAAAAAAAAAAAAAAAAAAAAAAAAGAAAGAAGAAAGGGGGTGATGAAAAGGAAAGAAAAGTCTAAAAAAAAAAGGTTGAAAAAAAAAAAAAGAAGAAAAAGAAAAAGTAAGAAAGCAAGAAAGATGAAAGAATAAATGGTGTGGCTGCTGAAAAAAAAAATGAGAAAAGAAGTGAAAGGTAGTGAAAGGAATTTGAAGGGATATATTGGTTTATTGTGCATGATTATGTGGAATGTAGCATTCTTGCATTTCTTCGATCCTATAAGCCTAAAATATCCTTCTTTATCCTACCTTACCCAAGCCCCGTTACAACCAAATGTGAAGCCCCTTGCTTACACTGAATTCATTGATGGTGTCTACTTGATATATTAGCAAGCATATGGTAAGGTTCTTCTATGTCTTGACTTGAGAGCACATATATTGAGCCATAAACACATGAGCGCTTGAGTGAATCTTGGTGAGGTGTTGAATTCCACTACATCTTAAGTTTGTGAAGTCATTGGGATAATGAGCAATTGTGTTGGTAGTAAGAATTGCTCACTCTATTCATTGTTGATTGATGATTGTGTTTTGGTTCATGATTGTTGAAGTATGTTGGTTTGTGGTGTTTTGGAAAGAAAGGTTTTTGCTCTGGGCTATATTTATGCTTGAGGACAAGCATGGTTTAAGTGTGAGGGGATTTGATAGGGTGCATAAATGCGTGTTTATTTGCATTATCTCTCCTCTTGTTTGTGTGCTTAAATGATTAAAATGTGGAACTTAAGGATGATTTGTGTTTTGCTAGGTAATTTGTGATGAGAAATGAAAAGGAAGTCAAAACACAAGTTATAATCGAGTTTTGGAAGACGGAAGTGAAGCCCAAGTGTTAGAGGATTCAAGTGAAGCAAAATAGAAGCAAACTGTGATCAAGGCGTGCCCACGCCCTGTCTCCGAAATTTGGGTTATTTAAAGATGCGAAAATTACTTTTGGTGGACTCCAAGATTTGTCAAGCAGTCAAGGCCCTAATATTTAATCTAATTAATTTAGATGGAATATTAGGAGAATTAAGAGTCCAAGTCAAAAGGAAACTTACCATGTTGGAAGAAAGAGAGTATTTTGGGATTAGGTTTTATATTCCTTTTGGCAAGAGAGAAAGGGGAGATTTTTGTACGCACTTTCAGTGAAGAGAGGTTGACGGCTGCAACTGGAGATCAGAGCTTCTTCATCTCTTCTTATTTTCTCCATTAGAGCATGAGTTTCTAAGTTCGTTTCTAGCGAAGGGATAATCTAGACGTGGTTTCTACACGAGTTGTGAGATCGAATTGGTTTTAATTATTTATTTTCTCTTCTTATTCATAATTCTTCTATATGTATTGTTATTTCTGCTTTGATGATTATGCAAATTGATCACTTCATAATTGTTGAATTGGAATATTGCTAGATAGAGAATCTAAATCCGTAATTGTTTAGATAATCTGTCGTAGTAGCACAATAGCATCTCTAAAGGTTAGATATTACTTTTGTTGTATGCTATGAAGATTGTGATCTAGTGAACAAGTCATTGTATGAATTTTGTTTGCTAGAATTGGTGTTTCTTTCGTACTAATTGCTGTTGGTGAATTGAATTCTATGGTCATACCTAGGATTATTTACTAATTAGAGAAGTAATCAACGGTCGTACCTTGGTTGCCGAATAATTAAGGAGAGACTAGGTTATTTTGGTCGTACCAGTAACTATAGCCAATTTGAGAGGGAAGTAAATTCTATATCTGCATCTGTGATCAGCTTATCGTAGACCATTGTCAAGATTGTTCCCGAGATAGATTTTTCTCCATTTGATTTAATCTCATCTTAGCATTGCGTGTTCGAATCTCATTGTCGATTTAGTTCGTCATTGCATTTTATTGATTAGTTTACATTAGTTTATAAATCTCAAACCCCCCCCCCCCCCCCCCCCCCTTTATTTTCAGTTTAATTAGATAGAAAGGAATATATTCTTGTGACCAGTCTCTGTGGATCGACCTTGCTCACTGCTACTACAATTTATTTAGTGTTTGAGCGAGTAATTTATTTTTTTTGGTTTCGACACCCAGCAGAATGTGTACATTGCACAATGGGAAAGCTGCAAGGAAGACACATGCTTGGTCGCTAGAAGTGCAACAGAGATAGGATGGCTTTGGCACCGCCGCTTGAACCATCTCAACTTCAAAACGATCAATCGCATAGCTCGTAAGGGCTTGGTGAAGGGCATACCAAATGAGGTCTTTGTTAAAGATCATACATGCTCACAATGCCAACAAGGGAAGCAAACAAAGAAGCACTTCGCCAGCTTAGAAGAAGCATCATCCAAGTGAGTACTGGAACTTCTGCATATGGATTTGTTTGGACCAGTCACTCCAGTAAGCGTCAACGGAAGAAAGTACACTCTTGTTGTAGTGGATGATTACTCTCACTACACTTGGGTAGTATTTCTATTCAGCAAAAAGGAGACGTTGTCCAAACTTCCACAACTACTCAAGCGTCTCACTGTGGAGAAAAACCAAGCAATAGCAACCATACGCTCTGACAAAGGCATATAATTTCTCAACTCTACCATCGAAGCATACTGCACAGAGCATGGGATTGCACATCAAACTTCCTCAGCACGTACACCCCAACAGAATGGAGTTGCTGAAAGAAGGAATTGAATCATCAAAGAAGCTGTTCGTACGATGATAGCAGACTCAAAGCTACCAATGAAGTACTGGGCTGAAGCGGCCAACACCGCTTGCTACACCCAGAACCGGACACTTCTCAACAAACGCTTCGACAAGACACCATATGAAATAAGGACAGGGAGAATTCCTAACATTTCTTATTTCCATATATTTGGTTGTCGTGTCTTCATTCACAACAATGGGAAAACCCAGTTGAAAGCTTTCGAAGGCAAAGCAGATGAAGGAATATTCTTAGGATATTCTACATCTAGCAAAGCTTATCGAGTATTCAACTGCAAAACCCTAATTGTGGAAGAATCACCCCATGTTGTTTTTGATGAATCTATTTTAAGTGTTTCTCAGAAACAGGTCAAAGATTAAGCGAATGAAAAGACTTCAAGCAAGGAGCCCGTTAGTTCACTAACTTGGGACGCGCTTGAAGATGATGAAGAAGTCAAAGACTCAAATGATCAAGATGCTCAAGACGAAGAGGTGAAAGCTGCCCCCAAGACCCAAGAAGCTGAAGCTAGCCAAGAGCCAATTCAAGTCGCTTTAGAAGATGAATCAAGCGACCCCCAGCAAACTGATAGTTCCAAGAGAGCATGGCTCAGATCATTCACCAAGCCACATTCTTGGAGATCCTTCCAAGGGAGTGGTGACGAGAAGCCAATTGATGGGAGAAAGTGCCATGTTCAGTTGCTTTATGTTAAATATCGAGCCATCAAGCGTGGAGGAAACTCTAGCAGATTCAAATTGGGTTCTCGCCATGCAAGAGGAGCTCAACCAATTCACAAGAAACGACATGTGCTATCTTGTTGATCGTCCTAAATTCCAGCATGTTATTGGCACCAAGTGGGTGTTCAAGAACAAGACGGACGAGGACCACAACATCGTGAGGAACAAAGCAAAACTCGTCGCTAAGGGCTACTGCTAAGAGGAAGGGATAGATTTTGATGAAACCTTCGCTCCAGTGGCTAGGCTCGAAGCAATCAGATTATTTCTAGCCTATGCAGCGGCCAAGAAATTCAAAGTCTATCAATGGATGTGAAAAGTGCGTTCCTCAATGGAGAGCTCAATGAAGAAGTCTATGTGGAGCAGCCACCTGGATTTGAGCAAGGAGATTAAGTGTATCGCTTGAAGAAAGCTCTCTATGTATTGGAGCAGGCCCCAAGAGCTTGGTATGATACACTTTCCCAGTTTCTTGTGGATAATGGATTCCGCAAAGGGAAGATAGATCGAACTCTCTTCACAATCAATGATGGTGAAGATATGCTATGGGTTCAGATCTACGTCGACAACATCATATTTGGTTCACCAATCCAGTCGCTTAGCGAGAAGTTTGGAGAGCTTATGAAGACTAAGTATGAAATGTCAATGATTGGATTGATGAGTTGCTTCCTATATCTTCAAGTGAAGCAACAAGATGATGGGATTTTCATCAATCAAGCAAAGTATACTCGAGATACGCTTGCAAAGTTCGGTGTTCAAAATGCCAAAGCTGTAGAGATTCCGATGAACACCAACTGGAAGATGGAGCCAGACCTTGAAGTGAAATCTGTGGATGCTACAGATTATAGAGCTTTGATTGGATCCCTTCTCTATCTCACAGCGAGCAGGCCGGATATTTTGTTTGCTGTTGGACTATGTGCTCGCTTCCAAAGTAATCCCAAGCTTAGTCATTATGAAGCTGCCAAGCGAATCCTTTGCTATCTCAAAGGCACAATCAATATGGGTCTCTGGTACCCAAGCGAGGAAAACTTGGAGCTTACTGGCTACTCAGATGCAGATTATGGAGGGTGCCGAATTGATAGAAAATCAACATCGGGCACATGCCAGTTCTTGGGAAGCAAGCTTGTCTCGTGGTTCTCGAAGAAGCAGACAAGCATATCTACTTCAACGACCGAAGCAGAATATATGGCTGCCAGAAGCTATTGTTCTCAGATTCTATGGCTTCATCAGCAGTTGAAGGATTATAGAGTTGAAGCAAAGGAGATTCCAATATTCTGTGATAATAATAGTGCCATTTGCATTTCACAGAATCCAGTGCTTCACACCAGGTGCAAGCATGTGGAGATTCGATTCACTTCATTCGTGATCATGTCGAGAAGAAGGATATCAAGCTTGAAAAGATTCATAGCGATCTTCAGCGAGCAGGCTTCCTTACCAAGCCTCTGGCTGAAACTCGCTTCAATCAGTTATGCATGGAATTAGGGTTGCTAGACCCTGGTGAAGAGTGCTAGTACCGGAATGCACAAGGGGAGTGGAAACTCATTTTTGAGCCACCCTCGCCTTGGATCTTCACCAACCCAAGTGAGTCACTTCAAAATTTCTTGCTTGAAGGAGCTATAAGGTGGAGAAAGGTGGAGTGTTGGAAGACGTTCCCTACCAAATAACAGGATTGTTAAGTCTATGGTTAAAGGGGAACTATTGATCATTCTAGGAGTGATTTACTTCCAAAGCGAGCAAGGAAAGCTGCTACCTAGCTTAAGATTCCCACAAGTGGGTATAAACGCTTGCAAGTACCTTTTCTAGTAAAGGTTGTAGGGTCTTGAATCAAGCCTTCCTACGTAAAAACGTGAGAGCTTAGGCAGAGCTACCACTATGATCCTTGTATCCTCTTCCCTCGATCCGCTGAAGAGGAGCATGTCTCTCATCTCCCATTCGTCATGGATAAACACTAACTTAATACTCACTCCTTATTGAGTTGAGCTGCCGAGTGTTTATTCATTTACCCCCCTCCTTGAGTAAGCATTGTCCAGCTTTTCCCTCTGGGTCAAGCGAGTCAAATGCTCACTCATTCTTCCGATGGAGGACTCTCTAATCGTAGAGGAAGATGGAAGAGATGAATGCCATGAAGATGCATACTCAAAGTCTACAATGAGGTATCAGTCTCCTATGAAGCAAGACTGACTGGTAAGCATTTCAATTTCAAAGTACACTAAGCAAAGCGAAGCGTACTAGAAACCTTTGCTTGCTATGTGGAAAATATAAATGAATCTGACACAAATACAAAGATGTAAACACTATTGTTCATTCTCGAATATGTTAGTCAGAAACATTTTAAATTAAGCAAGAAAATTTAAGTTTAAAGTTTATTCTCTTTAAAATGGTCAAGCGAGTACCACGTCACTTGAACTCACCGTCGCAAGCGAGTGTGCTATAGTCACGTCAAGCGGATGCTTCACAAGCGAGTACATAGCCAAGCGGCTACCATCGCTAAGCGAGCAAGTACCAAGCGAGACGTACGAGCTGGGTACACTCGAGTGCCTATTTAACTTTTTTACTTTTGCATTTAATGCGAACAGTACTAGGGTTCAAGAAACCGGGCGCGTGAAGTTCACGTCGAAATTGAAACGCCAAAATGCAAACGATCCAGCCGTTGAATCACAACAGTCTTCAAATCTCAGCCGTTGGATCATAGCCGAGAGTGCAAGCGACCAGGGCGTGACACGCGCCATGCTTAGTCACCTGTGTGGTTCACTTTTAACCACAGTGACGCCGCGTTTAACCATGACATGTCAGCCACGTCGCCACTCGCTTGCAACCACGTCGGTGTTTTTTTTCACAGTCTCTCTCCGCCACATCAGCGTCAAACCTTAAAACTATATAATTGCGAACTGTACCGACTGCAACTTCATCACCCCCAAAATTGCTATTTTCGTGAAACTATATGCAACTTTCTCTGCACTATTCCAGTCTCCATACTCTAACTCAAATCCTTATATTCTCACCAAACCAATCTATTCTATCATCATGGGTAAGAAGGAATACAATCAAACTATGGAGGAGTTTCTTAAAGACGCGGAGAATAACATCAGTGTCGAGCCTCATCTTGACGAATCTATAGTCAAACCTGCTTGTTTTCTCCGGAGAGCGGTGACTTCCGTCGGCCTGTGGAAGCTCGTCACCGCCAAACTGACCGAAATCCTCACTAAAACTGTTGCTGAATTTCTTCTCAACTTGAAGGAGAATCAACTGAGATCCAGCATCACCGACCCCAGTACATGAAAGACGACGTATGTTAGCCTCATCAGAATAGCAAAAACCTTCGATCTCCCGGAGGAAGGTGTGGAGTCTCTATCGAAGGTTGGGCTGTCCGTGGAGGAGGAGTATGCCCGCTTTGCTGCAAAACGCACTGTTGCTTGGAAAGATCGCAGCAAGAACATGAGGACTGATTTGGAGCAACCCTATAATCGCATTTGTGAGTTGTTCACAAAATCTGTGGCGTGCCACATCGGTGGTCTAGGCCAAATCTCTTACAACAAGCTGTTCGCGGTCACGACAATCGTAGACAGTCTCTCCGGCTCCAAATTCAATTGGAGTAAATGGTTCATCCAAAACATACAGGATGTGGCCAGCGATTTTGAGACGGATCCTGAGAATCCACTCAAGATTGTGAGAAGGGGGAAGCTTCGCCTGTTCGGGAAGCTTTCCTACGCACTGGAGCAACTTTTTCAAGACAGGAACTGGACTGGGACGCACCCATACAAGAAGTTGAGCGTCTTTAATGACTTGATTAAGGCTGATAAGGCGCTGGTGGATGGAGGAGTGCTGCACGTGAACGTGCGACCAGCCATGGCCTTTCTAACTCAAAAGAAGAAGGGCAAAGGGACGAAGCGAGCCGCTTCACCCAAGAAGAAGCAAGCGCCCCCCCAAAAGAAAGCAAAGCAAGTCGCTTTGCCAGTAGAGCCAAGCGAGGGGAAAGCCTCACCATTTGGCACCTCTCTAGGAGAGTCGTTGTTAAAAACGACGCAGGATGAAGAAGCCCGGTCACCGGAAGGAGAGGAGGTGAACCAGCCCCAAGCCTCTACAACTCATCCCAGCCAACCCCAAGCGTCCCAACCCTAAACTCAAGCCGCTAAAATCCAAACACAAACTCAAGCGTCTCAACCCCAAGCCCCCCAAGGCATTCGTGTACACAGAAGAGTCGTCCTTGAAGACGAGGATTCTGCTAGCACACGTACAATTCCAGATATTCCATTCCTCAACCCAGATGAAACCGCCGCATACCAAATCTATGAACCTTCACCCACTCAAGCCACCATCCCAGAATCCCCCACCAACACAATCAACACCAACCTACCCTCACCATCGGCCATTCAACCCACCACCCCTAAATCCCGTGGAGAAAGCTCTCCAAAGGTATCGCGAGGACTAGGAGCTGTCCGCGATGAAAATAAGGAAGAGGTACCCTCGTGTACCGATGAATGAAGCCTTCCTCACCCAAGCCGCAAACTTCCTAACGTACGTCGCGTACAGAGGTACGGAGTACTACAAAATCTTTAACCTAAGACAAGCCTTGTCCGAAGATTCTATTATGGAGCAGGAAGCTGCTCAACTCCAGGTCATTGGAGTTGATGGATTTAAGGCACTGATCAACAAGCCGAAATATATCTGGAACCGCTTGACGCAGTGGTGAAGCGTGCCTATCCAACAGCCGAACTGCCGGAGAGGAAGCTCTCAGAGCATGAGCAGAAGCTTGTGGAGAAGCACGAGGAGGTGCTTTCCCAGAAAAATCAAGAGATCCTTGATCTGCAAGGAGCAATAAAGAAGAAAGATGAGGAGATCTTTCAATAGAAGGAGGAGGTGGAGAGTCAGAAGAGGAACCTTGTTGAGATGAAGGAGGAGCTTTCTGATAAGGTTGAGGGAGAGAAAAAGAGAGTGGAGGATGCCAAGCTTTCGCTTGAGGAGGAGAGGAAGAGGTTGATAGCTTTGAATTCCAAGCTTGTCGCTTCGGAAGAAGCGTTCAAGAAGAAGGAAGAGGAGGTGGCCTCGCTTGTGCGGAGGCACAAGGAGGAAATGAAGAACATCAAAGCTGCTAATGAAAAAGCAGTGGAGAAAAAGAACAATGAGCTCAAATCTCTTCAAAATGAGCTCACTCGCTCCAAATTGGCCAAGGTTGCTGCAGAAAATGAGAAGGCCATTCTCCAGGACAAGTATGATGAGATGATGAGTGAACTGGAGAGCAGAAGGAGAGAAGCAACGGCGTTCACCATGAAGCGAGTCCAATTGGACCTTGCTACTGCAGAAATGGAGGATAGGGCGGCCAATCTCACACGACGCGTGCAATCTTTTGCCACATCTCACGTCGCTTTGAATGCTCGAGAAGCAGAAATTAATGCTGCACAGAAATTTTCCGATTTGATTGTGCAGGAAAAGATGAAGGAGCTTCGTGCAGAGGCTGAAGCTGATCTTGCAGCCAGCTTCGCCGCAGTGCAAGCGAGGGAACGTAATGTGGAGCCACTTGAAAAGCTGATGGAAGAAGTAGCACAGAGGGAGAATGCCCTCGCAGAACGTGAAAGACAATGTGCCTACTTGTTGGAAGAGGTTTCAGAGAAGACGGAGGAGCTCGTGCTTGCTAGAGAAGGTTCCTTCGCGGAACGTGTTGAAGGAACGCTTAAGGCGGTGATTGCTGAGTTTGCAAGCCTGCGCCGAGCTTTGGATGAAAAGGGCATTGATGATGCCAAAAAGGGGAAAGAGAAGGAGAAGAAAGCCCCCTCGAGCGAAGCCGGCAAAGGCAAAGACATAGTTGTCCATCAGGACAAGGCAAAGAATGCAATGCCGAAGCTGCTCGTTGCATCAACGTCGGCCGCTGCTGCCCACAAAGCGAGAGCTTCCGCTTCCATCACTGCCAACTTGGAACTTGATGAAGCTCTTGCATCAACTCTGGAGATGATGCAGTCCTATGCAATGATGGAAGAAGGCGTCATGGAGATCCCCCAAATCAATCCACTCCAATCCATTCCATCGGAAGCTGCCGTTCCCGCTGCTGAAGCCGATCAAGCTCCTATCGTCGCTCCAATCAAAGCACTCCCTGCACCCCCAACTGCCAAGGCCAAAGAGGCTACGCCCAAAGCTGCACCAACCAAGATCTCAACCAAGCGGCCCGCTCTGGCTCATGGAGAAGCGGACCCCACGGCCAAGCGCCAGAAAGTCAAGAAGGATCTTGCAGCCAAAGCCAGCCGCTTTGAACAGGAAAAGAAGGAGGAGGAAGAGAAGAAGAAGGAGGCAGAAAGAAAATAAGCCCTCAAGCAGGCAAGAATTGAGAAGATCAAGGAAAGGACTACCCAATTGCTCAATGAGAACATGCTTGTGCAAAGCAGCCTCATGCGGAGCGGGTACATTCCCTTCACTCCCGACGAATCTGAGGTATGCAACATCGAAGCTGATGTTGAAGCTTGCAAGAAGACAATAAGGGCAATGGAGAGGTCAAAAGGCTACACCAAGGAATAGAAGGACTTCATCGGAAAGCTCGTCAATGAGAAAATGCCGCTCTTCAACTCTCAACAAAGCGAGAAGTTCAAAGCTTTGTTGAAGGAGATGACCGAAATGTCTTTTGAAGAAGTTGAAGGGAGGAGGGCCAATCATCTCTACGCACGCTTCATATAGGACTTCATATCCGATGAACTGAAGGAGAGTTGGGAAGTATGCCATGTGAAATTCATCAAGGCCTACTACTTTTGGAAAGTAGTCCCTAGGCAAGACTCTATCTCAAAGCTTGATGCGCTGAATAATTTCATGGTATTATACTATGAAAAGCTTTGGAGAATGATCTTGATTGAAGCAGAGGTTGCTCAGCCCAAATTAATTATCAAGATCCCCGAGCGAATGCATTTCCCAAAGCCTAGAGTACCTGGCTCCAAAATTCTTAACCGCAGGATTATCGACGACGAGATTGATGAAGCTCTGGAAATGGAACGTCAACACAAAGAGAGCATAGAAACTGCAAAGTCCATGAAGCCTAAAGTTCTATCTGGTTATATCATGGATGAATCCTGATCTATCTTTGTTCTGCTTGACCAATCTATCAAATTTACTTTTCTGTCAAGCGTTGTGTACATTTATTTATAGCATTTATTTGCTTTATGTGATTTTCATCCTTCATGCTACAAAGCCTACACGACAACCATAAGAACTTAAAAAAAAAATGGATAAGACTGTGAAGGATTCAGTCGCTAGAAAGTTCTTACAGTGGTTAAAGTGATGGGTTTTGGCATCATCAAAAAGGGGGAAATTGTTGGGAATTGTTAAGGATTCATATGTTAAGGGGGAACTTAACGGGACACTTTAATAAAATATGTTATGTATTTTTGATAGATCCCAAAACCCTCTATGTAAATCCTATTCCCAAGCGACCATATTTTGATTAGATAGGATAGAATTTTTCAAGCTTGTTATATTAGGAAAACTTATTTTGCTTTAGTCGCTTCAAGTTTAGACTACATGATTTTCAAGCGAAGCAAGAAGACCACTCGCTTGAGTGTGTATCGAAGCAAAGAGAGTCTGCCCGGACGAAGCGAACCAAGCGCTCCCGATAAAGTCAAAGTGAGTCAACCCGACTACGCTAAAGCGGACGCTCAGACTGAAGCATAGAGAGCCCCTTTCAAACATTTGAAAGCGACAGTTCAAATTCCCGCTCCAGTTCAAACTTAAGTTCAAATTCAGTCAAGTAAAGATCAAGGCATTAATTGCAGATCTCCACATGGCACAAGACGATTGGAGCATAGGAGTTGACCGCCAGCCCGACAAGCAGCCGCCACAGTACTGGTCGCTCCAGTTACTGTTACACATGGCTCTTAGCCATTTTGGGAAAGAAGACAAGCAGACGACTGAAAAGCTGCAGGTCAAAAGCAAAGTATTGTCGAGTGTGGAGGGACAAAGCCACCAACCTTCAACGGCTCCAGTCCAAACTCTCACACTATAAATAGTGAAGAGCAGAGAAAAGAAGAGCAGAACACTTAAAAAATTTCCCAGCGCTCAAGCAAACAAGCACTCACGAATTTCCAGCATTCAATTTCTGAGTTCTTGTTAAAGTGTTCTCCAAGTTTCAGCACCAACGAAACTTGTTCTCTGCAACCTTCACTCTAAGAGTCTAATCCACTACACATATCCAAGCTTAGAGAAGAACTCTACCCTTTGCATTCACTGTAAAGAGTTCTTCACTTAGAATGTTTTCCAAACCAAACCAAAACCCTTGTTCGTGACAAGAGAGTTAGTGTTTGAGTTTAGTTGAAAGGTTGTTGTAAGAGCCAAGGTTCTACCTTCATCGATAGCAGAAACCTCGATCATAGAGTGTGGATCCAAGTTTGCACTATCCTCGATTGTGTAAAGCTCGATCCTAACTAGGTTTTTGTGGAGAACCCGTAATCTCCCTAGTGTTGCTATTTTGGATCCAAGCGTGTGAAGCTCGATCCTTGTCCAGGTTTTGAGGAACCCGCAATTCTCTAAGTTTCTTAGTGAAGAGAAGCAGTTCCCGTGTGGAACAAAGTGGACGTAGGTGTTTTACCACCGAACCACTATAAAACACTAGTGTCGTATTTATGTTCTTAATCTTCCTTTATTTATTGCTTTGTTTATCTCATTTGCACAAGCATCTAAACAAACCCTAATACGAAGCTTTCAAATACTTAGGAAAGATATAGCTCACTAAATTCCGCATATAAGCAAGCGTGTCACTCTAAGTTCAAGTGTCCGCTTTGGTCTAGAAAAGCTTATCGGCAGATCAAGCTTACAGCTCGGTCTAAAGATTTTAAGCTACTCAAGCTTGTACACTCTGAGATAAGTTGAAAAGAAGTTGAAAACCTTCGATTACACGTATTCACCCCCCCCCCTCCACGTGTAATCCTCTTCTTAATCCGGGACCAACATGTCCTCTTCACTTTGATCAGCTAACCTCCAGATTAACAAATCTTCTATGAGATCGTTCTTTGATCTGGTAGTTTCAGCTTCTTTACCTATTTGTGTATCTCTGTACAGACAAGTAGATTCATCAAAAATAACATGACGTGTTACCTCCACAGAGAGAGTCCTTTTGTTAAAGACTTTAAAGGCCTTGCTGATCTCTGAGTATCCTAAAAGTACTCCTGGATCTGACTTGCTTTCAAAGGTCCTTAATTGAGACTTTCCATTATTGGTCAAGAGGAAGCCGCTCTAAAGGTCAAGAGGAGGTACCCGCATGTGCCTATGGACGAAGCATTCGTCACCAAAGCTGCTGACTTTCTAACATACATCACGTACCGTGGTACGGAATATTACAAGATCTTCAACCTCCGACAAGCCTTCTCAGAGCAATCTATAGTGGAGAAGGAGACTGCACAACTACAGTTTATTGGAGTTGACGGATTCAAAGCTCTAATCAACAAGGCAAAGTGTTGGGAGCTGCTTGATGCAGCTGTGAAGCGTGCCTACCCAGACGCTGAGCTGCCGGAGAGGAAGCTTTCGGAACATGAGCAGGCACTGGTGGAAAAACATGAGGAGGAGATGTCTATGAAAAATCAGGAGATCCTCAATCTCAAAGGAGCAATAAGGAGAAAAGATGAGGAGATCCTGCAACAAAAAGAGGAGTTGGAGAGCCAAAAGAGAAATTTGGCTGAGACGAAGGAGGAGCTTTCGAGTAAGCTCGAGGAGGAGTCGAAGAAAGTAGAGGAGGCCAAGCTTGCACTTGAGGAGAGGAGGAAGCGGTTGAAAGAGTTCACTTCCAAGCTGGTCACTTTGGAAGGTGAACTGAAGAAGAAGGAAGAAGAGAAAGCCTCGCTTGTGCTTAGGCACAAGGAGGAAATAGAGAAGGCCAAAGCAGCGTATGAGAAGAAGGCCAGTGACATTCAATCCCTGCAAAAGGATCTCACTCGCGCCATGCTAGCTAAAACTGCTGCGGAGAACGAGAAGGCCATCCTCCAAGATAAACACGATGAGGACTTGAGCGAGCTAGAGAGCCGAAGGAGAGAAGCTCTAGCGTTCACATTGATGCGTGTCCAACTGGACATGGCTATAACATAGGTGGAGGATAGAGCAGCCATTCTCACTCGGCGTGTGCAAACATTTGCCACTGCCCATACTGCTCTCAACGCTCGTGAAGCAGAGCTTGACACCCGTGAAGCAGAGCTCGACACTTCACTTAATTTCTCTGAATTACTTGTGTAGGAGAAAACAAAAGAGATCCGAGCAGAAGTTGAAGCGGAGCTCGACGCTCGCTTCAAAGCACTCGAGCCACTTGAGAGAATGATGGCGGAAGTTGCTCGAAGGGAGTTTGCCCTTGCGGAGCGAGAGAGGCAATGTGCCTACCTACTTGAAGAAGTATCGGAGAAGACGGTGGAGCTGGTAATTGCAAGGGAAGGACTATTCGCGGAGCTTGCCGATGGGACGCTTAGAGCCATGATCAACGAATTTGCCAGTCTACGCCGTGCTTTAGATGAGAAGACAGTAGTTCATGTTCCCTCTGGCCAGAATATTGATGATGCCAAAAGGGGGGAAGGGAAGGAAGGAAAGGAAGGAGAGATGGAGAAGGAGGAGATGGATGAAGGCAAAGCGGTCGTAGTTCATCAAGAAAAATCTAAGAAGTTTGATCAACCGAAGCTGCTCGCTTCATCAACTTCTGTCACCGCCGCTCACAGAGCGAGAGCATCCACAGCTGCCATCCCTCAAATTGAATTTGATGCAGCTCTCACTACCACTCTTGAAATGATGCAATCGTTCGAATTGATGAAAGAGGGAGTCACCGAAATTCCGTGTGTACAGCCAATCCAGTCCGTGCCAACGGAGGCTGCTATCACTCAAGCTACCCCTGCAGCTCCTGCCAAAGTGTCTGCTCTCACTGCACCTCCCGTCAAGGCGAAAGCGACACCGCCAAAAACTGCCCCTGCAAAGACTTCAACCAAGCGGCCCGCTCCTGCCAGAAAATAAGCGGATCCCGCGGCCAAGCGCCAAAAGATTCAAGTGAGTCTGGCAGTCAAAGCATCTCGCTTAACCGAGAAAAAGAAGGAGGAGGAGGAGAAGAGGAAGGAGGCGGAAAGGAAAGAAGCTGTTAGGCAGGCAAGAATGAAGAAGGTGGAGGAAAGGGCCACCAAGCTGCTAGACGAAAACATGCTGATTCAAGCAAGTTTGATGTGGAGTGGATATATCCCCTTCACTCCCGATGAGTCTGAAGTTTGCAACATCCAAGCGGATATAAATGCTTGCCGCATAACTATCAAAGAAATGGTGGAGTCAAACAGATATACCAAGAAAGAGCAAGACTTCATCCGGAAATTCATCAACAGCAAAGCTCCAATTTTCAATTCTGAGCAGAGCGAAAGGTTCAGAAACGGGTTGAAGGAGCTGACGGAGAGGCCTTTTGATGAGATTGAAGCGAGGAGAGCCAATCACCCCGATGCATGCTTCATTGAGGATTTCATATTCGAAGAGCTGAAGGAGGGTTGGAAGGAATGCCGCGAGAAGTTCATTAAGGCCTACTACTTTTGGAAAGTAGTTCCCGGCCAGGAGTCTATCTCCAAGTTTGACGCACTGAATAATTTTATGGTGCTGTGCTATGAGCTGCTACGGAGGAAGATATTCATAGAAGCAGAGCGTGCAGAGCCAGAGAAGAAGATAGTCAAGATTCCAGAGCGGATGGTGTTTCCCAAGCCTAGAGTGCCAAGCTCACAAATTCTCAACCGCAGGGTTCTTGACGACGAAATTGATGAAGCGCTGGAGTTGGACCGCCTACACAGAGAGAGTGATGAAACTACAAAGACGATGAAGCCAAAAGTTTATTCTGCCTACATCATGGATGAATCATAATCTCTCTCTCTTTGTGTTATGCTTGAACTTATCTATCCAATTTATTTTTCTGTCAAGCGTTGTGTTCATTTTAATTGCTTTATGTGATTTATCCTTATGCTACAAAGCCTACGTAAAAACCATAAGAACTTTATAAAAAAAATGGAAAAGACTGTGAAGGATTCAGTCGCTTGAAGGTCTTACAGTGGTTAGAGTGTTGGGTTTTGGCAACATCAATGATAGATCCGGGTTAAAGATCTACAACAATTGTGTGATGATTCATAGTATTTGTACGGAGCATTCATAGATAAAGCAGTGTAATGACTGAGAACAAGAGATTTGTATGGCTTTATCAGCTATAACAAGGCATTTCATACCGGTTTCATATACGACGTTATACACATAAGATAAGCGAGTAATAATCGAGCTATATGCTTAAACAGGGGGCGTTTCTAGCCACAAATCAGTCACATTCGTGTGAGCTTAGAACTCATTCAAGTAAGAAGCAAAGAGAAAGAAAGGAGCATGGAGCTCGGAATTCAGCTAACCTTCATTCCCTTTGGATAATGAGGGTTTTACCTTAGGATCAAAGTGGAAAGTGAGGAAAGCTCTTCTCGGCTTCGAGAGGGAGGAATGGTAATGGCTATAGAGGAAACGTCCGGGGAGGAAACCTCGGCAGCCTTGACCGCTCGAGCTCGAAGGAGCCCGTAGAGAAATGTATGAGTGAATGAAACAGTACGCTAGGAGCGTGCGTGTATGAAGAGTTATGTTGTGATCATGGATGAAGTGTGTAACCATCCGCTATTTATAGATGTAGGAAGGGTGAAAAAGCGAGCATTCGTGTGAAGGAAGGACAGAAAAGGAATTCCTGTAGAGGCAAGATTCCCTCCGTCATGAATGCAGTGGTCCTCATTTTAGAGTACGTAGAGTCACGCGGATTGCGTGCTACACAGAACCTAAGGTTCTGTCAGATGCTTAGGGGCACTGATCAGATCCTTCGATCTTGACGGATGCCAATAGATCCTATACGGCTTCTGGGAGGAAATAAGACCTCCAGCTTCTGCGTGGAACGTGCCCTACGGCTGTATTGGGCATCTGAAACCTGTGGAAGCTCTTGATAGTGTGCTGTTATGTAAGACAACCTCTATCGACCCTTGTGGAATTAATGTCTATCTTTCCGAATAATGGTCCTAGGGCCAATTCTATCTAGAACTTTACCATTCCTTTTTAGTTTGGTAAGTGTCTCTGTGTCGGGGCAGCGTCTACTACTTTAGGGAGGTGTTTCTCGAGTGTGTTTACACATCACTATTAATATTAGCTCTCCTTTGAGATGACGTCTTAGGATCATGTAGGCTTGCCCTTCTATCGATTTAAGTTGTTTATATTAGTAGGGCTGATACTGGTCCCTATCAGCTACTCCCCCCCCCTCCCCCCCAAGTCCAGAAGTACCGGTATGGGGGCTTCTGACGGGCGTTTTAGGTGGAAGACCGATCTTGCTTCGGCTGTTACTTCTTTCTTAGCTAGTTTGTGTGTTTTTTATTTTTTATTTTATTTATTTTATTTTTTTATTTTTTATTTTTTTCAAATGCCTGGTTGCGTAAGAAACCGATGCGGTGGCTACTTTCCCGAGAATAAAGTTAAACCTATTTCCTTTGCTCATCATTACTCATCCCTCTAGGGTGAGAGAATATGGGGCTTATTAAAAATGTATTTCGGAATATGCATAATTATTGCTTTTCTTATTTGCAGATGAAAAGACATTTCCCCTTTTTCCAAGGCAACGTGAGGCGATAAATAGGGAACTACCCCATTCTTCCTTTCCTGCCCTGCGCTTAGGAAAGAACACTGCAAATTGTTTGCCAGCTCCAGTGATTACTCCGATGACCATCTTACCGTCGTCTTCTTTCAGGTATTCCCTTACCATTTTAATTTCCTGTACTCTTACATAAGTTTCTTTTGAATTTCTTGTAGTTAGGGCAACCCATACTGTTTCCCCTGCCTCATTTTGTGTTCTTGGAAGAATGTTGCTGGCTATGAAACTGATTACGATGTGAACGTAATTGATACTTTATCTTTTAGAACTAACAATCAATTGTTAAGATTTGTAGAGGTTGGATTCACTCCCATTATTCACAACTCTACTATCTGTTGTTATTTATTGGCGATTATCTTTATCCTGCAGTTATGGATTCCGCCAAACAGGGCATGGGGCAAAAAGCCCGTGAGAAGATATTACAGATGATAGAGCAAGCGAAAACCAACAACTCCGCTTCCACCTTATTGGTGGGTAGTACTTCTATTCAGGAGCCTACGGGGTCTGGGATGGTAACCCTTCTCAAGCGAATTCTCAAGAAGTAGAGATTGGTAAGCCTCGCTTGAAGCCTTTCTTTCCTCATTTAGTTGCCTCTAGTCGGTCAACTCCCTCTTCTCCTATTTTCATTAGTGAGGGCGCTGGTGCTTCTACTCCTGCCGCTCCCGAGCCTCATTCCTCTTCCTTCAAGAGGAAAAGTGAATCTCCTTCCCTCTTGATTAAGAAGAAGGGGAAGGTATCAGAGAGTTCTCCCTCTGCCCAAGAGTTAAGCCTTGAGCAGTTGCGTGAACATCTTTCTCAATCTAAGAAGAGTAGAGAGCAACTCCAAACTGAGGTTCACCAACTTCGGGGGTTCCTGCTAGACAAAGAGGAGCATTGCTCTTCCCTTGGGCAACACACGCTCTCCCTTTCTGAGCGAACAAGGGAACTTGAGAGGGCTTTGAAAGCCTCATCAGAGAGGGTGGAGCAACTACTAGAGATCCATGCCACAGAAATAGCACAACTAACTCTTAATCATGAGCAAGAGCTAGAGCAGGCTCGCACTTCCTCTTTCACTCAAGGGAGGAGAGTGGGGATAAACCAGGGTGTCTCCTCTGGGATCAAGGATTGCAGGTCTAATCTACTGATGACTCCTTACGGTCAGGCTTTCTTGGATTCCTTGATTAAACGTTTTTGCCAGAAGCCTATCTTTAATCCCGCGACTTCTGGCTCCGCATGTTTGACCCTCTTACTGAGTGGACAGCCTCCGCTATCCTTGAGTGTTGTCGGCAGTTGGGTATTCCTGAGCGTGCAGTTACCGTCAATACAGGGCCGATAGCAAGGATGTTCGACATGGAGCCTACATCCTTTCGAAGGGATCATTCTATTTCCCCAAAAGAACCATGGTATATGCCTGTGCTAAAGGAGGCATCTGAGATCCTCCGCCAACCTGCTATGGCCACAGGGAATCTTCCCTCTTGGGAAGTGCCCTTGTTTCCTCTCTTTTCTCATAACACCATGGTCGTGAGGTCTATGTGGAAAGTTCTCGACTAGGTATCTTCCTTCTTCTTTTGTTTTTTTGTTGTTTTTAGAGCTCATTCATTTATTATAACCTTTTCTTCTCTATTAGGAATTAAGAAAGAGGAAAACTTTGGGCCCATCCACCAGCGGGGAAGCAGTAGATGGCTCTACAGAAACGAGAGATGACTCTAAAGAAGGGAACATTCTACAGATTCCTATGGACTTACCCAAAGGGGGCCCCTCTGCTCCTTCTGCTTTGGCTGCTATCGAGGAATGGTCTTCTTCCTCTCATTCATCAAGTTCTCAGGATTGAGCTTCTGTTTCAGACCTACTCCTTTAATTTTGCCGCTCTGGACAGGATGTTTTTAAACAATTTATTTCCATTACTTGTGGTGGGGTGCTTTTTATGACCCTGAAATCGTGCTAGCAGGGCACAAACAATATTACTTCTTTCTGCTATCTGCCAGATGCTTTTTAAAGTCTAGCCTTTGACATGTTTCTATTGCTTTCTATCAGTTTAGAATATTATCCTTCTACTTATGCGATCTCTCGTTTTGTTTTTGTTTGCCATGCTCCCCTTGCTAAAGCATTTTGGGGTAATAGAACACAGGCTAGAAGCATTTTAAAATAATGGAATACGAGTATGGGAATGTGCTAAAAGCATTTTGAGATAATGGAGTACGAGTGTTGGGATGTAGGGTATCCCCTACTCCCCCCCCCCCCCCCCCAAGTGAGGCGTAAGGAAACGAAGGAATTACTCCTCATTTTAGAGCTAACAAATTGCGGGATACAATTTTAAGAACAAGTAGGCATAATCTTATGTCTTTTCGCATACTGATTAATTAAAAGATAAGAAAGCTTCGAAATAGATAAGGGTTATAGTCAGTCATACTCCCATCTCTTTTAGGAATTGCTATCCTTTTCCTCGTATACTGTTCCTTCAGCCTTCTTTCGATCTGACATTTCGATTGTACCTTTGATTTTTGCCTTGCCTCAGCCATCAATGTTTCCCACTACCCCTTCTTGACTGGGGCATGGCATGTGCTTGTTGTTTTAGTTCCCAGTCCTTTACTTTCGTTAATTTGTTGGAGCGACTCCTTGTCTGGGCTTCTGGACAGTAGGAGCCCTTCAGAGGAATCGGCACTGGCGATCAGCAAGTGCTCCATTGACATGGAGAGATTCTGGCCTTCTTCTGCCAGAGTCAGGGCCTTAAGCCTCTTCTCTTCGGGTTCAGTTTCAGCTTTGTCACTGGCAGGTTCTGCCATCGGCCTTTTCCTGGCTTCTCCCGCCTGCACCGATTGGATATAGCATTTTCGCGAGACCCCTTGGTCTCCCGATACCTGTCCCACCTGACTTCCCACGGGGAATTTCATCATCAGATGGTAAGTGGAAACCACTGCTTGGAATGGATTTAGGGCGGTTCTCCCTAGGATAATATTGTAAGAAGATGGCTGCCGCACCACCAGGAAGGTGACCGGCTTTGATACCCGTGTAGGTCCCTCACCCAGGGTGAGCATCAAGTCGATTGATCCTAATGACATCACAGGATCTCTCGAGAAACCATGCAGAGCCGTGGCTACTCCATTCAGAGGCTTCTTGAGGCTCATTTGGTTGAAACAGCTTTCAAAGATGACGTTAACGGCGGCCCCTGTATCCACAAAGACCCTTCGGATTTGATACCTTTTTAGTTCCACTGTGATGACCAAAGCGTCATCATGTGGATGGATCACCCTTTGATTGTCTTCAGGTCCAAATGAGATTTCTGGCAGGGGTAGGCCTGTTTCGACCTTCCAGACCCCATGTCTTTCATGCATGTGCAGTTCTCTAGCAGATGCCTTTCTGCTTCTGTTGGAGTCTCCCATAGTTGGTCCTCCATATATCATATTAATAATGCCCTTAGGTTCTGACCCTTGGCTAGCATCGGGTGCTTTTTCAGGAGCTTCTTTGCGCTTCTTATTTTGTTCTGTCTCTCTCTTAACGTATTCCAAGAGTTCTCCTTCTTGGATTAACTTCTCGATAGCAATTCTCAAGTTCCTACAGTCGTTGGTCATATGGCCAAAGTCATTATGGAATTTGCAGAACCTTTCGGAAGGTGGATTTCTGGGTGGTTGCCTATGCCCTGCAGGGATCTGGACCCCTGATTTCCTCATGACCACTTCTAGTAGGTCAACAGGCTGCTTGATGAGCGGAGTGAAAGATCTCAGAAATCGTTCGTTCTTGTCATTTCTCTTGGCATCTGGAGCCGGCCACTTCTTCTCTTCTGGCTTCTTTTCCCTTTGAGAGGCCAATTCAGCCCTCTTGCTACTCATGGCTTCTTCCATGTGGATATACTTTTGAACTCGCGTCAGTAGTTCCTCAAAAGAGGTAGCTTCTTTCTTGATGAGAGAAGCAAAGAACTGCCCTGGCTTTAAACCATCTACACAGGCATGCACTTTTAGCTTAGGCTCTACTCCTGGGATTTCCAGGACAGCCTCATTGAAACGCATCATGTAGTCTCTTAGACTCTCATTGGCACCTTGCTTGATAGTTGTTAGATGTAGAGAATTTCTGGTAGTTCTTTTAGCGTTGACGAACTGTTGGAGGAAGACCTCCCTCAGATCCATGAAGGAGTGGATAGAGGCTTTTGGTAGTTGCTTAAATCAATGTTGAGCAGTTCCTGACAGCGTCGTGAGGAATACTCTGCACTTGACACCTTCCGAATATTGATGGAGGAGGCATAAGCTTTCAAATTTCATCAAATGTTCTTCGGGGTCTCCTTTCCCCTGGTATTCACAGGAGATTGTTTTGAAATTGCCAGGAACAGGATCGGTTTGGATATCCACAGAGAATGGACTATTCTCATCAATGTATAAAGAGAAAAGTTCTGACTTGCTTCCCTCATTTCTATTGTTTGAAAAGTGTTTCGGGTTTCCTCCCCCATTTAAGTTTTGGATTTCTCTTTCGCTCGCCTCTGTTTCTTTTGAGGTCCTTTCTGCGGCTTGCTTATGTTCTTTTAGCCTTTTTACTTCTTTCGTCAGGAGCTTCATCTGCTCCTGTTGTTGGGCATACTTTTTGGCCCATGCATTGTCAATATTCTCATTGGGGTTCCCTTCAAGTTCTTCAGGGCCCTCTTCGTCTGGGGACTCCCAATCAGTGGAAAATCCCTCTTCTGTTTCGACCACCGTTGGAGGCAGCTTTGAGACCAATCCTTGGGTCGCGCCTGGGTTCACAGGCTTCTGCTTGTGCGTCACAAAAGTGTTCTTGCTTCCTCCACCCTCTTGGGTTTCACCCTGGGGATCTATGTTTTGGGATTTTATTCCCAAAGTATGAAGTCTTTTATCGACAGCCCCCTCGACCACACCCTCTACGAGTGTTTTCATTTGGAGGAGCATGGTTGGGGAGAACTGAGCTTCCATGTTGACACTGGCCTCAGTTATCATGGTGCCTTTTCCTTTATTCCCAAATAGGGAATTTTCAGGGTTTCCGGTAGCTTGACCAGCTTCTTTCGAAGCAGCATCTGAGGCAGTATTCATCCTTGCAGAAATCTGCAGATGTTTGAGAAGATTAATTTCAATAGCTCTTTGGGAGAGGCTTTAAGGAATGTAAGTATTTTTATTTATAACAGGTCTCTTGTAATTGGAAATTATTCGTGGTAATTTTAACGAATATCGCCTGTCTATTGCAGGGCTTCTCGAAGGATGGCTTCTGCCAGTATGAAATAGGGGTGTATAGCTCCTGCTTTCACAAGGCTTGGCATTGTGATGTCCATTTTCGTATGGCTTTCTAGATGAGTCTTTTAATAAGGATCTGATTATAGTGTGGGCTTTTTAAGGCCCATGTAGCTTCTTGTTTTACAAGACTCACTGCGAGGTGCCTGGCTGTGCAGGTCTTTATGTGTAATGCCTAGCTATGCAGGGCTTTTTGGGATGATGCCTACTACGTAGGGCTTTTGAAGGTATTGCCCGTTAAACGGGGCTTTGGAGAAGTTCGCCCATTATATGGGACTTACAAGAATACTGCCTATTGAGTAGGGCTTATGGGTGTGTTGCCTATTTTTAATAGGGCTTGTAAAAAGGTTCTGGCCATTGTATGGGGCTTACGAGGGAGTTGCCTATTAGATAGGGCTTAATGGATGATATTTGCCTATATCCTATGATATAGGGTTTGTGATGCCTATTAGATAGGGCTTATGCAAGTGTTGCCTGTTGGACAGGGCTTATGAGGGGTTTTACCCATTATATGGGGCTTATGATAGTGCTGCCTATAAGATAGGGCTTATGCAGATGCTGCCTGTTGGACAGGGCTTCTGGAGATGTTGCCTGTTAGACAGGGCTTCTGAGGGTGTTGCCTGTTAGATAGGGCTTCTGGGGGCTTATGGGAGGTTCTGCTTTCAGATGCAGGGCCCCTTCATCAGGGTGAATGGGGTGACCTTGTCATCTTCAGCTCTCCGCTTTTTAATGTTTTTACTCGGTGGGTTCTTGGCTCATGGCAATATAGGGGCATATAACTAGCTTGGGAGATGATGCTTCCTCTATAATTACCAATCCTTCATGACCCTCGAATTAATTCTCCATTTTGAGATGGTTAACAGAGTCGCAAACTCACCAATTTCAAGAGGTGAATTGAATGCGTTCTGGATTTGCTGGAATTTTTGGGATTCGGCTTCCCCTCAGATTCTTCACAACCTTCAAGTTTTAACAGATAAAACAGTTTAGTTATCACAGTTTATACTGTGAGGAAAATATGATCTCGAAATCTCTTCCGATTCCTTTAACCTGCTGCCATAAACAATGCAGCTAAAATGAATCCGGAATATTCATGCTCAGATTTTCTGAGGATAACATCAAACTGACATTCCACATTCACCCATTATACTACCCCTATCTCGAGCATCTCTTACAACAGGGGAATAACAAAGCAAATTCATAAGCATATCACAACAGTCAGCTAAAACTTCAAAGTTAACTCGGAGGAAGATGCTCCAGATTCAACAATTCCAATGGCCTTTACAAATGGCAGATCTGAACTCACATATAAGGAAAGAGAACAAATATCTTGAATTTGAGTCTCCCTTTAGCAGGGTATCTATCGTAATTTTTTGTTACACAGAGAGCACAATCTAAGAATCATACTACATTCGACAGCTCACAATCGTGAGAGGCTTAATAAAAATCAGGCAATAATGTTCACACTCATATTTCTGCAGATTAAACAGCGAATACGGCACACCCATTCATTCTAATGTCAAGTTTTCCCATGTTCTTCGCATAAGGAAAAATAAAGAACACCATCAACAACATTATAACTACGAGCGAGAATTTCAAATAAAACAGGGGAAATCGACATCTTAGACTAAAAAATTCCCACAGACGGTGCCAGTTGATAGATCCGGGTTGAAGATCTACAACAATTGTGTGAGGATTCGTAGTATTTGCAAGGAGCATTCATAGATAAAGCAATATAATGATAGAGAACAAGAGATTCGTGTGGATTTCTCAGCCATAGCGAGGCATTTCATACCGATTTCATATACAACATTATTCACATAAGATGAGCAAATAATAATCGAGTTATATGCTTGAATAAAGGGCTTTTCTAGCCATAAACCAGTTATATTCATGCGAGATTAAGACTCATTCAAGTAGGAAATAAAGAGAGGAAGTGGAGAGGAGAGGAAACCAAGAGTGTAAAGCTCCGTTTAGGCCTCTTCTCCCATGGTAGTGAAGGTTATACCTTAGGCTTGAGATGGTTCACGAGAGAGAGAGAGAGATCCTTCCCGACGATGACGAGAAGAAGAGGGTTGTGATGTTTGCTAGTGAAGTCCAAGGGAAGTGACCTTAAAAAGCTTGGACTGCTTAAGCTCGAGGGAGCTCAAGGTGGAATGTAGAGGATGAATGGAATAGTACGCAAAGTGCGTGTTTGTATGAAGAGTTGTGTTGTGATGATGGATGAAGTGTATAACCATCCGCTATTTATAGATGTAGGAAGGGTGAAAAAGCGAGCATTCGTGTGAAGTAAGGATAAAAAAGGAATTCCTATGGAGACAGATTCCTTCTTTGCCATTAATTTTGTGGTCCTCACTCTAGGATGGGTAGAGTCACGCCGGTCGTGTGTCTGGCAGATCCTTAGGTTCCGGCAGATGCCAATAGGGTCCGCACAACCTCTATATGGACCGGGCTCCTGCGCAGAAGCCTTGCCGCAGGTCAAAACTTGCTCAAAACACTATAGTGCCTACGGCTTAAGCATCTTTGCCAGATCCATCGTGCATGGCTTCTGAAAAGATAGGAAAGATACGCTTTTACAGATGTTACGTTAGCAAAGGCTGATATTAGTCCCTATCAAAAGCCACCAACCTTCAATGGCTCCAGTCCATCTTCCCACACTATAAATAGTGGAGGCTAGAGACGAGAAGAAGTAGAACACTTACGAATTTCTAGCGCTCAAACAAATAAGAACTCTCATAATTTCCGGAATTCTTACAGAGTCCTTGTCATAGTGTTCTCCAAGTTTCAAACTTCATCGAAACTTGTTCTCTGCAACCTTCACTCCTAGAATCTAAGCCATCTCATAAATACAAGCTTAGAGAAGAACTCTACCCTTTACTTCAAACTATAAAGAGTTCTTCATTAAGAGTGTTTTCCAAACCAAACCCTAAACCCTTGTTTCGTCAAGTCTGTTAGAGTTTGAGTTGTGTAGAAAGGTTGTGTTGTAAGATCTAAGGTTCTACCTTCATCGATAGTAGAAGCCTCGATCGTAGAGTGTAGATCCAAGCTTGCACTTTCCTCGATTGTGTGAAGCTCGATCTTAGCTAGTTAGTGGAGAACCCGTAATCTCCTCATCTTCGTTGTATAGGATCCAAGCGAGTGAAGCTCGATCCAGTCTAGGTTTTTGAGGAACCCGTAATCCTCAAGGTTTCTTAGTGAGAAGGAACTGTTGCAGCGTGCAACAAAGTGGACGTAGCTGTTTTATCACCGAACCACTCTAAATCCCTGGTGTCGTATTTACTTTCCCTAAGCTTTCATTATTTACTTGCTTTATTTATCATATTGTACAAGCATATAAACAAACTCAAAACGACGTTTTCAATTACTTATGAAATATTAGCTCACTAAATTCCGCATCTGCAAGCGAGTCACTCTGTGATCAAGCTTACGCTTGGGTCCAGAGTTATGTTTCACACTGTAGATCAAGCTTGTAGCTAGGTCTTAAGTTTTAAAGCGACTTGATTCTTGCATACTCTGAGATAAGTCGAAAAGAAGTTGAAAAACTTCTATTGCACGTATTCACCCCCCCCCCCTCTACGTGCAATCTAATTATCATCTCCGGGACCAACATGGCTAATGATCTTTGAGCCATGCTCGCTTGGAACCATCAGCTTGCTGGGGATCGCTTGACTCGTTTTCTGAAGCGACTTGAATTGGCTCTTGGCTAGCTTCAGCTACTTGGGTCTTGGGGGCAGCTTTCACCTATTTTCTTGAGCATCTTGATCATTTGAATCTTTCATATCTTCATCGTCTTCAAGCGCATCCCATGTTAGTTAACTAACTGGCTCCTCACTTGAAGTCCGTTCATTCGCTTGATCTTTAACCTGTTCCTGAGAAAACACTTAAAATAGACTCATCAAAAACAACATGGGGTGATTCTTCCACAATTAGGGTTTTGCAGTTGAATACTCGATAAGCTTTACTAGATGTAGTGTATCCTAAGAATATTCCTTCATCCGCTTTGCCTTCGAAAAACTTTCAACTGTGTCTTCCCATTTGTTGGTCCCGGTTTGATAGGGGATACACACGTAGAGGGGGGGGGGGGGGGGGGGGGTGAATACGTGTGTAGAAGTTTTTCAACTTCTTTTTCCCTTATCTCAAGTTAGAGTGTTCGCTTCAAATACTTAAGACCTAGCCGTAAGCTAGATCTACAATGGAAGCTTCACTTTTGACCGAAGCAGATGCTTGATCAAGAAAGTGAATCACTTGCAATGCGGAATTTAGTGAGCTATTCTTTCCTAAGTATTTAAAACTTCGTTTTAAGTTTGTTTACGATGCTTGTGCAATATGAATAATCAAAGCAAGTAAAGAATGGAAAGCTAGGGTAAAGAGATACGTCACCGAGGATTATAGTGGTTCGGTGGTAAAACACCTACGTCCACTTTGTTGCTTGCAGCAACTGATTCTCTTCACTCAAGAATCTTGAGGATTACGGGTTCCTCAAAAACCAAGACTGGATCGAGCTTCACTTGCTTGGATCCGACAACAATTGCTAGGAGATTATGGGTTATCCACTAACCTAGCTAAGATCGAGCTTCACACAATCGAGGACTGTGCTAGCTTGGATCTACACCCTATGATCGAGACTTCTACTATCGAGGAAAGTAGAGTCTTGGATCTTGACACAACAATCTTTCTTTGAACACAAAAACCTAACTAGACAGAATTAAGGTTAGGGTTTCTGGTTTTGGCAACTCTCTAAATGAAGAACTATTTACAGTGAATGCAAAGATGGGTAGAGTTCTTCTCTAGGCTCGGATATGTGAAGTAGGCTTAGCTCTATGGAGAGTGAAGGTTGCGGAGACGAGTTTTGATGTTGCAGAAACTCGGAGAACACTTAGACAAGAACTTGAAGATTTGAATGTTGTGTGTGCTTGTTTGCAGTAGGCGCTGATTTCTCAAGTAGTGTTCTACTCTTCTCCGTCTTCGACCATCACTATTTATAGAGGGAGAGATGGGCAAGAGCCGTTTGATGGTTGGTGGCTTTGTCCCTCCTTCTCTCGACAGTACTCGCCTTGACCAGCAGCTTTTCAGACGCGCCAATTTGTCTCTTTGCCGAAAATGGCTAAGAGCCAATTTTAACAGTAACTAGAGCGGCCAGTACTATTGTGGCATCCTTGTCAGCTTGGCGGTCAACTCCGTTGCTCCATTCTTCTATCGCCACGTTGAGATCCGCAATTAATGTCTTGATCTTCACTGGACTTGAGTTTGAACTAGTCATTTAAATTGGAGCGGGAATTGAGCTGTCGCTTTCTGTTAGGTAGATGCTCGCTTTGCTTCAGATTTGGAGCGTCCGCTTTAAATTGAGTCGCTTTAAGTCATACCGTAGCGTCTGCTTCGAAATAGATTTTCTAAGCATCCGTTTTAGTAAGCTTTGACTCGCTTTGACTTTCACTGTAGCGCTCGCTTCGCTTCGCTTCAGCAGACTCGCTTTGATACTACTGTAGCGTCTGCTTCACTTCGACTCGCTACACTTCGGCACGCTTCGCTTTGCTTCGGTAGACTCGCTTCACTTCAAAAACACACTCAAGCGAGTGGCCTTCACTTGAAAATCCTGCAGTCTAAAACCTAAGCGTCTAAAGCAAAATTAAAGCCATCCTAACATTATAGGCTTAAAAAATTCTAACCTATCTACACCAAAATAGGGTCGCTTGGGAATAGGATACACAGAGGGTTTCAGGATCGAATCAAAACACTTATAAAATTTTATTAATGTGTCCCGTTAAGTTCCCCCTTAACATATGATCCTTAACAATTCCCAACAATTTCCCCCTTTTTGATGATGCCAAAACCCACTATTTTTAACCAAACTAAGAACTTTCAAGTGACTGCTTCCTTTGCAGCTTTCTTCATTTTTTTTAAAGTTCTTTGTGGTTATTGTGAGTTTGTAGCAAAAAGGATAAACACACACAAAGCTTGTAAAGTGAGACAAGCTTGACAGAAAATAAAAGGTAGATTGATAATCAAGCAAGATAGCAGATCAACAGTTAAGATTTCTCAGAGGGTTTGGAGAAATAAACAGATAAAACTTTGATCTCCATCGTCTTAATGTTCTCTGTGCTTTCCCGGTGGGAGTTGTCCATCTCCAATGCCTCGTCCACTTCTGCTTCGATGAGTCTTCGATTTGGAACATCAGACCTTGGCATTAGAGGCATAGGAAACTGCTTCTTCTCAGGCACAATAATAATCTTCTTCTTGGGCTCCGCGAGCTCTGCCTGTGTGAAGATCTTCCTGCGCAGCTCCTCATAGCACATGCACATAAAGTTATTTAGAGCATCTAGCTTCGAACATTCATCCTGATAAGGCACTACCTTCCCCCTTTTTGGCATCATCAAGACTGCCAGAGGGAATGGTGATCAGAGCTTTACCGGTGATGGCTTGGCGGAGGGTAGTGAATTTGTTGTAGACAGTTTGAAGCATCCCCTCCGCTCGTGTTTCACCAAAAAGTGTTTGCAATAGAACAAAATCCTATCGTAGCACTAGCAAGTAAAAACCTAAGTCGAATCTCAAGGAAAACTTAACAGGGCAAATAATTGTGTAGTAAAAACTACCTAAACTAAGAAAGCAAGTAAATAGAGTTTTTGGGTTTTTGGTTTTTAAAATCCTAGACAAGAAAATAAATCAAAGCAATGAAATTAAAGCAAATAAATTTAATCTAGAAAGCTGGAAATTAATCTAAGAATTAAACTAAAGAAAACAATAAATCTACCTAGGCAAAAATCGAAAGGAAAGCAATAAAGAAAGCAACGAAAGAAAAGAAAACGAATCTAGACATAATTAAACTAAATCTGAAAATCTGGAAATTAAATAAATAAATCTAACTCTAAGAACTTTGAAAACGAGAGGATTGAAAACGAAAGAAAAACGAATCTAAACTAGACTTTGAGAACCGAACGAACGAAATTAAACTAAGGAAATTAAACGAAGCAATAAAGAAATCGAATCTAGAACTAAGCAAGTAATTAAAGCAATTAAACGAAAGCAATAAAATAACTTACAAAAATAACAAAGAAACGAAGAACTTGAATTAAACTGCAACGAACTACGAATCCGGATTCGAACAAAAGAAAGCAATAAAAACTAAAGCTAAAGTATTTAGAACTGAAAAACTAAGGTAAAAGCTTGTCCATAATTCGTGCCCTAATGGCATATATATAACAAGGTAAGAGTTTGATCCCAACTAGGAAAGTAATTAAGAAAAACGCAACATGGAGCGAGCGCTCCAAAGGGAAGCAGCGGGCGCTCCATATCGGCTGCGTAAAATCCTTTCTGAAATCCTTGAACTGGAGCGGGCGCTCCAACACCCTGGAGCGGGCGCTCCAACACTTATGTGCAAATCCTTCGGGAACTGTTCATGGAGCGAGCGCTCCACATCTCTGGAGCGGGCGCTCCAACTCATCCACGCTCTTCATCCAATTTTGCACTCCTTTTTCTTCCTTTTCTCGTTCTTTCTCCTTCTTTCGGCTCCCATGATCCCTAACAAGTAAAATACTCGAAACACCCAAATCATAGCTATAAAGACACAAAACAACTCCAAAATGACACAAAAATAAATAATAAATAAAGACTAAATCCTAACAAAATGACACCAAACAACTCCCCCACACTTAGAACTTTGCTTGTCCTCAAGCAAAATAATCATATAACTTAGACTCAATTCAAATAACCCAAATCATAGAACATTTAATCATCGGAATCGACAAACTCAAACAAGGTCACTTTAATCCCAAGTTACGAACAATCATCATCAACAAACTATGCGGCTTATAAATCAATCCAAGTAAGAGGAAAAGCAATGATATCACACATCTCACAAATATCTAGATCACCACAACTTAGACGACTAGCCTACTTCCCCTTTTTATTCAACAAATAAACAACTCTCTTTTTTTTTTCTTTTTTTTTTTTTTAAAACTTGTGAACGTTTATAGCACAAAATTCACTAGGTTTAATCATCGATGGGTCACATCGAGCCTCCTAGTGCGGTTTCCCGTACCCATTGTCAAGAGGGGTAGAATGCCTACGAACACTTATTCAAACATACACGAGTATCATCTAGGACGATGTTCATGAAATGTGATCATTCGAGGGTCTCTCGAAGCCTTTTCATGTGGTTTCCCATGCTCATTACTCTAGTATTTTTATACGTTACAAGCAAGAGGAGCAGAAATCCTATCAACTCTTTATTCACATAAACACAACTATTTTTTTTTCTTTTCTCTTTTTTTTAAGGGGAAAGTAAACTAGCAATCCAAATTACAACAATCTAGACTAATCACTCAACCAAAAATCATAAATCATTTTCCTCAAACTCACATCAATTCATGCCCCACAATTCATCGAATCATAATATATCACAACTCAAGATTAAACCAACCTAATTTATGCTCAAATCAATTCCAACAACTGAATACTCCATCATCAAATCATTCAAATTAATCCTAAATTACATGCTTACATGCTTGAACACAAACAAATTTCTAAGTGGGGAAAATAAACAAAGACACAAAAACAAACAAGACACGAAAACACAAACATCAACTAACATGTCAAAAGTGATAATTATTCACACCCCCCCCCCCCCCCCCCCACTTAAAATCATGCAATGTCCCATTGCAAGAAAATAAATAAAAAGAGAGGAGAAAACTTATCGCTTTTGACGACCAAAATCGGCACAAAAATCGGAACCGTGATCGATCCCAAGAATTGCAACCTACAAAACAAACCAAAAACAAAAATACCAAACAAGCATAATATCATCTATCATCTAAAATAACAAAAACACGACAAATAAAAATAAAGAAAAACAAATAGCTATCAAGGGTGAAAGTTTCGAGGATCATTTGGATCATTAGGATCCCAAGGTGCCTGAGAAGAAGAAGAAGTAGGGTGAAAATCGGTATACCTCGAAAGATGGCGCTCTATATCATAAACCCGATTCTCGACCCCTTGAACTCTCGTCCCCATGTTTTGCATCTGAAGTCCCAAGTTCTCCATATTCGTCGTCATCGACTGAAATAGAACGGCATGGGAATCCAGTCTCTCAAACAACCCGGTCTGAAACGTGTTGAACCCCTCTTGATATGCGCGAAAGTACTCGGGGGGTGCCTCGGGTTGTGCAGCTCCGGCTCCTTCATCCATGTCATCTCCTTGAATTTCCTCGTGTTCGGCCGGTGCTCCATGGATGGCAATGTAGTTTCTGACCGAACCCCGCAGATGCCATGGTTTGAACTGAGTAGGGGAAACTAAGTATGAGCCATTGATGAGCTCAGCTGGGGTGATCTCCCGACTCGGGACGAGAGACATCGGAGGACTGGGATAAAATGGAACCGCCATATAACGAGCTATCCCCGTAGCTATCTGAGAGAGGGCGGGATGGGCATTGTGCCTCGACTGGTTGCCAATGATCTGGTTCCAAATGAAATGGGAGATGCTAACCTGCACATGATTCTTAGCAGCCCACAACAGGTAACACTCTGGGCCACTAACTTTGCTCCCTTCTATTTTTCCTGTTACATTGAATGCTAGGAAACGATGCAACAGTAATAGAGAATTATCACGAATAAACATAGAAGGGGCACCCTTTTGTCCCCAGTTATCACAACCAGTCAACTCTTTCCAAGCAGCAAAATAATTGAAATCATGAGGCACAAATTGAGAAGCATCATCAGAATAGTGAAAACCAAAAATCTCATGCATGCGATAGCAAGAAACTTCATAAAAAATTCCACCCAAATTGCACAGAAAAGCAGTCTCCTCCTCTTGACCCTCATCAGTATTTTTCCCTAATCTAGCAGTACACAACATCTCCAAGCACAATATATCATGCCCCTCCCATTGGTTATTAAAATACTGAGTTAAGCCTAGGACCTCTAAATATTGAGCAAGTGAATCCCCTAGGCGCAATCCCTCAATAAACATAGGCGAATAATGGCGAGGGGGCAACAATTCCATATCTTTGAGATGAAGGTACCGATTTGTTACCTCATACCCATCTTCGGTATCGAAGGGAACACGAAAGGTGACACCGTATTCTCCCGGTGTAATCCCTCCAACTGGACGAGCTGACATCCGGGCAGAGAATGGAAGACTAGATGATGCCGCTCCAACAATCGGGGCTGCTCTCTTTCTTCGCGACATCGTGTAGTACCTGAAAACTAATGGAGAACAAAAAGAAGAATCAAAAGGAAAAATTGAATTGAAAACTGCTGTGGAGAAGCGCGAGGCTACTGGAGCGGGCGCTCTGATGGATTGGAGCGGGCGCTCCACTTGGTAAATGGGCGCGGGCGCTCCTGGTTCTCGGAGCGGGCGCTCCGGTCGACTACTGCAGGCAGTGCGGTGGTGCAGAAGGCAGCGGTCGGAGGCGGCGACTCCGGTGGCTAAGGTGACGGTCGGTGGTGGCTAAGGTGACGGCCGGCGGACGGAGAAGACTGGCGGTGGTCGGACGGCGGGTCGAGAGAGGAATTGGGGGCTAGGGTTTACGCACAAAGAGAGAAAAAGAAATAAGAAGAAAAATAGAAAAGAAATAGAGATAATATACCTGACCTGTAGAAGAGGAGCGGGCGCTCCAGACAGAAGGAGCGGGCGCTCCAAACATGCTGCGCTGAAAAATTAAATTCAACGCCTATGGAGCGGGCGCGCTGAAGATCAGGAGCGGGCGCTCCATTCCGCTCTCGAAAATCTGCAGATTTATTTATTTATTATTTTTTTTTTTTTAACAATAATACGTGGGTTGCCTCCCACCAAGCGCTCTTTTAACGTCATTAGCTTGACTTACAAAAATTCAATCAAGAATAAAAAGAAGGGGGATCGGAGATAAAAATGGTCTCGACCGTTTGAGGCAACGTTTCTCCTTTGATATACGGTGTCAAATGTTGACCATTAGCTGAAAATATGTACCCCGAATCTTCATTCTTGATCTCCACAGCTCCATGGGGAAAAACTCGAACGACCGTGTAAGGATCTCCCCACTTGGACTTGAGCTTGCCCGGAAAGAGACGAAGACGAGAATTGCAAAGAAGTACCTTCATCCCGGACTTGAACTCCTTGTAGGTGATCTTCTTGTCATGGGGCCGCTTCACCTTATCCTTGTAAATCGTCGCATTCGATGGAGGTGGCGAGTTTTCCTCTTCTACTTCATCAATCTCCTCCAAATCCCGTAGACGTTGCTCGATGTCCTCTTCCTCATCCACACAACTAAAGAACTCGTCATCCTCTTCTTCAACGAGCTCTTCATGACTTGCTACCCTATTAAAATCCCCACAAATATTTTCCTCAACAAGAGGGTTAGCAAGCTTAACATAAGAACAACTATGAATAGAGGAAGTAGGAATAGAAGAAGAGTTTCGAAATACCGAAAATGTCACCGAACCTCCCTTACCGGCCATGCTCAAAGTTCCGGAGCCAACGTCGATTCGAGTTTGAGTAGTAGCCATGAACGGTCGTCCTAGCAAAAGAAGATGACCTTTCCCACTCCTAGCTCCTCGCCCCACGTCTAGCACAACGAAATCGGCAAGAACTCGAATACCTCCCACAAGTAAAACAACATCTTCCATAATTCCTAAGGGTCGACTCAAAGAACCATCGGCTAACTCGATGTAATAATCTGTAGGCTTAAGATCCCTTGAACCCATTCTTTCGAAGATCAAATAAGGCATCAAGTTCACCGCTGCCCCCAAATCCAACATACCCGACACACGATCCCCATCATCCAAACCAACATCTAATGTAAAACTTCCGGGATCACCTTGTTTCGGTAGAGATGAGAGAGGAGCAGCCGAGGTAAGTGAGGTGTGAGAACGAGTACGGCTAGCTTCGATGGCGGCCACGGTGTGACTCCTCATTTGCTTGTCTTCGTCTTGCTTCTTGCTCTTCAATCTGCTCGGGAAAGGGATAGGAGGGACGTAAGGGTTGGGTGCCTTGTGAAAATTGGTCTCCTCCTTTTTCTCCTCTATTTCGGTGGCTGGTAGCGAAACATGGGACGAGAGATGGGCGCTCCAGGGGTGGGAGCGAGCGCTCCATGTGCAACACGCTGGAATTAATATTCTGCTGGAGAGGGTGGAGCGGGCGCTCCAAGTGTTGGAGCGGGCGCTCCGTGCAGGGCTCGCTCAAATTCTGACTTTGGGTAATAGGGAGCGGGCGCTCCAATCTCTGGAGCGGGCGCTCCAAGTGATGCTCGCTCCTTAATTCCTGTCTATGGAGCGGACGCTCCATGGTCTGGAGCGGGCGCTCCGATGCTCCTGCGCTGACATTTCTTCTCGACGGGATCCAGCTGCTGCTCGGGCCCCAACGTCCATTAGTTGGGCCCGTTCCTTGTATATCGGGCATGACGACACCATTATCCACCGTTCTTCCATCCCTCAATACCGAAATTGATTGAGCTTGATAAGTAGGCGGATGTTGGAGCGGAATCGGAGGAACATATGGAGGATATGGGGCTTGCACCTCATTGGCTTGTTGTGGTTGAATCCCTTGGCTCGGAATTCGCCCCGGTTGTTGAATCAAGTGCATCGCCCCTGAAATTTGTCCAATAGCCGTCTCGAGCCTCTTTATGTTTGCATCCAGGGCCTGGAAACGATCCTCATCGACGAGAGACTTTTGTGGAGGTGGTTGAGGACGAGGATTTTGGGGAGGAGGTGGAGGGTATGGCGATGAAGGATAATATGGAGGAGGTGGTGGATAATATGGGTTTGGTGGATATTGATGAGGAGGATAATATGGTGGTGGAGAGGGATAGTATGAATTTTTAGGAGGGTAGGGATAATTATAAGGAGGGGGGCGACGATTTTGAAAATTCGGGTTCGTACCTTGCCCTTGAGGTGGTGGTCCTTGTGGCATGTAACCTTGGGCGGCATAGACCTCAGCTCCTCCTTCGTACGTGAATGCTCCCATATTTTCGCAAACCTCCTTGATATGGCCTAGCTCTCCACAAATATCGCACCGGTCCGGCTTCCTAGTCTCCACTTGAGGTGCCGGTGCGTTCTGCTTCATCTTTAAATTCTCGAGATCTCTCAACATATCGGCCATCTGCTTCTTCATGTCGGGGCTCATCGTGACCGCCTTTGCCTCCATCTTCGTTGACCTAGATGACTTCTGTTGGGAACTTGCAGCAAGAGTCTCGAAAATCTTCTTCATGTCATCGGCTGTCTTGACCGCAATATTTCCTCCGGCCGAGCTGTCCACCATGAATTGGCAGGTCTGATTCAATGCATCGTAGAAGTACTGCCAAATAAGCTCAGGAGCCATCTGATGGTGAGGACATTGTTGAAGTAAGTCCTGAAATCTCTCCCAAGCCTCGTGAAATGGCTCGTCGTGGTCCTGAGAGAAATTCATGATTTGCGACCGCACCTCCTGAGTCTTGCGGCTAGGATAATACTTCAACATAAACTTCTTGCACACCTCATTCCAAGTGCGGAGAGATTCGGCTGGGAGCGACAGGTACCATGACTTTGCCCGATCCTTCAGAGTGTAGGGGAAACACTTCATCTTCAGGTTGTCCTCCGTAAGGCCTGATAGTGGAAAAGACTGCACGACGGTGCAGTACTCCCGAATAAACGTAAGTGCATCCTCGTTGGCCAGCCCGTGATAGGAAGGGAGCAACGCCAGGTGGTGAGGTTTCAGCTCGTGATTTCTGACCGCTTCCGTCAGAACAATCGCCGAAGTAGTGGCAGTGAAAGTAGGGCGAGCAAAATCTCCCATATCGTGCCATCGCTTCGGTCTCAGCAAAAACAACACTCAGCAAAAAGGGTTAAACGCACCGAGTGGGAGAAATAAGAAAAACGAATAAACACAAATAAAAATAAAACAAATAAAAATACTACACAATCAAAAGCCTAAAGTTTTTCCCGGCAACGGCGCCAAAATTTGTTTCACCAAAAAGTGTTTGCAATAGAACAAAATCCTATCGTAGCACTAGCAAGTAAAAACCTAAGTCGAATCTCAAGGAAAACTTAACAGGGCAAATAACTGTGTAGCAAAAACTACCTAAACTAAGAAAGCAAGTAAATAGAGTTTTTGGGTTTTTGGTTTTTAAAATCCTAGACAAGAAAATAAATCAAAGCAATGAAATTAAAGCAAATAAATTTAATCTAGAAAGCTGGAAATTAATCTAAGAATTAAACTAAAGAAAACAATAAATCTACCTAGGCTAAAATCGAAAGGAAAGCAATAAAGAAAGCAACGAAAGAAAAGAAAACGAATCTAGACATAATTAAACTAAATCTGAAAATCTGGAAATTAAATAAATAAATCTAACTCTAAGAACTTTGAAAATGAGAGAATTGAAAACGAAAGAAAAACGAATCTAAACTAGACTTTGAGAACCGAACGAACGAAATTAAACTAAGGAAATTAAACGAAGCAATAAAGAAATCGAATCTAGAACTAAGCAAGTAATTAAAGCAATTAAACGAAAGCAATAAAATAACTTACGAAAATAACGAAGAAACGAAGAACTTGAATTAAACTGCAACGAACTACGAATCCGGATTCGAACAAAAGAAAGCAATAAAAACTAAAGCTAAGTATTTAGAACTGAAAAACTAAGGTAAAAGCTTGTCCATAATTCGTGCCCTAATGGCATATACATAACAAGGTAAGAGTTTGATCCCAACTAGGAAAGTAATTAAGAAAAACGCAACATGGAGCGAGCGCTCCAAAGGGAAGGAGCGGGCGCTCCAACACCCTGGAGCGGGCGCTCCAACGCTTATGTGCAAATCCTTCGGGAACTGTTCATGGAGCGAGCGCTCCACATCTCTGGAGCGGGCGCTCCAACTCATCCACGCTCTTCATCCAATTTTGCACTCCTTTTTCTTCCTTTTCTCGTTCTTTCTCCTTCTTTCGGCTCCCATGATCCCTAACAAGTAAAATACTCGAAACACCCAAATCATAGCTATAAAGACACAAACCAACTCCAAAACGACACAAAAACAAATAATAAATAAAGACTAAATCCTAACAAAATGACACCAAACAGCTCGCTTGGCAAATGTATGCTCCTTGGTAAGCACGAGCTCTGCTGTTTTCTCCGAAATTTCTTCAAGGAGGTATTTGTCCTCCCTTTCCTTGACAGACGCTTCCCGTCGCACAACAGCTGCCATCATCTTCTTAAGCGGCTCGACCGCTTTCAAGCGAGCATCGAGCTCCGCTTCAATTTCTGCACGGATCCTCCTTCTCTCTTCCCGGAAAAGAAGATCGAAATGGGTTTGGGTAGCTTCGAGCTCGGCTCGTTGTGCGGTGAGGGTCCCTTCTCTTATGTTGAGCTTTGTGTTGATTAGAGACACTGCGGCAATCTTCATCGCAAAATTATCTGCCTCCTTGCTCACTTCATCAAGTTTGACGCCTAGTTGGGCTTGCTTCAAGTCAACGTCTCGAGCAACCTTCCTCCGACTCTCCAACTCTCTTGTTGCTTCGTCAAGCTTGCTCTGGAGAATTTTGATCTCCATTTCAAGACTGTGAACTATATGATGGATTTGTATACTAGAAAGCAGGCCTTTTAGCTTGTATGCATGTGTTGTCCATAACCACTTACAATCTCCTATCTGATTTAGTATGAATTGTTATCCATGCATCAAACATCTATCCATTATCTCAAAGTTGTAGGCTTTATGGTGTGCTATAGATCACAGAAGACCATAGTTGCCAGTTCCTCTAGAGATATAAAAGGGTATCACAGTCGAGACAGTTCTGGATATAACTGTCGGTTTAGGCTGTAGTATAGGCTGCATAAGTAGCTTGTTTTGGCTACTTGTCTATGCTAGTACGTGCATGTACTGATAGGATCACAGTGAGGTGCATTCTTCTATTCTGACCTATGTAGAAAGAATCAAGACCTCGGTGACTAAAGATGAACCTTAACTCTAGTTGAGTCCTAAGGGTGTATAGTTGTAGTCTGCTTCTTTGACTTACCATGGGTGTGAGTTCAGAGGATCTGTAACTCAATATGCTCCGTATCTTGGGAAGCAACTACAACTAGTACGACTCTTAGTGTAACTGCAACAGAGCACCGTATCCTGGTAGAACAGGTTGATCACATCCCCTGAGGAATTCATTAAGGATTATCATACCAAACCCTGCAGGTGGATTAATTTTCGGTATGATGAATAAGGAATGAATGGTACTACTCAGGAATAAAGAAGTTGAATAACACGAGCAGTCAGAAGCTCTAAGTTAATCAACGGATGTGGGATATCTTAAATACGGGGTTCGCTAAGTCTAATACTAGCCCTGAACTCAACAGGGGTAAAATAGGTAATTCAGTACTATTACTCTAGTGGAATGTTTTAGTACTTATGGACTAAATTATACTCTGGGCTGAGTATGGAGAATTTAGCCATTGGGAGGCCTCGGTTTTACCAGCTAGTAGATCCCTGATCTAGCCCAAAAAGCTCAACATGCCACGGTATAAGGAATAAGTGGGCCGCCACATAATTGGGCCCAGTTTGGGCGCCATTCTGCTAATGGACGCCTAGTCCAAGTGTTGCAGGCCTGGCCTGCAAATTAAGCCCAAGTCTCACTTGGTCTCTCCTATATATACCCCCTCAAGGTCTTGTTTGACCTAAGAGTTGAGAATATACGAGTGCACTTGAAATTTTCTAACACGAAAGGGAGGCTAGGGTTAGAGAGAGAGACGGCACGCGTCTTTCATAGCAGAATGACGGTGTCCTGTTTCCGTGGCTGATTCCGAGGTTCGTTGTCCATCCAACGTCAGAATTGAGCAGGGATACAGATCAGAAGATCTATTCGTGAGTTCTCTTCTACCTAAGGTAATCGAACACCCTATGATTCCGCACTTAAATTCATAGGATCATGATAGGTTATTATCGATAATTAGATATCCGAAATAGATTCTCGGGATGAACCGATCTTCACCGATCAAGTATGGTTCCTTCAGTTGATATCAGAGCCAGGTTCAGTTTTTCAGCTCTATCAGTTAATTATCGATTTATTATGCATGTTGATTGATTATGTATGTCGCTTTTCATGGTGTTTTTTCATTTTTTGGTGCCGATTTGGCAATCTATGTAATTTTGATCGCGAGATAATAAGGTGCGATCTTGATTAGGTTAGATAGATTTTTTTTTCATTTTGTACTTGCTGGACGAGACGAAGAACGCGATGAACGAGGGAGAAACACCGCTGGACGCCACCGCACGAGGCGGCGCGTGAATCACACGCGCCACCGCACGCGCGTGTGCGAGTCGCCCAACGGCGAGTTCTCCTCTTCGCCGGTGATTGACGCACTCCAGCAGCCTGCTGGAGTTCAGGCATCACCGGAGGAGGTCAGAGGACGCCGGAGAGGCGGCGGCAACATCGGGGGCGCAACAACGGCGGCGCGGCGGAACCCTAGCTAGGGCTCAACGCCGCGGCAGCAAGCCGTGGGCTGCATGGAAGCCAACGACGGCGACCACGAAGACCGGCGACGGACTCGACGTGGCCGTGAGCGTCGCCGGCAGCAGCAGGTCGTCGGGGGTGCACCGGAGGAGCAGCAGCAGCGGCGGAACCCATTAGGGTTTTCTGCCGCGAGTTGCAGCGGCAGCAGGCGACGGCGGCGGGGAGACGTCCAGCAGCAGCAGAGCACACCGGCGACATCAACGCCAGCAGCGGCGGCCGCGGTGGACGTCGCCGGCGGCTGAAATGGGGGCAGCAGGAGAGGGGTTTCCGCGGCGGAACCCTAGGAAGGGATTCACACCGAGGGCTTCACCGGAGAGGGCTGCCGGCTGTGCCGCCGGTGGGAGACGACCACCAGCAGCAGCAGCGGCGCCAGGGAGGTGGAGGCGATTGGCGGGGAGCCTCCCACGGCTGATCGCGGCGCGGGCAGCCTTGCGCGGCTCGTGACCTAGCCCGCGATCGGGCCTAGGGTTTTCAACCCGGGCTCGTTCGCGTTTCGAGCTGCCTCCTACGTTCGGGCTCAGGCCCATTTTCGAATTCGGGCCGTTCTAGGTCCGGTTTGAGTTTGTGGGCCCATAAGAGTAGAGACAGGCGCGGTTTTGGGTTCTTTTCAAGAGAATTGGGCCACGTGGTGTGGGCCCAATCTCGGTTAGAGAAGCCCAATGGCAACGAAAAATTAGAGAATAAATTTTAAAAATTTATTTATTTTTCGGGGAGAAACGGGAGATCAAGATGAAGGACTTATTCAAGACCGAAGCCTGTTTCGGATTTATTTCTATTTTGTAATAGATTAGACAGGGTCGTAACACCACGAAAAGTGAGTTTTATTTTTGTTTTTATCTCGTTTTTCTCAAGCTTGCTATGGATGCAATTTATTTAATTTTTATAGCATGTCTTGCCTGTCAAGGTGAATAAATTGCGCTTAGTCGAGCATGTTTTAGGATTGTCAATATAAGCATGTTTTAATTTTCTGCGAGCATGGTTTATTTGCTGCTTTTAGAAAATTATGCTTAGGATTATGTGACAACGTGATCTAGCATGTCGACAACCTTTTGAAAGAAAAACGTGCCGGACGAGTTTGCCAGACTTAGGGTTTCTTAACAAAAATGTTCTAACCAAAATGAGAAGTGGGAGCTTTTCTGAGTAAACGTCCACACGAACGTGGCTTGCTCGGAATAGTAACTACGGTTTTCTCTGGAGTTGGTTTTTGAACAAAGATAGCTTAAGGAAAATAGTGCTTTTTCCGAGTTAGGCTAATATTGTGGTTAAAAGCTTATGTATTAGTTAGAATACAACTCCCCAACGGAGTCCCTTTTCTAATCTAATATGGTCTAGTAAGGTTCAACTATTAGCTCTATTTGCCATAAGGATAGGTTGACAAGATAAGTAATAATTTTCGATACGAATTGATGCATGATCTTTTCTTACTTGTGTCTACGTGTTTATTGCTTTTTCAGATATGACTTTAGGCCCGTTGATAAACATTCTCACTTCGAGTCCTCTCACGGATTCCAACTATGTGGAGTGGAGGAAGAATCTCGACAATGTCCTTGCTGTGGGCGAGTATACTGATATGCTCGCGACTTCTGCTCCTCCTACCCTTACTGAGTCGGCATCACAAGAAGAGAGAGAGAGAGGTTCATGGGACTTGGCACAAGAAAAATGATGAGGCTATGAAAATAGTCTTGTCATATGTGTCAGATGGAATGCAGTATATGATTAGTCATATGGTGACTGCATCCAGCATGATTGAGACTCTCGAGTCCTTCTTGGTTGATGAAGTGGTGCCGAAGGACGAACCAGTTGCTACGTTTATTCAGGCTGTGAATAAAGCAACATGAGCTACTTTAACGTCGGAAGGCGTTAAGAGGATGGTTCGAAATGCAAGGGAATCAAGAAAGGTGCCTCTCGGTGTTGTAAGGAAACCGAAGTTCAAGGACAAGTGCTTCGTATGCGGTGAGAAAGGACACTGGAAGGCTGACTGCCCTCTAAAGAAGAAGAATTATGGTACGTCATTCACATATGTAACTGAAACATGCTTAGCTGCAAGTTCTACCCAGACTTGGGAATACGGGAGCAACTGACCATATATGTTACTCCTTGCAGGGGTTTCTGCAGACAAGGGAGCTGAGTGATGACGAGATTACCATCTCCATGGGCGATGCATCGAGAGTTGTAGCTGTCGCAGTTGGAGACATTCATTTATCATTTGATAGTTCTGTTTTGGTTTTGAGAGACGTATTGTATGTGCCTGCTTTTAGGTGAAACTTGATTTTTGTTTCAAAACTTTTCGTTTTTGGATATTCAGTTGTTTTTGATAGAGGCTTTTCTATCATGAGAAACAATGAAGTTATAGTTTCTGGCACATTGTCCCGGTCTCTCTATACCATTACTTGTCCTATGAATGATTCTTCTTCTTATAATGCATCCTCATCATTGAATACTAAAAAGAGGAAGAATCCGTCTCAAATGAACCAAACTCTATTATGGCACTTACGATTGGGTCACATCAATCAAAAGAGGATTCAAAGGTTGGTGAAAGAAGGTATTTTGGACTTCCAAATAGAACCTTTATCAACATGTGAATCATGTTTGGAAGGAAAGATGGTGACCAGACCTTTCAAGTCCATAGGATATCGAGCTCAAGAGCTCTTAAAGTTGGTTCACTCTGACTTGTGTGGACCGATGTCCGTTCAAGCTCGAGGAGGTTACGAGTATTTCATCACGTTTATTGATGATTACTCGAGATACGGTTTTATCTACCTACTCCACAAGAAATTTGAGTGCTTTGACAAGTTCAAAGAGTTCAAAGCAGAAGTGGAGAAGAAGTCAGGTAGAAGTATCAAGTCACTTCGCTCTGATAGAGGTGGCGACACTACAAGAAATTCTGTCATAGGTAACACTGCATACATAACGGTATTTTCACGGAACCGTAATGTATGTGAACACTTTTTAAATAGATAACAGTTGTCGTTATGCATGTGACTGTAGCTTTAATCAATCATAACGGTCATGAACGGAGTGTTATCTATAATCACTACTATACTTAACAGTTTAGTAAGAACCGTTATGTATTGAAGTGTTATGTTATGTTTTAATAACGGTTTATAAAAAGCGATAAGAATATAGTGTTACTAATAATATTTTAATTATTACTATTATTTTAATTTTTACTATTTAAAAACATTTAAATATTTACTGAAAATTTTCACCCCCAAATCCTCTCTCTCTCTCTCCCGCCCTACCTCTCTCCCTCTCCCGCGACGTCTCTCTTCCTCGTCTCTGTCCCCAAAATTTCTCACCGTCGACGCGACTGACAACCGGAGACCAGAGACCAGAGACACGACCGATGACCGGAGACCGGCAACGCGATATACAAAGCGCCGTCGCCAGATTTGGCTCCCTCTCCCTATCCTTTTCTCTCTTTCGAGCTCTAACCCTATTTTCTTTTCATTAAAGTTTTCACTCTCTCTTTCTCTACAGGTTTAGCAGCGGCGAGAGCACCATCGGCGTTGAGGCTACAACACCGCGGTGGTTTCTTCTCTGCTGCCCTGACCAGAAGCAGGGCCGAGCTTTGCCACTACCTCGTTCTTCATCAACAATTGCGGCCACTGAGGCCCCGACAAAAACACTAACAAGGAAACAAGTTCCCTTCAACCAGTAACCCTCTTCGCTGTTCTATAAATTCCTAGACATGTGTTACTAAAATCCTGATTCAATTTGGTGTTGAGTTATGAGGTTGCAGTAGAATTCGGTGTCTTTAATTCAACATCTTCATTTGTCTTGCTATTTGAATTTGATTTTACTAATGCTTGGTTGTGTGAGGGTATTGCTGGTTGCTTGTGCTTTGGAGGATTGAGTGTGGTAGGATTGAGTGAAGGAGACAATAAGCTCATCCAAGAAACAGGTGGTTAATTACATCTCTTTGAGTGTAAAATTTGATTTCTTTGATTTCATATCCAATCATTGGTCATTCTTTTCATTACACCTTCTTGTCTTCTCTTGTTGAGATGAGACTTAAATCCCCTCAGAAATCTATTCTTAATATCGCAATTACTATAATTTTAAGTGATGATTTTAAGTTTCGCCCCCTTTCTATGTTCCATTTTCTTTCTCGACTCTCTATACATTTCAAGGTTGAAATATAAATTAGATAGTGGTTGTTTCCTTATGTTTTATGTGGTTGTGATGAACAAAGATCTACCATCACGAGTTCTTAATTTTTTATAAAGTCTCCACTTGAAACGTGTTTGGGTGATGATTACAGAATTTCTATCAATGTGTTAATCAAATTGTAATATTTGATATACTGCAATTATGTATAAGAAAGGACAACTCTTGCTAAAATTGAAGTACTTTGTATGATGCTACCTTACACATTTGGTGCATTTTATTTTACTTCAATTCTTATATTTGGTGCATTTTATTTTATCTTAACTCATTTATTTTTGTTATACAGTGAACGGCATTTATAGCTGATTCCCGTTGAAGTTGTGCTAATGAATGGTTGGAAGATTGAAGAGAATGAACTGTAGTTTTTGTGATCAAGGTTGCAGCAGCTAGTTTTTTTTTTTTTTTTTTTTTTTTTTTCCCTTAAATGTGAGATTTAACTTCAGTTTACTATAATCTATCCTGACAAAAAGATATTTTTTGTCCCTATGTAGGATGAACTGAGAGATGCAGTGCTGCTAGTTTCTGCTAACAAACAAGATCTTCCAAATGCCATGAATGCTGCTGAGATAACTGACAAGCTTGGACTTCACTCTCTCCGCCATTGGTACCTGCCACTCCCTCCCTCCCTCACTCTCATTATGTGTGTTATAGTGTGTGTGTGTGTACAAGTTTTGAAGACTGAAGTACGTAGACACTTTCGTTACTATTAAAGATATCTCCTAGTATGCCTTGCAGGTATATTCAGAGCACATGCGCCACCTCTGAAGAAGGGCTATACGAGGGACTCGACTGGCTCTCCAACAACATTGCCAACAAGGTAGGATCATTCGTTTCTTCAATGAGCTAATCTCACTGCTGAATTTGGCCTGATTCAGGATTTTCTTATAGTCTTAAGAAGAGACATTGGATGGATTTTGGCATCTATATCCTCGTTGAAGAGTGCCTACCGTCCCTCTTGTTTTGTGGGTATCTTTTATTAGAATTATGTACTGTGATCACTTGTTCTTTTTCATCTTAGATAGTGGTTTCCTTCCATTTTGTTTATGCAGATAATATGCACTATTGGAGAGGTGTGTATAATGCAGTGGTGTTGATATGTGGTTGCAAAAGAAGCTATGCAATGCACACACATTTTTCTATTAGTGGGAGACTTTTTCTCAATGATAGGCATAGCAGTGGTTGTAGCCCTTTTTTTGTTATATAAGTATGTTGCAAGGAACACTAAAGTAATCGTAGTTATGTACCAGTTGTATAATAAACTGTTTTTTGGTTCAATGTGAAATTATTAATATTTTGATTTGAATTATATAAATATTAGTAATCTGCAACTAAAATTAAAAAAAAAAAAAAAGAGGTAATTTATACAACTAAATGAGAAAAGTCTATTAATAAGCATTGTCTACGGTTTTGAACACAATTAGACTACCATCAATAATTGTAGTCTAGGTTGATCATATACTACGGCTATAAACTGTAGTTTATGCCAATTAGCTTTCTCTACACAACTTTTCTATACGGTTATTAAATGACTATAGACTACTGATAATAACCGTAGTGTATGCTACTTATAGACTACGGTTTAAAACTGTAGTCTATACCCATGGGCTTTCTCTACACCACCTGTGTTGGTTTTGAAATATCATAGACTACGGGTAATAACCGTAGTGTATGAGCGAAATTCTTGTAGTGTGATATACATCTGTGCTTGTTTGTTATACACAAGTTCTTCTTCTTCTTCTTTTATACAAGTTCTTCTTCTTTTATTACTATATTTTATCTATTTTATTTTGACTCTGCATCAATCTGTGTAGGTAATCTAAACTGAATTGCTGACTTACCTTAAGTTATGCACATTTCCAATATAATTGTCTCTTGTTGTGACAGGTTTCATTTAAAGGATCATTTGACCATATGAATATAGACGCTACAAGTTATCTTTTGGAATTCCTCCCTGCTTTAGTTTTTTAGCTCTTCTTGTCAGCAGTGTGAAGTTCTAACACTATGGAGTAAGAATTACTTGCTTATCCTCTTCTTATCATTTTTATCATGTTTATGCCCATTCGTTTTTTTAAAGCAGACATTCGTATATTATATTACTCTTCATCTCTCAATGCTACCAGTAGATTTGCAATCTTTTCTGATGATAGTGTCCAAAACTTGGAAATTATTGAGCCAATGATTTCTGGTCTTTGGGTTTCTAACAACAAGAAGGGAAGTTTGTTTCAGATGCTCAAAACAAGAAGGAAAGCGGGAGGGTATGTATTTCTCTTACATGATCTGTCACATGTTCCGCTGTAGTTCCTTATCAGTAGTAGCTGTGCCCCCACCAATAGGTAAAAAAAAGGCTGACATGATTGCACTTTGTATTCTAGGAAATGCATCTTTGTGCTAGATCACTCTATTTCCTGTAATGATTCAATTTGTGATGAATTCATGACCTGCAATTCCTTCTAAGTTGTGGGTCCCTATTTCTTTTTCAACTACCGGTTTGAAATGCTATAGTGAAAGAAATTAACACTTGTTTTTTGAGAAACCGTGTCATATAAGAGCAAGTTCTAGGATCCTGCTACTGACATAATATTTAAGTCTAAACAAATATATAACTGCATGAATATTGGAGAATGTGAAGCTAATTAAAGTTAACTCCCACATACCCATGTAATGATGTAAGACAGCAATTGCTCTCCATGCCAAATGGATATGAATTTTGGCTTTAGAAAGCCGTCTCCTCCTTGAGGGAATTACCAATCTCTCATTTCTATCACTATGCAGGACCAGACTTTTGCGAGCCAATCTTTTGCAACCTCTCAACGACATTGAGACTATCAATGCCCGTCTTGACTGCCTTGTAAGTATTAGTGTGATAAACCTTAAAAAGCATAAAAAATGACTTGTGGATGTCCCATTTTATCTTCATAATATGATTTATGACTTTGCCTTGATGACTTCTTGTAAATGTAAATACAGGAAGCCTTATGGTTTCATGTTCTTCCATTTTAAGATAAGTCTTAGAGTCTTTAGTAATCAGTAATATCATACCATCTTGAACCCAGTAGTGTATTGGCATCAATGTTTTAAAGTCTGGAGTAATATCATCCTAACTTGGTAAAGGAACATATGAATATCGGTAAAGTTGATTCATTGTTACAGGATGAGCTAATGAGCAATGAACAACTGTTCTTTTGTCTTTCGCAGGCTCTTCGTAAGTTTCCAAAAGAAACTGGTAAGTATAGAAAAGAGATTACTTGATGCAATTGCTACATATTTTTCTGCCATGAGTAGTAATTTTGATCAATCATGATAATCTCTTGCTGCATCCAGATAAGGTCCTCTGTCATTTCTGCTTTAAACAAATGGAGTCTTAGCTAGTGACAATTCCAGAAAGAGCCAAATCTTAATGTTTGGCATTATTCTTCTTAAAACAGCTCTTGATTCCTTACCTCTACTCACTCAGGTAGATTAACCTATATGCCTATATGCTTTTAGATTTTTGAAGAAATAAGTTTCTAATATCCGATCCTTGTAGGTGCTGAAGGATGCCAGTTGTTATTTACTCAAAAATATTTACAAGTCCATTTGCGAGAATGAAAAGTTATGGCAGACTAGGTTAGAGCTATTCAATTACTATTGCTAGGACATAAACCATCTTCTTTAGGTTAGAGCTATTCAATTACTATTACTTGGCCAAGTCTCTCATTCAAAGGTTCTCCCATTTAGTAGCTCTAGTCTCTCATTTTGATTTTTCATTGAACTTTGATTGAATGAATTGACTAATCTCCCTAGGAGAGACTTGTTATAAACCTTGCTCCTGCCATTTGCTTAATTAGAAACATGCATATTTGTTGAATATTCATAAACTTTGTTCCTTTTCTTCTAAATGTTATACTTTTTTGCTGTGTAATTTGTATAGTGATGTACAAGCCGTTGAAGACAAGTGGGGAGTAAAGTTGTTGGAAAGATGGTGGAGTGAGCACAATCGATCGGTTGAATTGTCAAACCTAGGGAAAGTTTTTGGAAGTGACTCTCATGTAAGAAAACAACTAGATGATATTTGCTTTTTTATTTTCATAAATCGGGATATTGGAAATATCTTTTGGATTATGTAGACAATGTTTTGGTGGAAATAGATGTGTTTCATTTTGCATCAATTATGTAGTACATGTTACATTATCGTTATGTAAGCAGGAAAACCGTTATAAATAGTCAAGAAAAAATAACATTAAAATAAGTCATTCGTAACGGTTAAGAAACCGTTATGTATAAGAATAATTAATAACGGTACATCACAATGTATAATAACGCTATAAAGTCGTTATGAAAAAACTACCAAAGATATCACTTCGAAACCGTAATGTATGACCACAAAACCGTTATATTTATTTACCATATTATAACGGTTAATTTATAAATTAATAACGCTTGAAAACCGTTATAAAAAGTTACTATACATAACGGTATATGAGTGTTATGTATTAAATTTTGAACCATTATGAAAAACTCACATAGATAACGGTACAGAAGTGTTATGTATGAGTGAGACTTTTTATAACACCAGTATATATAACAGTTTCCTTTTGCACATAGACTTTTTATAACACCAGTATATATAACAGTTTCCTTTTGCACATAGATAACACAAATTTTGTGTCATGTATGAACTTTTTTGGCGTAGTGCGAGTACCTCGGAACTGAGTTTCAAAAGTTCTTGTCAGATAATGGGATTGCATCTCAGTTGACTACGCCGGGTACTCCCCAATAGAACGGTGTAGCTGAGAGACGGAATCGTACTCTTTTAGATACAGTTAGATCGATGATGAGCTATGCATCCTTGCCAATTTTGTTCTGGGGATATGCCTTGGAAACAGCAGGTTATCTCCTCAATCTAGTACCTACAAAGTCAATGGTTAAAACTCCTTCCGAATTATGGACAGGGCGTAAGCCCAGCTTGGGTCATATTCGGGTTTGGGGATGTCCAACACATGTGCTGACAAAGGAGGCCGACAAGTTGAGGTCTAAGACTGAGGTTAGGCTGTTTGTAGGATATCCAAAGGGAACGAAAGGATGTTATTTCTATAGTCCCCAGGATCAGAAGGTCATTGTGAGCACTAATGCCCGATTCCTAGAGGAGGACTTTATTAGTAACCATCGGTCAAGGAGTGAAATAATGCTCGATGAGTTGCGAGCATCAACAACAGCCAGTACTCCAGAACAGCCGAGAGTACAAGAGGTGATACCACAAACTGCACCCATTTCCGATACTGTATCTCCACCGTTGCTTCGTCGTAGTGGGAGGGTTGTTCGTCAACCAGACCGTTTCATGTTCGTGGGAGAATCCACTGAATTGCTCTTGGGTATCGAACATGATGAGATCGACCCCTGGACTTACAAGGAAGCAATGGAGGACGAGGATGCAGATTCTTGGAGAGTTTCTATGGATTCGGAGATAGAATCCATAGTTAACATTGATGTGTACGACCTTGCGGAGCTGCCGGATGGGGTAAAGCCCATCGGTTGCAAGTGGGTGTACAAGAGAAAGAGAGGACCTGACGGGAAGGTTTTAGCCTTCAAAGCTAGATTGGTGGCGAAAGGATTCACTCAGAGAGAGGGAATCGATTATGATGAGACATTTTCGCCGATTACCATGCTTAAGTCCGTCAGAATACTCTTGTCCGTGGTGGCGCATTTAGACCTAGAGGTTTGGCAAATGGACGTCAAGACTGCGTTCTTGAACGGGTACCTTGAAGAAGGTAGGGACATTTACATGCGCCAACCAGAAGGTTATGTGAGAGATGGCCAGGAGCATCTCGTATGGAAGCTTAAGAAGTCCTTATATGGAGTTAAGCAAGCGTCCAGGTCCTGGAACATTCGTTTTGATGGAGTGATAAAATCCTTTGATTTGTCCAGTGCATAAACGAAAGCTGTGTTTACAGGCTCAGTTCGGACGGAAGTGTGGTATTCTTAGTACTGTACGTAGATGACATACTTCTCATTGGCAACAATGTGAACGTGTTATCAGGCGTAAAGGATTGGTTGTCTGAACAGTTTCAGATGAAAGACTTGGGAGAAGCTGGTTACATCCTAGGGATCAAGGTGATCAGAGATCGCCGTAAGAGGATGTTAGGCTTAAGACAAGCTTCATATATAGATACTGTGATCGCCCGTTTCAGCATGCAAAATGCCAAGAAGGGTTTTCTTCCCTTCAGACATGGCATTCCTCTATCCAAGGATATGTGTCAAAAGACACAAGAGGAAGTAGAGGACATGAAGACTGTACCGTATGCTTCCGCAGTTGGGAGTCTCATGTATGTGATGCTGTGTACTAGACCGGATATCTGCTATGCGGTTGGCATGGTAGCTAGATATCAGTCTAACCCTGGTCAGGGACATTGGACGACTGTTAAGCACATATTGAAGTATCTCAAGAGGACAAGAGATCATGTGCTTGTTTATCAGTCCAATGAGTTGATCCCGATAGGGTATACGGACTCAGACTTCCAGGCTGATCGAGATGAGAGGAAATCTACCTCAGGCTATGTGTTTACCTTGGGAGGTGGAGCTGTCACTTGGAAGAGTGTGAAGCAGAAATGCATCGCAGACTCTACCATGGAGGTTGAATATGTGACTGCTTGTGAGGCTGCTAAAGAGGTTGTGTGGCTCCTGAACTTCCTGAATGAGCTAGAGCTAGTTCCCAGTTTGCCCAGAGGTATCACATTGTATTGTGATAATGTTGGAGCAGTTGCAAACTGTAAGGAACCTAGGGCTCACAAGGCAAGCAAGCACATAGAGAGAAAGTACCATCTTTTACGAGCAATCGTCGAAAGAGGAGAAGTAGAAGTGAAGAAAATCCCTTCAGCGGATAATCTTGCGGATCCATTCACAAAGAGCTTACTAGTCAAAGTGTTCGACAAGCATGTCGAAGGGATGGGACTGGAGTGCCTCCCACACTAGAAACTTTGAGTATAAGTGGGAGAAGATGTGTAATACATGCTAGATTGTAGACACTTTGCCTATTTGTCACATGATATACTAAAAGTTTGCTTTAGTATAAGTGAGAGATTGATGGATTTGTATACTAGAAAGCAGGCCTTTTAGCTTGTATGCATGTGTTGTCCATAACCACTTACAATCTCCTATCTGATTAAGTATGAATTGTTATCCATGCATCAAACATCTATCCATTATCTCAAAGTTGTAGGCTTTATGGTGTGTTGTAGATCACAAAAGACCACAGTTGCCAGTTCCTCTAGAGATATAAAAGGGTATCGCAGTCGAGACAGTTCTGGATATAACTGTCGGTTTAGGCTGTAGTATAGGATGCATAAGTAGCTTGTCATGGCTACTTGTCTATGCTAGTACGTGTGTGTACTGATAGGATCACAGTGAGGTGCATTCTTCTATTCTGACCTATGTAGAAAGAATCAAGACCTCGGTGACTTAAGATGAACCTTAACTCTAGTTGAGTCCTAAGGGTGTATAGTTGTAGTCTGCTTCTTTGACTTACCATGGGTGAGAGTTCAGAGGATCTGTAACTCAATATGCTCCGTATCTTGGGAAGCAACTACAACTAGTACGACTCTTAGTGTAACTGCAACAGAGCACCGTATCCTGGTAGAACAGGTTGATCACATCCCCTGAGGAATTCATTAAGGATTATCATACCAAACCCTGCAGGTGGATTAATTTCCGGTATGATGAATAAGGAATGAATGGTACTACTTAGGAATAAAGAAGTTGAACAACACGAGCAATCAGAAGCTCTAAGTTAATCAACGGATGTGGGATATCTTAAATACGGGGGTCGCTAAGTCTAATACTAGCCCTGAACTCAACATGGGTAAAACAGGTAATTCAGTACTATTACTCTAGTGGAATGTTTCAGTACTTATGGACTAAATTATACTCTGGGCTGAGTATGGACAATTTTGCCATTGGGAGGCCTCGGTTTTACCAGCTAGTAGATCCCTGATCTGGCCCAAAAAACTCAACAGGCCACAATATAAGGAATAAGTGGGCCGCCACATAATTGGGCCCAGTTTGGGCGCCAATTCTGCTAATGGACGCCTAGTCTAAGTGTTGCAGGCCTGGCCTGCAACTTAAGCCCAAGTCTCACTTGGTCTCTCCTATATATACCCCCTCATGGTCTTGTTTGACCTAAGTGTTGAGAATATACGAGTGCACTTGAAATATTCTAACAAGAAAGGGAGGCTAGGGTTAGAGAGAGAGACGACGCGTGGCTTTCATAGCAGAACGACGGTGTCCCGTTTCCGTGGCTGATTCCAAGGTTCGTTGTCCATCCAACATCAGAATCAAGCAGGGATACAGATCCGAAGATCTATTCGCGAGTTCTCTTCTACCTAAGGTAATCGATCTGAACACCCTATGTTTCCACACTTAAATTCATAGGAGCATGATAGGTTATTATCGATAATTAAATATCCGAAATAGATCCTCGGGACGAACCGATCTTCATCGATCAAGTATGGTTCCTTCACTTTAAGAGTCATGCAGTTGAGCTCGCTTCCCCACTTAATGATCTCTCCATCTTTCTTCTCAATTTCCTTCTCCAGTTTTTCAGCATAACTAGAGACTTTGTTGATATTTTCTCTATACTTCCTGGTCATTGTGGTCTTTTCCTCTTGGGTTGTTTTCAGTTCGGCTTCCACATCGACAAGTTTTGAATTGAAGTCCCTCTACCTACTCCTCTCCTCCTCAAGCGACTGCTTGGCATTCTCCACTCGCTTCGACTCCTCCTCGAGCTTTCCCTCCAGCTCGGACTTCTTCTTGTCGAAGTCTCTACGTAGACTCTCGACCTCCTTCTCCTTCTTCTCCATTTCCTCCGTTCTCCTCTTATTTCTTCTTGGAGGTTGGCGATTTCCTGCTCTTTCACTAGCATCTCCGCCTCGTGCTGCTCCACTAATTTCTGCTCTTGAGCAGACAGTTTGCGTGATGGGAGCTCTGCGTCTGGATACTCACGCTTCACTGCAGCGTCTAGCAGCTCCCAGTATCTGGCTTCATTGATAAAAGTGTTGAAGCCGTCTACTCCAACGAACTGGAGCATCTCCGCCTCCTTGACAGCGAGGGTGCTTTCCGAAAAGGCTTGGCGGAGGGCGAATATCTTGTAATATTCGGTCCCTTTGTAGGAGATATAGGTGAGGAAGTCGGTGGCTTGGGTTTTGAAGGCTTCGCTCATCTGCAGACCTGGGTACCACCTCTGCAACTCCGCGGTGGCCTGATCCCAGTCTGCCTTGTAGCGGCGTTGGGCTCTTTCGGCAGAAGATGGGGGTGGGGGTTTAGTGGGTGTTGGGAATTGTTAAGGATATAACTTGTTAAGGGGGAACTCAAGTGAGACACTTGAAAAGTGTATATGTTTTGATTTGATCCCAAAACCCCTAAGTATCCTATTCCCAAGCGACCCTAATTGATATAGAAATAGGTTAGAATTTTCTAAGCCTATACTGTTAGGATGGCTCTTTATCTTGCTTTAGTCGCTTAGGTTTTAGACTGCAAGAACTTCAAGTCAGGAACTTCAAGTGAAGGCCACTCACTTGAGTGTGTTTTCCAAGCGAAGCAAGTCTAGCGAGCCGAAGCGAAGTGTGCCGAAGCACAGTGAGTCCAAGCGAAGCGAGTGCTACAGTAGAATCGAAGTGAGTCTGCTAAAGCGAAGCGAAGCGAGTGCTACAGTACAAAGTCAAAGCTAGTCAACGATTACTAAAGCAGTCTCTCGGGAAATTAATTTTCCCAATACTCGCTACAGTATAACTTTCAAGCGACTCGATCAAAGCGGACGCTCCAATTCTAAAGCGAAGCGAGCTCCTACCTAACAGATTGCGACAGTCCAATTCCCGCTCCAATTTGTACTGCGAGTTCAAACTCCAGTCAAGAGGAGATCGACGCAATTAATTGCGTATCTCCACGTGTCGAATGAAGAGCGGAGCAAAGGAGTTGACTGCCAGGCCGACAAGGGCGCCGCAACAGTCCTGGATCGCTCCAGTTACTGTTACACTTGGAACTTAGCCATTTTTGGCAAAGTGCCAAATCTGCCCGTCTGAAAAGCAGCAGGCCTGCGCAAGTACTATTGAGAGGAGGAGGGACAAAGCCACCAACCAAACAACAGCTCCTGCCCAACCCTCCGCCTATAAATAGTGAAGGATGGAGACGAAGAAGAGTAGAACACTACTTGAACATTCAGCGCCTACTGCAAACAAATACTCCCAGCTTTCAGCATTCTTCGAGTCTTTGTTTCAAGTGTTCTCTGAGCTTCTGTTCCAATCGAAGCTCATCTCCGCAACCTTCAAACTTAGAAATCTAAGCCCATTCCATATCCAAGCTTAGAGAAGAACTCTAGCCATCTTTGCACTTGTAGTAAAGAGTTCTTCATTAGTGTGTTCGTCGTAAACCAAAAACCCTAACCCTAAGTTCTGTTGTTAGGTTTTGTGTTCGTCGAGAGGTTGTTTCGATCCAAGGCTCTACTTTCCTCGATAGTAGAAGCCTCAATCATAGAGTCTAGATCCAAGCTAGCACAGTCCTCGATTGTGTGAAGCTCGATCGAAACTAGGTCTTAGTGGAGAATCCGTAATCTCCAATTTCGGACTGAAGCGAGTGAAGCTTAAGTCCAGTCTAGGTTTTTGTGGTGAACCCGTAATCACCCAGTTGTTGTCGTCAGATCCAAGCAAGTGAAGCTCGATCTTGACTCTAGTTTTTGAGGAGCCTGCAAGTCCTCAAGGTTCTTGAGTGAAGAGAATCAGTTGCCTTGTGCAACAAAGTGGACGTAGGTGTTTTATCGCCGAACCACTTTAAATCTCTGTGTCGTATCTCTAAACCCTAATCTCTCTACTTTGTTTACTGTTTTGGTTATTCATTGCACAAGCATACTTAACAAACTTAAAACCGTGTTTTCAAATACTTAGGAAAGATTAGCTCACCGAATTTCCGCATCTTGAGTAAAGTCTCACTCTTGATCAAGCATTTGCTTAGGTCAAGAGACTAGCTTATACTGTAGATCCAGCCCTTGGCTAGGTCTTAGTTTTCAAGCGAGCACTTTACTTAAACCTCTGAGTTATTGGAAAAGAAGTTGAAAAACTTCTAAACACGTATTCACCCCCCCTCCCCCTCTACGTGTTTATCCTCTAACAATCCGGGACCAACAGTGGGTAATTGAGAGGTAGCTTGGGTGTCGATCGTGTTGACTGTATCGGTGGGAGAGTTGGGGGTTGAGGCTTGTACTGTTTGGGCAGCTTGAGTGGGGTTGAAGATTGTGTAGGCTGCGGTGGGGTCGGGATTTAGCATGGGTATATCTGGGATGGGGATTGAGGAAGCAGATTCTTCCTCGTAGAGAGAGTGTTCGGAAGCTTGGGGTTCAGGTTGAGGGGTTGGCTCGCTTTGAGGCTGGGGTTGGGGAGTTTGGGTAGTTTGGTGTATTTGGGTGGTGGAGGTTTGGGGAATGGACAGATCGACCTCCTCACCCGCCGGTGATCGGGCTCCGGCCTCCTCTGATGATCTTAGGAGGGTGTCCTCAAGCGGATCCACCCGCTCCTCGCTTGGCTTTAGTATTGAAGCGACTCGCTTTACTTTCTGTCGCTTGGGAGCGGCTCGCTTCACGGGTGAAGCGGCTCGCTTCAATTTCTTTCCTTGTCTCTCGGCGATAGGGACTGCAGGGCACACCTCCTTCTGCAGAATCCCTCTGTCGACGATGATTTTGTCCGTCTTGTACAAGTCATAGAATACGTTTGTCTTCTTGTATTCCTTTGTTCCTGGCCAGTTCCTCTCCGGGAACATCTGCTCCAGTGCATAGGACAGCTTCGCGAAGAAGCGAAGCCTCCCCTTCCGTATGATATTGACTGCGCTTCCCTTATGGTACTCGAAATCCTTGGCGGTTTCGTGGATTTGATTGATGAACCAATCGTGCCAGTTGAACTTCGTCCCGGACAGGCTGTCAACGATGGCGCTGATGGCAATGATTTTTGAATTGGAAACCTGTCCTAGGGTTCCGATGTTGCACACCACAGATTTGGGGTACAACTCGCAGATTAGGTTGAAGGGATTCTCCAGATCGGTCCTCATATTGCTTCCCTTCACCTTAAACTCTGCGTTTTTGTTGGTGGCGAATCTGGCGAATTCGACCTCCACAGACAGTTCAAGCTTTGAGAGAGTGTCCACTCTTTCTCTCGGCTGCTTGAATACTTCGGCAACGTCGGCAAGATCCACTTCAACCAACTCTCCATCGTCTGGATCTGAGATTGTCGACGCGGTTTGGCCCTCCTTCAAATTCAGCAGGAACTGGGCCACTTGAGGAGCAAGAATCCTCGATGGTTTTGCAGATACGAAATTCCACAATCCGGCCGTGGTCACGGCCTTGCGGAAGAAGCCGTTAGGCTCAACTATCCTTTCATCGAGATGGGGCTCGACTTTGATATGGTCTTCAACTCTGGCTCGGAATTGCTCCATGGTTTGAGTAGCAGTCTTCTTCCCCATTTTTAAGATTTTGAAGGAGATTTGAAGGTGAAGAAATAGGGTTGAGACTCGTGAATTTGCAGGAAGTGCAGAAATTTTTTCACAAGAATGGCAAATATGGGGAGTGATAAAATTTCTGCAGATCTGCATCGACGCCCATATATAGCTTTAGGGTTTGGCTGACGTGGCGAGAGAGGTGCGGTAATTTCCTCGAAATTTCTGTGTAGGCGGCGGCTATCGGCGACGTGACTGATGTGTCCGATTAAGTTCAGCGTCACCACAGTTAAAAGTGAACCGCCTAAGTGAGTCAGAACTCCATGTGGCCTGCCGTGATTTGCTTGTTCAAGCGGCATTGATTGTGCGGTTGTGATTTGAAAACTGTTGAGATTCAACAGCTGGATTGCTCGCGAATTTGGCGCTTCAAATTTGAAGTGTACACCACGCACCCGGATTCTCGGCCCTATTCCTCTACTGCATTAAATGAAAACTTAAAAGGTAAAATAGCACTCAAGTCTGTACAGCTCATACGGCTCGCTTCGTACTTGCTCGCTTGAGAGTGGCCTCTTGGCTTTTACTCGCTTGCGAAGTACTCGCTTGGCGTGACTGTTCCACACTCGCTTGCGATGGCTCGCTTGAGTGACAAAGCACTCGCTTGACCATCTTGGAGCGAATAATTTAAGAATTGAAATTTATTTTCCTTAATTTAAAATGTTTCTAACTAACATACTTCGAGGATAAACAAGAGTGTTTTCCTCTATGTATTTGTGTCAGATTCATTTATATTTTCCACATAGCAAGTGAAGGTTTCTAGCACACTTCACTTTGCTTTGTGTACTTAAATTGAAATATTCACTGGTCAATCTCACGTCGTAGGAGATTGATACCACATATGTAGACCCTTTTTAAGCTTGATATTCTTGGCATTCATCACTTCCATCTTCCTCTACGAACTAGAGAGTCCTCCATCAAAGTGAATGGGGGGAGGGGGGGGGGGGGGGGGGGGAATGAATAATACACTTAAGCTTTCTACAATCCGAAGGGAGACTCGCTTGAGTGCAATTCACGATGAATGGAAGATGAGTACGAGTCCTTATCTTAGGTCAGAATAGGACAGGATGACAATGAGAAGCTCTGACAAGCCATTCTCGATTTTTACGCACAGACATGTCACCAGTCATGCAACCTTTAGAAGTAAAGGGAACCCTTCAAGCTCTCCACTTAAGATCTACAGAATGAATAAGCATCCGACTCGCTTGACCCAAAAAGAGAGAAAATTAGAGCGATGCATTATTCAAAGAGGGGGGATAATGAATAAGCACCCGGCAGCTCAACTCAGTTAAGAGTGAGTAATAATTGAGTGATTATTCACGACGAAGGAGATGAGAAGACATGCTCCTCTTTGGCGGAAAGATGGGAAGAGGACGCAAGGTCTAGGTGCCAGCCCTGCCTAAGCTTTCATCGTTTTTACGTGGGAAGGCCCAATACAAGACCCCACAACCTTTACTAGAAAAGGTACTTGCAAGTGTTTATACCCACTTGCTAGGAATCCTAGGCTAGGTAGCAGCTTTCCTTGCTCTCTTTGGAAGTAGATTACTCCGAGAGCAATCAATAGTTCCCCCTTAACCATAGCCTTAACAATCCTGTTAGTTGGTAGGGAACGTCTTCCAACACTCCACCTTTCTCCACCTTATTTCTCCTTCTTCAAGCGAGTGAGATTTGAAGCGACTCGCTTGAATTGGTGAAGATCCAAGGCGAGGGACGCTTGACGACAATCTTCCACTCCCTTGTGCATCCCGAGACTAGTACTCTTCACCAGGGTCTAGTAACCCTAATTCCATGCATAGCTGGTTGATGCGAGACTCAGCTAGAGGCTTGGTAAGGATATCTGCTCCCTGGAGATCGATATGAATTTTCTTGAGCTTGATATCCTTCTTTTCGACATGATCACAAATGAAGTGATGTCGAATCTCCACATGCTTGCATCTGGTGTGAAGCACTGGATTCTGTGAGATACAAATAGCATTGTTGTTGCAAAAGATTGGAACTTCATTCGCTTCAACTGGATAATCCTTCAACTGCTGACGAAGCCATAAAATCTGAGAACAGCAGCTTCCGGCGGCCATATATTCGGCTTCAGTCGTTGAAGTAGCTACGCTTGTCTGCTTCTTCGAGAACCACGAGACAAGCTTGCTTCCCAAGAACTGACACGTGACCAAAGTTGATTTCCTATCAATTCGGCACCCTCCATAGTCAGCATCGGAATATCCTGTGAGCTCCAAATTATCTTCAACAGGATACCATAGCCCCATATTGACGGTGCTTTTGAGGTAGCGAAGGATTCGCTAGGAAGCTTCAAAGTGGCTAAGCTTGAGATTACTTTGGAAGCGAGCGCATACTCCAACAGCAAACGCAATATCTGGCCTGCTTGCAGTGAGATAGAGAAGAGATCCGATCAACGCTCGGTAGTCTGTAGCATCCACAGACTTCCCTTCTAGGTCTGGCTCTATCTTCCAGTTGGTGTTCATCGGAATCTTCACAGCTTTAGCATGCTGAACACCAAACTTGGCAAGCATATCTCGAGTATACTTCGCTTGATTGATGAAAATCCCATCATCTTGTTGCTTCACTTGGAGACCTAGGAAGCAACTCGTCAAGCCTATCATTGACATTTCATACTTGGTCTTCATCAGCTCTCCAAACTTCTCACTAAGCGATTGGTTTGGCGAACCAAATATGATGTCGTCGACGTAGATCTGGACCCATAGCATATCTTCCCATCATTGATAGTGAAGAGAGTCCGATCTATCTTTCCTTTGCGAAATCCATTATCCACTAGGAACTGAGATAGCGTATCATACCACACTCTAGGCGCCGGCTTCAATCCATGCAGGGCCTTCTTCAATCGATACACCTTATCTCCTTGCTCAAAACCCGGTGGCTGCTCCACATACACTTCTTCTTTCAGCTCTCCATTGAGAAATGCGCTCTTGACGTCCATTTGATAGACCTTGAATTTCTTAGCCGCTGCATAGGCAAGAAATAGTCTAATGGCTTCAAGCCTGGCCACTGGAGCGAAGGTCTCATCGAAATCGACCCCTTCCTCTTGGCAGTAGCCTTTGGCGACGAGTCGAGCTTTGTTCCTCACGACGTTGTGATCTTCGCCCGTCTTGTTCTTGAACACCCACTTAGTGCCAATCACATGCTGGAATTTAGGACGATCCACAAGATACCATACGTCGTTTCTGATGAATTGATTCAGCTCTTCTTGCATGGTGATCACCCAATTTGAATCTGCTAGAGCTTCCTTCACGCTTGCCGGCTCGATATTGGACAGAAAGCAACTGAACATAGCGCTTTCTCCAATCACTTGGCTTCTGTTCACCACGCCTTTGGATAGATCTCCAATCATTTGGCTAGGTGAGTGATCTTTGAGCCACGCACGTTTGGATCCTCCAGCTTCTGCTTCTTCTTCAAGCGGGTCGCTTGCTTCACCATCTGAAGCGACCAGAACGGGTGCTTTGCCTGCAGTCTCTTCCTGAATCTTGGGGGCAGCTTCAACCTTTTCTTGAGCAATTTGATCACTTGAGTCTTTGACTTCTTCATCATCTTCAAGCATATCCCATGTCAATGGATTGATGGGCTCCTCGCTTGAAGTCTTGTCATTCTCTTGACTTTTAGCCTGTTACTGTGGAAGACTTAAAGAAGATTCATCAAATACAACATGGGTTGATTCCTCCACAATTAGGGTTTTGCAGTTGAATACCCTGTAAGCTTTGCTAGATGTAGAATATCCTAAGAATATTCCTTCATCCGCTTTGCTTTCAAAGGCTTTCAACTTAGTCTTCCCATTGTTGTGAATGAAGACCCGACAACCAAAAATATGAAAATAGGAAATGTTAGGAATTCTCCCTGTCCATATTTCATATGGTGTCTTGTCGAAGCGTTTGTTGAGAAGCGTCCGATTCTGGGTGTAGCATGCGGTGTTGGCCGCTTCAGCCCAGTATTTCATCGGAAGCTTCGAATCTGCAATCATTGTGCGAACAACTTCTTTGATGATTCGATTTCTTCTTTCAGCCACTCCATTCTGTTGTGGTGTGCGAGATGCATATGTTTGGTGTGCTATCCCATGCTCCGTGCAGTATGCTTCGATTGTAGAATTGAGAAATTCTGTGCCTTTGTCGGAGCGAATGGTAGCGATCGCTTGATTCTTCTCCACAGCGAGGCGCTTGAGCAGTTGAGGCAGTTTGGACAGCGTCTCCTTTTTGCTAAAGAGAAATACAACCCAAGTGTAGCGAGAGAAGTCATCGACTACAACGAGAGTGTATTTTCTTCCATTGACGCTCACAGGAGTGTCTGGTCCAAACAAATCCATGTGCAGTAGCTCTAGCACTCGCTTGGAAGATGCTTCTTCTAAGCTGACGAAGTGCTTCTTCACCTGCTTCCCTCGTTGGCATGGTGAGCAAGTATGGTCTTTGACGAAGACCTCATTTGGTATGCCCTTCACCAAACCCTTACGAGCTAAGCGATTGATCATTTTGAAATTGAGGTGGCTTAGACGTCGGTGCCATAACCATCCAGTTTCAGTTGCACTTCTAGCGACCAAACATGTTTCTTCTTTGCAGCTCTCCCATTGCGCTATGTAGACATTTCTTCTTCGTAATCCAGTGAGCGCAATCTAGGATGTGAGTTTGCTCTTCACAACGCACTTGTTGGAGATGAACTCCACCTTGTATCCTTTATCACAAAACTGTGAAATGGATAGCAAGTTGTGCTTTAGTCCTTCCACATAGGAAACTTCTTCAATTCTGAGCTTTCCTATCTTCAGTACGCCGTATCCCTTGGTGGTTCCTCGAGAATTGTCACCAAAGGTTACTTGTGGACCCTTCTTCTCTGTGTAATCTTGATGTAGAGCTTTCATGCCTGTCATGTGTCTTGAACATCCACTGTCCAAGTACCATATTGGTTGACCTTCACTGGGCATGGGATCCACGGCGCTCACCTGCAATTAAACCATTTTTGGTACCCAAATCAGTTTGGGTCCTTGCAGGTTAGCTTTCTTAGGTACCCACACTTGCTTCACTCTCTTTTGAGTGTTCGCTTGTGTTTTAGGTTCCTTGGCCTTTCTAGCTTGTGACTTCTGCTTGGACGCAGCTTCACATGTGCAGCAGTGTGTGCATGAGGGGAAGCGACTCGCTTGAGACACAACCATGCTCTTGCCTTTTTGCTTATAACCTGAAGCGTCTAGCTTAGGTTTAGCCATAGGCTTGGAGACTGACTTGGTCTTATTGGTCTCGGCAAGCGACTCGCTAGGTTTCTTTTGAGCGGTCAACTTAGGGTTTTGACCATGACTCGCTTGAGAAACCCTTGAGGTTTGAAGCTTCCTCTTGGGAGCTTCAAATACTTCCCCCTCAACGTAAGTGCGGTTGGACCATCTCCAATCCGACTCACGTGACACACAGACATTACTTCTCTTCTTGAAAGGAAGATCCTTTGTCTTTAGTGTCTGCGTTTGAGACTTGGAAGCTTCAACAGTCTTCCCTTTACATTTTGATTGGTAAGCTTTAGCATTTTGAGTGCTAGGGATTGTTGAACTATGCTTACCTTAGATTCTTCCCTTGAAGATATAGATATCTTCATGGGTTTCTTCTTAGGGTTCTCAAACATTTTGCCTTTGTCTTTGCTAGTGGTCGCTTTGGAGGCAGTGGGCACATCCAAAGAGACTGATGGTGTAGTGATTGAAGCACCAACAAAGACTGTAGGCTTGGAAGGTCCACCCTCATATCCAAGACCTCCTTTTCTACCAAAAGGTAGAAGTGAGTCTTCTAGTGCCTGCCTAGCGAATGAGGCTTTGTTTAAGTTGGCTACTAGTTTGGATTGGGTTTCATACCTTCCTTCCAAGCTTTTATGCCTAGCGAAGAGGTCCTCGAACTTACTAGTCATAGCCCTTAAATTATTCTTGACTTCATCAAGTTCAGTGGCTAGCTTTCAATTCTCTCTCTTGCTATCTGACATAACTTGTTTCAACACTTCGTGGGTGCTTGACAGTTTGTGGAATATGTCAAGCAACTCACTCCATGTCGAGGAATGTGCTTCCTCTTCATGTTCGTGTGCCAGTGTGATTGAATTGATAGGGGGATAGTAAAATACCTCTCCTGTGTCTTCATCGGTGAGCGCCATGAGGCCCAGATCCTCTCCTTCGCTTGAATTTGGATCTGTGAAAGCGTCTGAGTCGCTTGGCACTTCCTCGCTTGGAGTATCTAGTGGCTCGCTTGCGACCAGCGCTCGCCGGGGAGCTTCTCTCCTTGCCTTCAATTCTTCACGTTCCTTGGCACTCAACTTTGGGCACTCGGATTTGTAGTGGCCCATTTTTTGGCAGTGGTAGCACTCCACATCCATCATATCCCTTGAGATCGGCTTTGTCGTCTCTTCTCGCTTTCCCTTTCCGTCTCGAGCATCAGTGCTCTTTCCTTTGTATTGCTTGTAGAACCTCTTGTATTTTCCCACTCGCGAGTTCATTTTGTTGAAGTTCTTTGACAAGAATGCACAGTGCTCTTCCAGTTCGTCTCTTGTCATTTTGGCAACCGACTGGTCGCTTGAGGCTTCTGCAGCTTTGAAAGCGACTCCTTTTGATGACGTAGGACCTTCGTCTTCATCGTCCAGACTCATTCGATTGAGATCGAATTCGTGAGCCTTAAGCTCGGAGAATAGTATCTCTAGTGAGAGCTTCGAAAGGTCCTTCGTTGCCAAGTACAACTCCTTCATTGTCTGCCATTTCCGTGTGAGGGCTCGAACAATCTTGATGTTAACTTCCTTGTTAGTGAACTCCTTGCCAAGAGAGATGAGTGTAGAGATGAAGTTGGTGACGCGTAGCTCAAATGCGTCAATTGTCTCTCCAGACTTCATCGTCAAGCTCTCGAACTCTCTCATCAGCACTGCAAGTTTGTTCTCCTTGATTTTGTCAGTGCCTTGGGAGATTAGGGTTAGGGTTTCCCACATCTCCTTCGCGGTTGTGCACTTCCTTATCCTGGGGAGATAAGCGTCTGATACAGTGCTCTGCATAGTGTGGCGTGCTATACGATCTAGGTTGGCGATCTTGAAGTCATTGGAAGAATAATCCTCTTTTGCCTTTTCCACGTAGTCGTGTCTGACCATAGCTTCCCTGCCTTCTGTAGCTGGGACGTTCACCGTGATGATCTTCTTGATCTCGATTGGCCCTTCTTTTATGACTTTCCACATCCTGTCGTGGATAGAGCATAGAAAGCTTTCGACACGGAAACTCCATATTTCGTATCCTTCAATAGAGAACTGTGGAAGATTGGATGCACTATATGTAGACATAACAAATTGTTAGTAGTAATGCAGTATGCGTGAGTGAGATTTGATACACTTGGAAAAACCGGATCGGTTCAGTGAGACAACGTGAAGCGAGAGGGGACTCGCTTCAGGTATGCAAAGCAGTGGCTCGAAAGAACCCCTGCTCTGATACCACTTGTTGGTCCCGGTTTGATAGGGGATACACACGTAGAGGGGGGGGGGGGGGTGAATACATGTGTAGAAGTTTTTAACTTCCTTTTCCCTTATCTCAGAGTAGCAAGTTAGAGTGCTCGCTTCAAATACGTAAGACCTAGCCGTAAGCTAGATCTACAGTGGAAGCTTCACTTTTGACCGAAGCAGATGCTTGATCAAGAAAGTGACTCACTTGCAATGCGGAATTTAGTGAGCTATTCTTTCTTAAGTATTTAAAACTTCATTTTAAGTTTGTTTCCGATGCTTGTGCAATATGAATAATCAAAGCAAGTAAAGAATGGAAAGCTAGGGTAAAGAGATACGACACTGAGGATTATAGTGGTTCTGTGGTAAAACACCTACGTCCACTTTGTTGCTTGCAGCAACTGATTCTGTTCACTCAAGAATCTTGAGGATTACGGGTTCCTCTAAAACCAAGACTGGATCGAGCTTCACTTGCTTGGATCCGACAACAACTGCTAGGAGATTACGGGTTCTCCACTAACCTAGCTAAGATCGAGCTTCACACAATCGAGGACTGTGCTAGCTTGGATCTACACCCTATGATCGAGACTTCTACTATCGAGGAAAGTAGAGTCTTGGATCTTGACACAACAACCTTTCTTTGAACACAAAAACCTAACTAGACAGAATTAGGGTTAGGGTGTTTCTGCTTTTGACAACTCTCTAAATGAAGAACTCTTTACACTGAATGCAAAGATGGGTAGAGTTCTTCTCTAAGCTCGGATATGTGATGTAGGCTTAGCTCTATGGAGAGTGAAGGTTGCGGAGATGAGTTTCGATGTTGCAGAAACTTGGAGAACACTTAGAAGAGAACTCGAAAATTTGAATGCTGTGAGTGTTTGTTTGCAGTAGGCGCTGATTTCTCAAGTAGTGTTCTACTCTTCTCTGTCTTCGACCTTCACTATTTATAGAGGGAGAGATGGGCAAGAGCCGTTTGATGGTTGGTGGCTTTGTCCCTCCTTCTCTCGACAGTACTCGCCTTGACCAGCAGCTTTTCAGACACGCCAATTTGTTTGCCGAAAATGGCTAAGAGCCAATTTTAACAGTAACTGGAGCGCCCAATACTGTTGCGGCGTCCTTGTCGGCATGGCGGTCAACTCCGTTGCTCCATTCTTCTATCGCCATGTGGAGATCCGCAATTAATGTCTTGATCTTCACTGGACTTGAGTTTGAACTAGTCGTTTAAATTGGAGCGGGAATTGAGCTGTCGCTTTCTGTTAGGTAGATGCTCGCTTTGCTTCAGATTTGGAGCGTCCGCTTTAAATTGAGTCGCTTTAAGTCATACTGTAGCGTCTGCTTCGAAATAGATTTTCTAAGCATCCGTTTTAGTAATCTTTAACTCGCTTTGACTTTCACTGTAGCGCTCGCTTCGCTTCGCTTCAGCTAACTCGCTTTGATACTACTGTAGCGTCTGCTTTGCTTCGCCTCGCTACACTTCGGCACGCTTCGCTTCGCTTCGGTAGACTCGCTTCACTTCAAAAACACACTCAAGCGAGTGGCCTTCGCTTGAAAATCCTGCAGTCTAAAACCTAAGCGTCTAAAGGAAAATTAAAGCCATCCTAACATTATAGGCTTAGAAAAATTCTAACCTATCTACACCAAAATAGGGTTTCTTGGGAATAGGATACATAGAGGGTTTTGGGATCGAATCAAAACACTTATAAAATTTTATTAAAGCGTCCCGTTAAGTTCCCCCTTAACATATGATCCTTAACAATTCCCAACACCATTGTTGTGAATGAAGACCTGACAACCAAATATATGGAAATAAGAAATGTTAGGAATTCTCCCTGTCCATATTTCATATGGTGTCTTGTCGAAGCGTTTGTTGAGAAGCGTCCGGTTCTGGGTGTAGCAAGCGGTGTTGGCCGCTTCAACCCAGTACTTCATTGGAAGCTTGGAATCAGCTATCATGGTTCAGACTGCTTCTTTGATGATTCGATTCCTTCTTTCAGCAACTCCATTTCGTAGTGGTGTACGAGCTGCAGACGTTTGATGTGCAATTCCATTCTCCGTGCAGTAAGCTTCGATTGTAGAGTTGAGAAACTTTGTGCCTTTGTCGGAGCGAATGGTTGCAATGGCTTGGTTCTTCTCCACAACGAGTTGTTTGAGTAGTTGGGGAAGATTGGACAATGTCTCCTTTTTACTGAATAAAAATACAACCCAAGTGTAGCGAGAGTAATCATCCACTACAACAAGAGTGTACTTCCTTCCGTTGACACTCACAGGGGTGACTGGTCCAAACAAATCCATATGCAGAAGTTCCAGTACTCGCTTGGATGATGCTTCTTCAAGGCTTGTGAAGTGCTTCTTTGTTTGTTTCCCTCGCTGGCATGGTGAGCATGTGTGATCTTTAACAAAGACTTCATTTGGTATGCCCTTCACCAAGCCCTTACGAGCTATGCAATTAATCGTTTTGAAGTTGAGATAACTCAAGCGACGGTGCCAAAGCCATCCTATTTCTGTTGCACTTCTAGCGACCAAGCATGTGTCTACCTTGAAGCTTTCCCATTGTGCTACATACACGTTTCCCTTTCTTTCTCCAATTAGAGCAACTTGGGAGGAAAGCTTGTTCTTCACAATACATTTGTTGGGAATGAACTCCACATTGTATCCTTTATCACAAAACTGTGATATGGACAATAGGTTGTGCTTGAGTCCTTCAACGTAAGAAACATTCTCAATGCTTAGCTTCCCAATCTTAAGTACGTCATAGCCCTTGGTGGTTCCTCGAGAGTTATCTCCAAATGTTACTTGTGGACCCTTTTTCTGTATATAATCTTGTAGTATAGACTTCATGCCCGTCATATACCTCGAACATCCACTGTCCAAGTACCATATAGTTTGACCTCCATTGGGCATGGGATCCACAGCGCCCACCTGCAATTAAGACAATTTTGGTACCCAAATCAGCTTGGGTCCTTGCAGGTTAGTATTTTTGGGAACCCACACTTGCTTGACTCTCCTTTGAGCATTCGCTTGTGTCTTGGGTCCCTCAATCTTTCTAAATCGTGGATTCTTCTTAAACACAGCTCCACATGTGCATTGGTGTGTGCATGGAGGGAAGGTACGAGAAGAACTTGCTTGAGACACACCCAAGCTCTTACCCTTTTGCTTATATCCGTAAGCGTCTCGCTTTGGATTAGCCATGGGCTTGGAGACTGACTTGGGGTTTCTAGTCTTTGCAAGCTTCTCGCTTGGCTTCCTTTGCGAAGTCAACACATGACTCGCTTTGGAACCATTTGGGGTTTCAAGCTTCCTTTTGGGAACTTCAATTCCTTCCCCCACAACGTAAGTACGCTTGGACCATCTCCAATCGGACTCACTTGACACATGGACATTAGTTCTCTTTGTCAAGGGAACATCCTTTGTCCTTGGTGCCTTGGATTGAGAACTTGAAGCCTCAACAGTTTTCCATTTACCCTTTGAATGGTAAGCTTTAGCATTTTTAGTGTTAGGGACTGTTGTCATCGGCTTTCCCATAGAAGCTTCTCTTAAAGATATAGACATCTTCAGGGGTCCTTTCTTAGGAATCTCAATCTTGCCTTTATCCTTGTTGGTGGTCGCTTTGGAGGCAGTGGACTTATCCAAAGTGACTGATGGTGTTGTGTTAGATGCACCAACAAAGACAGTAGGCTTGGAATGTCAACCTCATATCCAAGACCTCCCTTCCTACCAAAAGGTAGAAGCGAGCTTTCTAGTGCCCGCCTAGCAAATGAGGCTTTGTTCAAGTTGGCCACTAGAATGGATTGGGTTTCATACCTTTCCACCAAGCTTTTGTGTCTAGTGAAGAGATCCTCGAACTTACTAGTCATAGCCCTTAAATTAAGTTTGACTGAGTCAAGTTCAGTGGCTAGCTTTTCGGTTCTCATTCTTGCTTTTAGACATAGCTTGTTGTAACTCTTCATGATCACTTAACAATTTATGGTGTTTGTTAAGCAATTCACTCCATGTTAAGGAATGAACTTTGTTGGTCCCGGTTCGATAAGAGGAATACACGTAGGGGGTGGGGGGGGGGGGGGTTGAATACGTGTATTAGAAGTTTTTCAACATCTTTTCAACTTATCTCAGAGTTGCAAGACTTGGGTCGCTTTATAACTTAAGACCTAGCCGTAAGCTTGATCTACAGTAATGCTTGCTCTTGACCTAAGAAAATGCTTGATCACAGAGTGACTCGCTTGCGAATGCGGAATTTAGTGAGCTATATATTTCCTAAGTATTTAAAGCTTCGTTTTGAGTTTGTTTAAATGCTCGTGCAGTATGATAAACAAAGCAAGTAATTAATGAAAGCTTAAGGACAGAAATAACAACACCAGGGATTATAGTGGTTCGGTGGTAAAACACCTACGTCCACTTTGTTGCACGCTGCAACAGTTCCTTTTCACTCATGGAAACTTAGAGGATTACGGGTTCCTCCAAAAACCTGGACAAGGACCGAGCTTCACTCGCTTGGGGGTGAATACGTGTATTAGAAGTTTTTCAACTTCTTTTCAACTTATCTCATAGTTGCAAGACTTGGGTCGCTTTATAACTTAAGACCTAGCCGTAAGCTTGATCTACAGTAATGCTTGCTCTTGACCTAAGCAAATGCTTGATCACAGAGTGACTCGCTTGCGAATGCGGAATTTAGTGAGCTATATATTTCCTAAGTATTTAAAGCTTCGTTTTGAGTTTGTTTAAATGCTCGTGCAATATGATAAACAAAGCAAGTAATTAATGAAAGCTTAAGGACAGAAATAACAACACCAGGGATTATAGTGGTTCGGTGGTAAAACACCTACGTCCACTTTGTTGCACGCTGCAACAGTTCCTTTTCACTCATGGAAACTCAGAGGATTACGGGTTCCTCCAAAAACCTGGACAAGGACCGAGCTTCACTCGCTTGGGTCCAAAAACAACAACGACAAGGAGATTACGGGTTCTCCTCTAAACCTAGATAGAATCGAGCTTTACACAGTCGAGGAGAGTGCAAGGGTTTTGGGTTTGGTTTGGAAAACACTCTAAGTGAAGAACTCTTTACAGTGAATGCAAAGGGTAGAGTTCTTCTCTAAGCTTGGATATATGTGTGGGCTTAGATTCTATGAGTGTGAAGGTTGTAGAGACAAGCTTCGGTGGTGCTGAAGCTTGGAGAACACTATAACAAGGACTCAGAAGGATTGCTGGAAAGTTTGAGAGTGCTTGTTTGCTTGAGAGCTAGAAATTTCGTAAGTGTTCTACTTCTTCTCTTTTCTGCTCTTCACTATTTATAGTGTGAGAAGTGGACTTGGAGCCGTTGAAGGTTGGTGGCTTTGTCCCTCCACACTCGACAATACTTTGCTTTTGACCTGCAGCTTTTCAGTCGCGCACTTGTCTTCTTTCCAAAAAAGGCTAAGAGCCACGCGCAACAGTAACTGGAGCGTCCAATACTGTAACGGCTGCTTGTCGGGCTGGCGGTCAACTCATATGCTCCAATCTTCTTGTGTCACATGGAGATCTGCAATTAATACCTTGATCTTCACTTGACTGAGTTTGAACTTGAGTTTAAACTGGAGCGGGAGTTTGAACTGTCGCTTTCAAGCATTTTAGAAGTGGCTCGCTTCGCTTTAGTCAAAGCGTCTACTTTAGCGTAGTCGGGTTGACTCGCTTTGACTTTACAGGAAGCGCTCGCTTCGCTTCGTCTGGGTAGACTCACTTCACTTCGATACACACTCAAGCGAGTGGTCTTCTCGCTTCCCTTGAAAATCTGCAGTCTAACCTAAAGCGACTAAAGCAAAATTTAAGCCTTCCTAACATAATAGGCTTGAAAATATCTATCCTATCTAATCAAAATAGGGCCGCTTGGGAATATGATTTACATAGGGGGTTTTGGGATCTAATAAAAAATACATAGCACATTTTATTAAGGTGTCCCATTAAGTTCCCCCTCAACATATGAATCCTTAACAATTCCCAACAATTTCCCCCTTTTTGATGATGCCAAAACCCATCACTTTAACCACTGTAAGAACTTCAAGCGACTGAATCCTTCACAGTCTTATCCATTTTTTTTAAAGTTCTTATGGTTTTCGTGTAGGCTTTGTAGCATAAGGATAAAAATCTCATAAAGTAAATAGAAGCTTTAAGTAAATGAGAACGACGCTTGACAGAAAAGTAAATATGATATATAGGTTAAGCAAAACAAAGAGAGAAATCAAGATTCATCCATGATATAAGCAGATAGAATTCTGTGCTTCATGGACTTGGCAGTTTCTTCGCTCTCTCTGCGTTGACTCTCCACTTCCAACGCTTCATCTATTTCATCATCAATAATTCTGCGGTCGAGGATTTTAGAGCCTGGCACTCTGGGCTTGGGAAACAGCATCCGCTCCGGGATCTTGATAATTATTTTGGGTTCAGCGTTCTCTGCTTCAATCAAAATCATTCTCCAAAGCTTGTCATAGTATAGTACCATGAAATTATGCAGCGCATCAAGCTTCGAGATGGAGTCTTGGCCCGGTACTACTTTCCAAAAGTAGTATGCCTTGATGAACTTCACTCGGCATATTTCCCAGCTTTCCTTCAGTTCATCGGAGATGAAATCTTCAATGAATCGAGCGTCGAGATGGATGGCTCTCCTTTGTTCAATCTCAACAAAGGATCTCTCAGTCAGTTCTTTCAACAAGCTTTGGAATTTCTCGCTCTGCTCTGAATTGAAGATTGGCGATTTCCCGTTGACAAACTTCCTGATGAAGTCCTTCTCGTCTTGGGTATATCTCGTTGATTCATCCACGGCTCTAATTGTCTTCCCGCACGCTTCGATGTCCGCTTCAAGATAGCACACCTCAGATTCGTCGGGAGTGAAAGGGATGTATCCGCTTCGCATGAGGCTTGCTTGAACAAGCATGTTTTCGTTGAGCAGCTGGATAGCCCTTTCTTCCACCTTTTTCATCCTCGTTTGCCTGACGGCTTCTCTCCTTTGGGCTTCCTTTTGCTTCTCTTCTTCCTCCTTCTTTTCAGCTAAGCGGGACGCTTTGGCTGCTAGACTCTTATTGATTTTCTGGCGCTTGGCCGCGAGACCCACTTCTTTACTTGCTGGAGCGGGCCACTTTGTAGAGATCTTGGCAGCTTTGGGCGGACTCGCTTGAGTCTTTGCAGTAGGAGGGGCAGTGAGTGCTTTAACTGGAGCGGCAGGGGTGGCAGCTTCCGACGGCATTGAATGAATTGGTTGTACATCCGGAATCTCTGTGATTCCTTTCTCCATCAGTTCGTAAGACTGCATCATTTCCAAGGTGGATGCCAAAGCCGCATCAAGTTCAATGTTGGCAGCGACGGAAGCGGAGGCTCTCGCTTTGTGGGCAGCGGCGACCGACATTGATGAAGCGAGCAGCTTCGGCTGGGCATCCTCCTTGGGCTTCTTTTGATAAATGGCAATGGCTTTATCTTTATCGGTTCCGATGGCCATCTCCTCCTCCTTCTCCTGGTCCTTCTCCTTCTACCCTTCCTTCTTCCCTTCTCCCTTTTTGGCATCATCAAAGGAACTGCCAATGGGTGCGGGAACCACAGTTTTCTCATTGAGAGCCCGGCGCAAGCTGGCGAACTCTGCAATTATTGCCTGAAGCGTTCCATCGACTCGCTCTGCGAAGGAACCTTCTCTAACAAGCACGAGCTCTGCAGTCTTCACCGATATTTCTTCCAGCAAATAGGTGCACTGCATCTCTCGTTCAGCAACTGCACTCTCCCTCAGTGTAACTTCCCTCATAAGTCCTTCAAGAGCTGCAATATTGCGCTCCGTTGCTTGCACTGCGGCGAAGCTAGCGGCAAGATCAGCTTCAGCTTCTGCTCGAAGCTCCTTCAGTTTCTCCTGCACAACCAGGTTAGTAAAATTTTGTGCAGTGTTGATCTCCGCTTCACGAGCATTCAGGGCGACGTGAGATTTGGCAAAGGATTGCACACGTCGGGTGAGATTGGCCGCCCTGTCCTCCATCTCCGCAGTAGCCATGTCCAGTTGGACTTGCTTCATTGTGAAAGTCGTTGCCTCTCTCCTGCGGCTCTCCAATTCGCTTAAGTTTTCATCAAACTTATCTTGGAGAATCGCCTTTTCATTTTCCGCAGCAACCTTGGCTAGTTTGGAGCGAGTGAGGTCGCTCTACAGGGCCTTGATCTCACTGGCTTTTCTCTCAACTGCTTTTTCATTAGCAGTTTTGAGCTTTTCCATCTCCTCCTTGTGCCTCGGCACAAGCGAGGCTACTTCGTCCTCTTTCTTCCTCAGTGCTTCCTCCGAAGCGACAAGCTTGGAATTTAAAGACATCAATCTCTTCCTCTCCTCCTCAAGCGAACACTTGGCATCCTCAACCTTCGTCTTCTCCTCCTCGAGCTTACCAGTAAGCTCTTCTTCCTTCTCAGCAAGGTTTTTCTTTTGGTGCTTCACCTCTTCAGTCTGTTGGAAAATTTCCACATCCTTTCTCCTTATTTTTCCTTTTAGATCTAGAATTTCCTGATTTTTCATGGACATCTTTTCTTCGTGCTTCTCCACAAGCTTCAGTTCATGCTCTGAGAGCTTCCTATCCAGCAGTTCGGCATTAGGATAAACACGCTTGACTACTGTATCAAGGAGCTCAAGATATTTGGGCTTGTTGATTAGCTCCCTTAACCCTTCAACTCCAATGAACTGAAGTTGTGCAGCTTCTCGCTCCATGATGGCTTGCTCCGAGAATGCTTGTCTAAGATTGAAAATCTTATAGTACTCCGTACCACAGTACACGACGTACGTAAGAAAATCAGCAGCTTGGTGGAGGAAAGCTTCGTTCATAGGTACACGAGGGTACCTCTTCTTGACCTTCAAGGCAGCTTGCTCCCAGTCTTCACGATACCGCTGGAGCGCCTTGTTTATAGGTGATATGGGGGGTGGTTGAATGGCTGATTGTGAGGGGAGGTTTGTGTCGAGAATGTTGGTGGGAGATTCTGGTACAATGGTTTGAATGGGGGTTTGAGTGGGGGCTTGAGTGGGGTGAGATGGTTCGTAAATTTCGTAGGCTGCAGTTGGGTCTGGATTAAGTAGTGGAAGATCAGGTAAGGCATGAGTGCTTACAGACTCCTCGACTTCAAAGACAACTCGTCTGTGCACGAATATTCCTTGGGCGTTTTTGGGATGGGTGGATTGGGGTAAAAATTGGGGTTCGGAAGCTTGGGGTTGGGGAATTTGTGTGGTTTGGGGTTGGCTTGGATGAGTAGTGAAGGCTTGGGGTTGGGGTTGGTTCACTTCATCTCCTTCCGGAGTTTGAGCTTCTTTATCTTCCGTTGTTTTCAACAATGACTCTCCTAGAGAGGTGCCGGATGGCGATGCTTCTTCCTCTCTTGGCTGGGCAGGCGAAGCGACTCGCTTCGCTTTCTTCTTGGGAGCCGCTTGCTTCTTCTTGGGCGAAGCGGCTCGCTTCTTTCACTTCTTTACTGCTGGGATGACCTCCGCAGAGCGCACATCCTTATTTAATATTCCTCGATCGATAAGTGTCTTCCCTTGCTTGACCAGGTCATAGAAAACACTCTGCTTTTTGTAGGAGATAGTCCCAGTCCAGTTCTGGTTGGGAAACAATTGCTCCAAAGCATAGGACAGCTTCCCAAACAGGCAAAGCTTCCCTCTTCTCATGATATTGACAGTACTGCCTTGCTCGTACTCGAAGTCTCTGGCAGCATCTTGAATGTTCCCTACGAACCATTTGCTCCAGTTGAATTTGGAGCCGGTCAAGCTATCGACAATTGCAGTCACAACGAATAGTTTGGTGTCGAAGATTTGCCCTAATGCTCTGATATGGTAAGCTACTGATTTTGTGAACAATTCACAAATGAAGTTGTACGGCTTCTCAAGGTCTGTCCTCATATTTTTGCTGCTATCCTTCCACGCAACAGTGCGTTTGGCAGCAAATCAAGTATATTCCTCTTCCACTGTGAGACCAATATTCAACAACAACTCCTCTCCTTCCTCCGAGAGCTCGAATACTTTGGCGATGTTGATGAGGCTCACATACGTAGCCTTTCCCGTGCTGGGATTAGTGATGCTGGATCTGTGCTGGTTCTCTTTCAAGTTCAACAAGAACTCAGCAACGATCTTGGCGAGAATTCTGGTTGGCTTGGGGGTGACGAGCTTCCACAGGCCGGCGGAAGTCACCGCATTCTGGAGAAAGCCGGCGGGTTCTATTATCGATTCGTTGAGATGAGGCTCGACATTGATGTTACTCTCAGCTTTTTCGAGAAACACCTCCATGGTTTGAATGACTTCTTTCTTTCCCATTATGAGAGATTGAAAGTGATGAACGAGGATATAAGGATTTGAAAACTGGTGATTTGCAGAGAGTTTGCAGAGAGAGTTTCACAAGAATGGCAATTTTTGGGGGTGATGAAGTTCTGCGATGAGTACAGTCGCCCTTATATAGTTTTAGGGTTTGACGCTGACGTGGCGGAGAGAGTGTTGGGATTATATACTGAAAAGCATACTTTTTATGCTTAGTTGTATACTACTTCTTCCTGTTTTATGAAATAAATGGAGTCATATGTTTTGCATATTTATTCGTGTTATGGTTATGTAAATAAACGTCCTGTAGTATATATTATAGATAATATGGTGTGGGTAGTCACAGGGAAGATCATATTATCGTTTTCTTATATACTTAAATGGTGTTTGCAACCTAATTAATCATGGACAAATTACTTGTTAAGGTTGTAGTATAATGCTTGATATTTGCTGATCTTGGCTATTAGCTTATACTAATGCATCCAGTTGCATTGAACAGGATCGCGGTGAGATAAATCCTTTTGTACTGATTTAATAAAGGATTTAAGATCTCGGACGATTATTATTTCTTAATTCTAGTTGTATAATATTGAATTATATATTTATGATAATTATTACTTTGATTTATCAATGAGTGAGAGTTATTGCAACTCAATGTATCTCGATATCTTGGGTAATAATATTATAAATATGATAATTAATATTATAGCTAGAAATCGTGTCTCGGCGGAGTCCAAGTTGATGATGTCCCCTTGAGGCGCTCCAAAGATTATTATATTAAACCCTGCAGGTGGATTAAGTTCCGATATATTAATAAGGTCGAGCGGGTACTACTCTCGGTTGAGATATTAATTAATAAAGCTATCAATAGCTTAATTAATTAATGGACATGCGATATCGTAAACACGGGAAATAATATAATTCAAAAAGGAGCCCGGTATGTAATAATTTGGGAAATGGACGGCAGTGCAATATTATTTCTTTAGTGGAGTGAAATAATATTAATATAATTAAGTAAAGTATTCGGGCCCAGAGAATACTTGGATTATAAATTATATTGGGAGGCCCAGTCCATATCCTCCTTAAGACCCCTAGTGTAGCCCAACAGAAGCAGGCTTCGCCCAGTAAGGAAAACCCTAACCCTAATCTACCTCTATATATATAGATGGTGAGATAGGATTCCGTCATACGTACACATACGAGATTTAGAGTAACAGCTAGGGTTTTTACTGTGAGGGAGAGAAGAAAGATTTTCGTCCATCCGGAATTCTTCTTTGTGCTCGGGAATACTCTAGAAGATCTCGAGGTTTACGAGAAGAGCTAGATCTCGTGTGCAGAGATCTAGTGCGAGGAATTCTTCACCAAAACTCATTATACCGGCTGGATCTGCCCGATAAGGTATTCAATCTAGATCTGTTTCCGCTTTAGGATCTAGGATATTGCATGATATGATTTTTGTTTAATCGATTAACATCCGAGCGATCTTCACGGATCCAACAGAGAGACGGTGAAAAACCGACGTGGGCATAAGCGAGTGGCGACGTGGCTGATGTGTCGCGGTTAAAAGCGGCGTCACCATGGTTAAGCGTGAACCACACAGGTGACCAAGCACGGTGCGTGTCACACTCTGATTCGCTCGCTTCCTCGGCCACGATCCGACAGCTGAGATTTGAAGACTGTTCTAATTCAATGGCTAGATCACTTCCTTTTTGGCGCTTCAATTTCGCCGTGAACTCCACGCGCCCGGTTTCTTGAACCCTAGTACTGTTCTGCATTTAATGCAAAGTAAAAGATAAATAGGCACTCGAGTGTACCCAGCTCGTACGTCTCGCTTGGATTTCGACTTGCTTTGCGATAGTAGCCACTTGGCTATTGTCCTCGCTTGCAAAGTTCTCGCTTGACGTGACTGGAGCACACTGACTTGCGATGGTTAGTTTTGAGTGACGTGGAACTCGCTTGACCATTTTAAATCGAATAAGCTTCTAACTTTAAATTTACTTGCTTAAATTTAAAATGTTTCTGACTAACGTACTTTGAGGATAAACAATAAGTGTTTTCCTCTATGAATTTGTGTCAGATTCATTTATATTTTCCATATAACAAGCGAAGGTTTTTAGCACGCTTCGCTTTGCTTAGTGTACTTAAAATTGACACACTTACCAGTCAGTCTCGCTTCATAGGAGACTGATACCTCATTGTAGACTTTAAGCTTTGTGTCTTCTTGGCATTTCTCTTCCATCTTCCTCTACGATTAGAGAGTCCTCCATCGAAAGAATGAATAAACATTTGACTCGCTTGACCCAAGAAGGGAAAAGCAAAGCAATGCTTACTCAAGGTGGGGGATAAATGAATAAAACACTCGGCAGCTCAACTCAATTAAGAGTGAGTATGAAGTTAGTGTTTATCCACGACGAATGGGAGATGAGAGACATGCTCCTCTTCAGCGGATCGAGGGAAGAGGATACAAGGATCATAGTGGTAGCTTTGCCTAAGATCTCACGTTTTTATGTAGGAAATCCTGATTCAAGCCCCTAAAACCTTTACTAGAAAAGGTACTTGCAAGCGTTTATACCCACTTGTGGGAATCTTAAGCTAGGTAGCTGCTTTCCTTGCTCGCTTTGGAAGTAGATCACTCCTAGAATGATCAATAGTTCCTCCTTAACCATAGACTTAACAATCATGTTAGTTGGTAGGGAACGTCTTCCAACACTCCACCTTTTTCCACCTTATAGCTCCTTCAAGCGAGTGAAATTGAAGTGACTCGCTTGAGTTGGTGAAGATCCAAGGCGAGGGTGGCTCAAAATGAGTTCCCACTCCCCTTGTGCATTTCGGAACTAGCACTCTTCACCAGGGTCTAATAACCCTAATTCCATGCATAGCTGATTGAAGCGAGTTTCAGCTAGAGGCTTGGTAAGGATGTTTGCTCGCTGGAGATCGGTATGGATTTTCTTAAGCTTGACGTCCTTCTTCTCGACATGATCACGGATAAAGTGATGTCGAATTTCCACATGCTTGAACCTGGTGTGAAGCACTGGATTCTGTGAAATGCAGATTGCACTATTATTATCACAGAATATTGGAATCTCCTTCGCTTCAAGTCAATAACCCTTCAACTGCTGATGAAGCCATAGGATTTGAGAGCAACAGCTTCCGGCAGCCATGTACTCGGCTTCAGTCGTTGAAGTAGCTACGCTTGTCTGCTTCTTCGAGAACCATGAGACAAGCTTGCTTCCCAAGAACTGACACGTGCCCGACGTTGATTTCCTATTAATTCGGCACACTCCATCGGAGTATCCTGTAAGCTCCATATTATCTTCTACAGGATACCATAAGCCCATATTGACAGTGCCTTTGAGATAGCGAAAGATTCACTTGGCAGCTTCATAATGGCTAAGCTTGGGATTACTTTGGAAGCGAGCACATACTCCAACTGCAAACGCGATATCCGGCCTACTTGCAGTGAGATAGAGAAGGGATCCAGTCAAGGCTCAGTAATCTGTAGCATCCACAGACTTCCCTTCAAGATCTGGCTCCATCTTCCAATTGGTGTTCATCGGAATCTTCACAGCTTTGGCATGCTGAACACCGAACTTGGCAAGCATATCTCGAGTATACTTCACTTGATTGATGAAAATCCCATCATCTTCCTGCTTCATTTGAAGACCTAGGAAATAACTCATTAAGCCAATCATCGACATCTCGTACTTGGTTTTCATGATCTCTCCAAACTTCTCGCTAAGCGACTGGTTTGGTGAACCAAATATGATGTCGTCGACGTAGATTTGGACCCAAAGCATGTCTTCACCATCATTGATCGTGAAGAGGGTTCGATCTATTTTCCCTTTGCGGAATCTATTATCCACAAGAAACTGGGAACACTACAAAAAAAACAGTGTGTAGTGGCGACGGTTGTTGTCACTATACGTGTCTAAGTTGTCACTAAAAGCACCTAGTGACAACTTTTGTGGTTGTCGTCAAGTTGCAGCTATATGTGCCGACACTATAAATTATAGCGACGACGAGTGAATATCGACGCAACATATCAATTTATGGTGACAGACGATTTTGTCACTAGAAGAGGTATTGTTGTGACAAAATTATGCTATCATAATATTTCATATTTTTTGTGACATGTGATTAATGTCACTGTATTCGGTGCTTTTAGTCACATGTGATTTTTGTCACTATATTTTCTTGTTTTAGTCACATAATTTTGTCGTCACGATATAAACTGTATTGTAGTCACAAGTTTGTATTGTCACTAATACGTCATGAATTAGCGACATTATTTTATCGTTACAGATTACCCACAAAATAGTCACACCTTACATTTGTCACTAAAATTCTTGATTTGTAGCCATGATTTTTCCATAGTCACTATAATAGTATATTACACTCACGAACATTGGTTGTCGCAATAAATTTCGTCACAATTAAATGATCATATAGCAACAACATATGATTTTAAGGTCGTCACAAATCTTATAAAAATAACGATATTTGTTTTGTCACTAAATTAATATTTGTATTTTGAAAAATATATTTATATAATTTAAATATGGCATGTATTAAATTGAATATTTATAAATCATAAAAAATACGAATAAATAATAAAATAATAAATAATTCTACTAAATCAATTCATCAATAATTGAAATTAATATGAAACAATATAAGTACATCTAAACATGTAATACTAAATTAAAAGCTAAAGGATAGATCGTTTACAACTTAAAATGAAATAACTAACGAAAAAAACTTAATTCTAATAATAACTCCAAATTCTAAGTATCGTTGTTTTGGTTGAAGCTTTGGATGAGATTTGGGAGTTGAACTCTCAAAAGAGCTTCCACTTGACTTTGCAGATCGATTCCGTGGCTATTGACTTGAGATTGTAAGAACTCAAAGCGAGATGTCAGTTCTTCATTTTGTTTCTTTAACTCCAAGTTCTCCTTTTGAAGATCAAGGTTTATCCTTTATCCTCTTTTGGAGGGCGGCTTGAGCCCTTCTCCCCTTCTCCACATGCACACAATCGGCTAGATTTTTCTTCCCCAAATATTTTGACAAAACCTTCGTCTTCAGAAATAAGATCTACACCATCTTCAATTGGTTCACTTTGAAGCTTAAGAGAAATTTATCCTGAAAATTAGAATTTATAAGTATACGTTTATGTTCTCAAACATCAAAACATAACTCAGTATATAACTTACATAAGCTTCTTTTGAAGCATCATCGATCCATCTTTTTTTATGGTTGCTATATCTGCTCAACCTCCAAGCAGTTGTACGAGTAGGCTCTTCGCCAAATTTGGGATTACGCTAAGAATATAAAAAGGTAAAAGGATTAAATCATGTGAATATTAAGCTAACATTGAACATATATAGACTAGTGTGCCTACCTCTTCGTAGCAAACTTGAGCAATGGACTTTGTACCACACGAATGATTCATTTTCAGCTTATCCCTATTTTCTTTATTTCGACAACTAATTTTCTATAAAAGAAAGCATAACCACACTTTAGTGAATGATATGGTATCAGAACTTATTTTAAAAAAAACGTGATCACAGTCCTAAGAAAAATATTACCTAGAGGTTTCAAAACATAGCACACACACTAAACCAACTTATACATATTTCATGAAACGAAATAAAGGATTATCAGATGGCAATGAGAGTACCTTGAGAAGGTTTTGTATGTAATTTTTCGCTTGAACTGGGAGCCTACTGCCATGTCTTGACTCCAAATGTGCAAGCAGTCCTTGTAATGACAAGATCTAATTAGTACTACGAATATACAATGATTAGGAAGGAGTAACAATTACAAGAGCACAATACATCGAGATAATCAGACAAGAAAAGTGGGGAAGTTCACTGTGATTCCTAACAAAATTGTGCAGACAACAAACTCCACTGATTTCCTTTCCAATTCGGAAGAAGTAATGTTGGGAATTGTTAAGGACCTATTTGTTAAGGGGGAACTTTATGGGACATTTTATAAATGAAGTTATTTGTTTTGATTTGATCCCAAAACCCCAAGTGTCCTGTTCCCAAGCGACCCTATTTGATGTAGAAAATAGGTTAGAATTTTTCTAAGCCTATACTGTTAGGATGGATTTGATTTGCTTAAATCTATAGGCTTCAAAAGTTCAAGTGAAGGCCACTCGCTTGAGTTTGTTTTTCAAGCGAAGCGAGTCTACCGAAGCTGAAGTAAAGCGTGCCGAAGCTAGCGAAGCGAAGCGAGCGCTACAGTGGAATCAAAGCAAGTCCACCAAAGCAAAGCGAAGCGAGCGCTACAAAGAAAAGCCGAAGCGAGTCAACGCGGGTCATCATTTATTAAAGCGGTCACTTCGGAACCTCATTTCCCAAGCGACTCACTGCATATTGACCCTGAAGCGACTCACTTCGAAGCGGCCACTACGACTTCAAAGCGAAGCTAGTCATCACCTACCAGAAAGCGACAGCACAACTCCCGCCCATATTTTGAACTCCAGTCAACAAAGAGATCGTCGCATTAATTATGAGATCTCCACGTATCGAATGCGGAGAGGAGCAGCGGAGTTGACTGCCAGGCCGACAGGGCGCCGTAACAGTACTGGGTCGCTCCAGTTACTGTTGAAATTGGAACTTAGCCATTTCCGGTAAAAATCCAAAACTGCGCGTCTGAAAAGCAGCCAGCCTGTGCAAGTACTGTCGAGAGGAGGAGGGACAAAGCCACCAACCAAGCAACGGATCTCGGCATCCCTCCGCCTATAAATAGTGAAGGATCACAACGTGAAGAAATGAGAACACTACTTGAGCATTCGAGCGCATACAGCAAACAAACACTCCCAATTAAGCCTTTGAGCAAATCTTCGAGTCTTTGTTTTCAAGTGTTCTCCGAGTTTCCAGTTCATCGAAACTCGTCTTCACAACCTTCACACTGAGAGTCTAAGCCCACTTCAAATATCCAAGCTTAGAAGGAGAGCTCTAGCCTACTTTGCATCTACTGTAAAGAGCTCTTCATAGTGTGTTCGTCTACCAAAAACCCTAAACTCTGTCTGTTAGGTTTTTGAGTCGTCGTTAGGTTGTCTCGATCCAAGGCTCTACTTTCACCGATCGTAGAAGCCTCGATCATAGAGTTTAGATCCAAGCTTGCACCTACATCGTTTGTGTGAAGCTCGATCGAAGCTAGGCTGTAAGGAGAGCCCGTAATCTCCCTGTCTGTGTTTGACTGAAGCAAGTGAAGCTTTCAGTCTTGTCTAGGTTTGTGTAGTGAACCCGCAATCACTACGTCTGTCGTTGGATCCAGGCAAGTGAAGCCCGATCTCGACCAGGTTTTTGAAGGACCCGTAACCTTCAAGTTCTTGAGTGAAGAGAACAGTTGCCGTCGTGCAACAAGTGGACGTAGGAGACTTTACTCCGAACCACTATAAATCTCTGTGTCGTTTCTCTAACCCTAAACTCTTTACTTTGATTATTCATTGCACGCGCATCTAAACAAACGAACTTGGATTATTTAATTACTTAGGAAAGATTTTAGCTCACCGAATTTCCGCATACACGAGTAAAGACTCTCTCTTGATCAAGTCCTTACTTCGGTCAAGCAGGCAAGCTACGTACTGTGGATCTAGCTTCAGCTAGGTCTTAAAGTGTCAAGCGAGCTCTTTACTTGTCACTCTGAGTTGAAGGGAAAAAGTTGAAAAACTTGAAATATGTATTCACCCCCCCCCCCCCCCCCCCCACCCCCCCCTCTATGTATTTCCCCTATTAACAAACCGGGACCAACAAGTAAGAACACTAAAAATCTAACAAACTAATAGTTGGATCAAGGTTTTACGATGCTGTCAGTGAAAAACAACTGGATTCATAGGAGAAACAAGCTCAAGTTAGCAATTAACATCAACTACCGAAATCAATTAATACGAAAAAAACTCTAAGAAAAAACCATGAGACGCAAACAGACCACTTCCTCGAAAATGGCAGAAATGCGGGAAATTAGCGAGATGATCTTTCACCAAAGAAGCAACTCCGATTATGTTCTCCGTTGAAGAAAAAAAGGATGAATGGAGGAATTATACGAGGAAGAAACTTGAGAAGGCTGAAAAAAAAATGTAGGATAAAACGTTTTTTGGTGGTGGATTCTACGGGTTTTAATCGTGGTAAATATTATTGGCGGTGCTTTTGATTTTTTCGTTTGCCTCCAAAAGTTTGGAGTGGGTAGGCGGCAGCCACTAGGTTTAGATGAATCTTATTTCCAAAATATTAAACCATGAATTTTATTATTATTTATAAAGCAAGTAATTTTAATTATACTACTTTATTATTTTATTATCATCATTCATCAGGCCTTTTATTAGCCATATGGGCCTTTGGTGATATACTACTTTAAATTAATAATCAAAAGTGAATAGCAATAAACGAATCATACTAGCCGCAGTGACTAGTAAACTCTTAATAAATAATATATTATTCAGAAATATTTACCTCTGGTGGTAAGACGCTCCGCCTCCAAACCAACAGGTTGAGGGTTCGAGAAACCTTGAGTGGGTGTGTGAGTTGTGTTTACCTAATAATAATAATAATAATAATAATAATAATAATAATAATAATAATAATAATAATAATAATAATAATAATAATAATAATAATAAATTATATTTTTTAATTTTTAATTTAAAACACATAATAAAAAAATAAACATATAAATATAAAAGAATTATTTTATTTGCATGTACTAAATAAAATAAAACAGAGTGATCGACAATTTCTTATTCATGATGATATCTAATATTGAGACGAACTGATTTTTTTCTTAAAATTTGAAATATAATGTAATTAAAAAATTGAAAAGATGTTAAGAAATGATCATTCTCGGTATATTTAAGGAACAATGGTTCTACTATTAAATTACATGTTTTCATATAATTTAATAAAGACAATCAATTGAAATAAATTGACTTCATTGTATTTAAATTTAAAAGTGATGATTATCATAATATTTGTTGTGCAGATAACATGTAGTAGAGTTTTTCTTAGTTATGGTGATAGGTAAAACATACGAGGAAAAGAATCGGATAATGCAGGCTTATGCAAAACTAAAAAGTTTTGAACACAAAAAATGGCCTTCATTTTAAATTTCAAGCAAATATTAAGTGTAAATGTCGAAGATAATTAATTAACATTCAAACTTAAACTTTCAATATCATTCCATCCGTTCCTCACGAGATAATACATTTCTTTCCTAACACGGGAATTAAGAAATGATGAATTTGTATGTTAATTGTACTTTCAAGATCTTATTGTTGAAGCTATGACTTGAGGAAATTACTTGTTAAAACACAGTAGTAGTTTGTTTCACGCAATTAATATTATTATTATTAGAATGGTAACAAAGAATAAGTTTAATAGTACACTACTTTAATATTTTAAAGTTATAGATTGTCGACATTGTTGACAATGAAATATCCAATATGTCAATAATGAATAGTCTACAATAAAATTTCTTATATGAAACACTTCATACATAACAGTTTTTCGTCAGGAACGTTATAAGAGTAAATGTAACCTATAATATTGAAAAATGAAAAATAAAAAATAAAATTTTAAGATATAATTGAAATTAATAAATTTTATTGAAATTAAAAACAATACTACTAATAGATATGAAGAGCACTGCCTGATGTAGGAGATGGTCGCTCTTTTTTCTTGTTAAAACGTTATCTGGAGACGAAAATATGTTTTGAAAAACAATATGCTCGTTTGTTAGGTGTGCATAAATATATATTTTAGCTTTCAATCGTTTGTTTGTGTGTTAATGAATAAATATTCGATTGTTTGCAAGTAAGCGTGACCACGCTTTTTTATAAATAAATCTCAAGCGTTAATCGTGAATGTTTAGAGTTTGATTGTTTACAAGCGTGACCACGCTCCTTGTAAAAAATTGTTTATGTTTTGTAAAAAAAACCATTCATATAATTATGAATTTAATAACTATCGTTACATCTTTTATCTTACTTTTTTTTTTTTTTTTTTTTTTTTTTTTGAAACAAGCCACTGGTTTTTTAATTGAGTATTAAAATTTAATATATTTATTTTAAAGTAGAAATTGATATTGAACTTCACAAAATATATTATAAATACAACTCTATTATAATATATTTTGTAAACCCATATTTTTGGACATAAAAAATACACCTTGATAATATTTTTATACCTACACAATTATATTTAGTAACTAAATATTATCATATGACAAAAAATATTATTGCCATGTTAGTGTACATTTTTTGTGATAAATATATAATTGTCACTATCATATAGTGATGATAAATTCTGATAGCAATAACATGCATTAATACTACTTTTGTTTTAGTGACAACATTATAACTATCGTCATATATTCTATTTAAAGTGACGCATATACTAGCGTCACTTAGAGGTGTTCAAAAGAACCGGAACCGGAACCGGCGGTTAAAACGGTAACCGTAACCGGAACCGGCGGTTTTTTAACCGGAACCGGAACCGGCGGTTCGGAACCGGAAAAGGAACCGGTGGAACCGGCGGTTCGGTTAAGGTTCCTAAGGCTTGGAACCGTAACCGGCGGTTCGGTTCCGGTTCCGGTTCCAAACCGGCGGTTCCAAATTTTGGAACCGTCCAATTTATATAATTCTATTATTTTATTTTTTTTACATATAATTTATAAACAAATATAACATTATTTGTTAAACTTCATAAATAATAACTAAATATATATATATAATTTGGACTTTTTTCAATTATATAAGTGTTACTCTCAAACACTCATTTGTTATTTATTCATTGTGAGGTATGTTTATTGTTTTTATAAGAGTATTACACTTTTCAAGCTTCTTATTTATTTGATATGTGATATCTAACACATCCCAAACTATGAGAAGAGTTGCATGAGGAACACCTATAAAATTGAAAGAATGTTCAAAGCCTTATGAAATAAAAAAGTTTAAAATTAAAAAATAAATAAATAATTGTCCGGTTTTTTCCGGTTAGAACCGGAACCGTAACCGGAACCAGCGGTTCCGAAACCGAAACCGTAACCGTGTGTTTGCGGTTCGGTTTCGGTTCCTCCCTCGACGGAACCGGAACAGGCGGTTCGGTTCCGGTTAGAACCAGAACCGGAACCGGAACCGTGGGCACCTCTAGCGTCACTATGCTATAGTGACACAATCTAGTGGCAACAATAATATGTATCACTACTCAATTTTTTTGTCACGGTGTAAAATGTTGTCATAATATTTTGTGTATATAGTGACAACTTTATTGTTGATGCAAATATATAGTGACAATATATAGTGATGAGAATATAATTTGTCAAATTATTATTATTTTGTGACAAAAGAGATATTAGTCACTAATAACTTGGGTATAGTGACAAGAAGTAGATATGTCACAAACATATAGTGATGAAAAATTTTGACAACACAATATGTCACTATTTTATTAATTTGTGACATACAACATCGTTGTGACTACACGTATGTTTGTAGTGATAACCAAAATATCGTCGCTGATCTACAGTGACGCAACATAGTGACAATGGGAAACTTTATCGCAGATGTATAATAATGTGACAATGAAATTTATTGTCACTACAACCATTATTATAGTGACAATTTTATTATTGTCAAAATGAAAGTCGTCACTACACACTGTTTTTTTTGTAGTGGAAAGTGTATCATACCAAGCTCTCGGGGCCTACTTCAACAGAGAGCTTTCTTCAAGCGATACACTTTATCTCCTTGCTCAAATCCAGGTGGCTGTTCCACATAGATTTCTTCCGTGAGTTCTCCATTGAGGAACGCGCTCTTCACATCCATCTAGTAGACTTTAAATTTCTTGGCCGCTGCATAGGCTAGAAAAAGTCTAATCGCTTGGAGCCTGGCCACTGGAGAGAAGGTTTCATCAAAATCTATCCCTTCATCTTGGCAGTAGCCCTTAGCGATGAGTCTCGCTTTGTTCCTCACGACGTTGTGATCTTCGTCCATTTTGTTCTTGAACACCCACTTGGTGCTAATAACATGCTGGAACTTGGGACGATCAACAAGATACCAAACATCGTTTCTTATGAATTGATTGAGCTCTTCTTGCATGGTGAGAACCCAATTTGAATCTGCAAGAGCTTTCTCCACGCTTGATGGCACGATATTTGAAAGAAAGCAACAGAACATGGCGCTTTCACCCATCACTTGACTCCTCGTCACCACGCCTCTGGAAGGATCTCCAAGAATAAGGCTTGGTGAATGATCTTTGAGCCATGCTCGCTTGGATCCTCCAGCTTCGGCATCTTCTTCAAGCTGGTCGCTTGCTTCATCACCTGAAGCGACCGGAATGGGCTCTTGGCTAGCTTCTTCTTTCTTGGTCTTGGGGGCAGCATTCAACTCTTCTTCTTGAGCATCTTGATCATTTAAATCTTTCACCTCTTCATCGTCTTCAAGCGCGTCCCAAGTTAGCGAGCTAACGGGCTCCTCGCTTGAAGTCTTTTCATTCGCTTGATTTTTATCCTGTTCCTGAGAGACACTTAAAATAGATTCATCAAAAACAACATGGGGTGATTCTTCCACAATTAGGGTTTTGCAGATGAATTCTCGATAAGCTTTGCTATATGTAGAATATCCTGAGAATATTACTTCATCCGCTTTGCCTTCGAAAGCTTTCAACTGTGTCTTCCCATTGTTGTGAATGAAGACCCGGCAACCAAATATATGGAAATAAGAAATGTTAGGAATTCTCCGTGTCCATAATTCATATGGTGTCTTGTCGAAGCGTTTGTTAAGAAGCGTACGGTTCTGGGTATAGCAAGCGGTGTTGGCCGCTTCAGCCCAGTACTTCATTGGAAGCTTGGAATCAGCTATCATGGTTCGGACTGCTTCTTTGATGATTCGATTTCTTCTCTCAGTAACTCCATTCTGTTGTGGTGTACGAGCTGCAGAAGTTTGGTGTGCAATTCCATGCTCTGTGCAGTATGCTTCAATTGTAGAGTTGAGAAACTCTGTGCCTTTATCGGAGCGAATGGATGTTATTGCTTGGTTCTTCTCCACAGCGAGTCGCTTGGGCAGTTGGGGAAGTTTGGGCAGCGTCTCCTTCTTACTGAATAGAAATACTTCCCAAGTGTAGTGAGATTAATCATCCATTACAACAAGAGTGTACTTCCTTCCGTTGACGCCTACTGGAGTGACTGGTCCAAACAAATCCATATGCAGAAGCTCCAGTACTCGCTTGGATGATGCTTCTTCTAAGCTGGCGAAGTGCTTCTTTGTTTGCTTCCCTCGTTGGCATGGTGAGCAGGTGTGATCTTTGATGAAGACCACATTTGGTATGCCCTTCACCAAGCCCTTGCGAGCTATGCGATTGATTGTCTTGAAATTTAGATGACTCAAGCGGCGGTGCCAAAGCCATCCTATCTCCGTTGCACTTCTAGCAACCAAGCATGTGACTTCCTTGCAGCTTTCCCATTGGACTACATACACGTTTCTTTTTCTTTCTCCAGTTAGAGCAACTTGGGATGTAAGCTTGTTTCTCACAACACACTTGTTGGAGATGAACTCCACATTTTAGCCTTTATCACAGAATTGTGAAATGGATAGCAATTTGTGTTTGAGTCCTTCAAAATAGGAAACATTCTAAATGCTTAGCTTCCCAATCTTCAGTACGCCGTAGCCTTTGGCGATTCCTCGAGAGTTGTCACCAAAAGTTACTTGTGGACCCTTCCTCTCTATGTAATCTTGAAGTAGAGACTTCATGCCCGTCATATGCCTCGATCATCCACTATCCAAGTACCATGTTGCTTGACCTTCATTGGGCATGGGATCCACGGCGCTCACCTTCATTTAAGACATTTTTGGTACCCAAATCAGTTTGGGTCCTTGCAGGTTAGTGTTTTTAGGTACCCACACTTGCTTGACTCTCCTTTGAGTATTTACTTGTGTCTTGGGTCCCTCAACCTTTCCAAATTGTGGTCTCTGCTTGAGCACAGCTCCACATGTGCATCGGTGTGTGCATGGAGGGAAGGTTCGAGAAGAATTCACTTGAGACATACCCATGCTCTTACCCTTTTGCTTATATCCATAAGCATCTCGCTTTGGATTAGCCATGGGCTTGGAGACTGACTTGGGATTTCTAGTCTTTACAGCATCTCGCTTGGCTTACTTTGCAAAGTTAACACATGACTCGCTTTGGAACCATTTCGGGTTTGAAGCTTCCTTTTGGGAACTTCAATTCCTTCCCCATCAACGTAAGTATGCTTGGACCATCTCCAATCGGACTCACTTGACACATGGACATTAGTTCTCTTTGTCAAGGGAACATCCTTTGTCCTTGGTGCCTTGGATTGAGAGCTTGAAACCTCAACAGTTTTTCCTTTACCCTTTGAATGGTAAGCTTTAGCATTTTTAGTGCTAGGGACTGTTGTCATCGGCTTTCCCTTAGGGACTTCGTTTGAGGATATAGACATCCTCATCGGTCCTTTCTTAGGAGTCTCAATCTTGCCCTTGTCCTTGTTAGTGGTCGCTTTGGAGGCAGTGGGCTCATCCAAAGAGACTGATGGTGATGTGTTAGATGCACCAACAAAGACAGTAGGCTTGGAAGGTCCACCTTCATATCCAAGACCTCCCTTCTTACCAAAAGGTAGAAGTGAGCTTTCTAGTGCCTGCCTAGCGAATGAGGCTTTGTTCAAGTTGGCAACTAGAATGGATTGGGTTTCATACCTTTCCACCAAGCTTTTGTGTCTAGTGAAGAGATCCTCGAACTTACTAGTCATAGCCCTTAAATTAAGTTTGACTGAGTCAAGTTCAGTGGCTATCTTTCAGTTCTCATTCTTGCTTTTAGACAAAGCTTGTTGTAACACTTCGTGATCACTTAACAATTTATGGTGTTTGTTAAGCAATTCACTCCATGTTAAGGAATGAACTTCCTCATTGTGCTTGTGTGCTAGTGTAATTGAATTGAGAGGGGGATAGTAGAATAACTCTCTAGTGTCCTCGTCGGTGAGCGCCATTAAGACTAGATCCTCTCCTTCGCTTGAGTTTGGATATGTGAAGGCATCTAAGTCGCTTGCTGGATCCTCGCTTGGAATAGAAGGCGACTCGTTTGCCACAAGCACTCGACGTGGAGCGTCCCTCCTCGCTTTCAATTCTTCTTTTTCCTTAGCACTTAACTCTGGGCACTCGGATTTGTAGTGGCCCATCTTGTGGCAGTGATAGCACTCCACATCCATAATGTCCTTAACGATCGGTGATAGGGATGATTATCAGCCCTGCCACATGGCATCTGCTAGTGATGATTAGACTAGCCATCCGAAAGCCTAGGATGACCTATTTGATAAAGATACCTTGCCCAGTACAGAAGCCGCGAGCTCGGCACAGATCCCTCCTTAAGCAGGAGCCGTCCCGGATCCTCCCGCATCTGCCAGAACCTGAGGACCTGACGAACACTCAATCCGCGTGACTCTATATATTAGGGTGAGGACCACAAAATCAGTGACGGGAGAATCTTGTCTTTCTTAAAATCCCTTTCTTATCCCTCTTACGCATATATACTTACCTTTTCGTCCTTCTCCACACCTATAAATATGTAATATCCCGAATTTCGTAATATATAGTTAGTTAATTTATCTATTAATAAAATTTAGAGGTTCACAAATACTTTGGAATTGGTAATAAGATATAAGTATTGAAAATATTAAATTTAATATAATAGTTTAAGTAAATACTATTATAGAAAATATCGAGGGATCACCACCCTTTACAACAACTTAACTCAACTCTTCACACACGCACTCTGCGTACTATTCCATTCACTCTCACATTCTACGGTAAAGCTCCATCAAGCCGGAGCAATCAGAGCACTCGAGGTCTTCTCCCGGGAAACCTCGCTCATCACCATCTTCATTTCCATTCTCATCATGGGAAGGATCACTCCCCATCATCTCAAACCTAAAGGTATAATCCTCGTTGCTGAGAGAGGACAAAGCCCGAAAGTGCCTTGCGCTCTCTACTTCCTCCTCTCTTCTCTCCTTCCCTGTTCGTTTTTCCCCTTGAATGAGCCCTGAGCTCCATGGATTTAACTGGATTATGACTATAAATACCTTTTATTCAACATTTAGCTTGATTCTCTCTTTCATATCTACATGGAAGATGCTTTGTATAAAATGAGTTGTTATGGCTAATAAATCATATGAATCTCTTACTCTCTACCGTTGTAATCCTTTATCTATGAATGCTCTTTGCAAATACGATGAATAATCACTTAAATTGTTGTGGATCTTCAACCCAGATCGATCAACTGGCGCCGTCTGTGGGAAATTTTGAGTTTTAAACGTCGATTTCCTTGCTTATATGTGAATTTTTTAGCTTGCTATTTGTAATGTTGTTGAAGCTTTTGAATCTGAAGTGTCACTCTCTTGGGTATTACTAATATCCTAGCTGATTGTGGTAATATGGTTATGAATTCGCTCTGTTATTTTTCTTGTGCTAGAAATGCCCGAAAGAGGGGTGTTAGAATGAACGTATATTGGATGTCAGTTCAGTGGTTTCTCAGGAAACTTGAGTACGCATACTGTGAATTGATTTCAGCTGAATTTTTCATGATACCGAGTCGAGGAATCGGAGGTGATCTTGAGATCATTTTCTCCTCATAATATATGATGGATCTCTGTAACGGAGCTGTTTTATCTGTTGAGGTTGAAGGAATCTTTCATGGTGTTGAGTTGCGAAATCGGAGGGAATCTTAAGATTATGTTTTCCTCATCATGCGAATTGTGATAACTGAATCGTTTTATCTGTCAAATCTAAAGGTTGTGAAGAATCTGAGGAAAAGTTGAATTGAAATTGCAGCAATCCTAGAACGCAGTCGGCTCATCTTTCGTAATTGGTGAGTTTAAAACTCTATTAAAAGTTACAAGAATGTGAAGTTAGCTCGTGGGTTATGAGGGATTGGTAATTACAGAGGAAGCACTACGGCTCAAACCCAGCTGTAGGCCCCTGTATTGCCATGAACCGAAAACACACAGAGTGAAAATATTGGAAACAGAGGGCCGAAAATGACGAGGTCACCCCATTCACCTTGATGAAGGGGCCCCACATTTAAATGCAGAACCTCCCAGAAGCCCTATCTAATAGGCAACATTCTTGTAAGCCCTATACAATAGGCAGAACCTCCCATAAGCCATATCTAATAGGCAAAATCTTCGTAAGCCCCTATATAATAGGTAGAACTCCCAGAAGCCCTATTTAATAGGCAACACTCTTGTAAGCCCTACACAGTAGGCAGAACCCTTCAAAAAGCCCTACACAGTTAGGCAAAACCATGACAAAAGCCCTATGAAAATAGGCATCGGGCGAAAAGCCCTACCTAGCCAGGCCCTATACATATAGTCCTGCACAATCAGGCACCGTGCATTGAGTCCTATGAAAATAGGCACTATACGTTCAGTCCTGTATAACAGGCAGAATCTTAAAAGAACCCTACACTGTAGTCAGAACCCTATCAAAAAGCTCGTATGATCAAGCATCACACATTAAGTCTTATGAAAAAAGGCACCACTTTTTCCTGCCTTATACAGGCAGAAGCTACTCTTTAAAAGCCATTACATAAACAGACAATGTCTATGAAAATTCATACAAATGATCCCCAGTCATAAAAGACATGTCAGAAGTAAACCCTATCTGTTGGGAACCCTCTGCAGTTATTTTGATGATGTTTTTCAAAACCACACTTAGGCATTGCACAAGCATGATATTATATTCACTAATTCTAATCGAGCCTGTTCACCTTAAAGAATGAGGCCGTTGTCCATAACACCCTCACGTATTAAAGGTCAACTAGCTTTCCTTTATTCATGCTTTGCAGGTTCTTCGGCCAGGCTCTTCAAGCTCTTTCATCTAGCTGCCGAAGACAGACTGTTGATCTCTCCAGATAGATCAACCTCTCTCCACATAGCTGCCACCTCTGTTGCCAGCTGTCTGGACCCACTCGAAGTGCTGAGTCAAATCTGCAACGGCTCCATGCCACGTCAGCTGCTTTCTAATGGCTATATTTTGCAGGACTCTCAACGGCTAGTTTTTGAACTACGCCTATATAAAGCCTTCGACAACAATGGTTCGAGTACGGGAAACTCATTAATTTTACAAGTCGAATCGCTGAAAGATTTTCTCTCAAAGTTCACATCCATTCAACACTCAAAAATCCTAGAGCTTTCCCAAGTGTTGAAGATAGAAAATTTCACAATTGTTATTCCTCAAGCTTGTTGCATTTACTGCTACATCAAGCACCTTGTACCCTCTCTCATATATTTAGTGATAAGCTAGTATAGTTGCGATTGTACGTTGTTTATTCGATTGAAAATCGAAGATTGTATGTTGTATGAAACTGATACTCAGTCAGTATAAACAAGAGAGAAGTAGAATCCAAAAGTAAAGGGATTCGTAGATCTAGCTTGATCTACCGTGGAAGTAGGATAGTTACATCCGAACCACGTAAAAGACCTTGTGTTATTTATTGTCTATCTTTACTCTCTCTCATTGATAAACTGCTCATTCATTCATAGCATACAACAGCCTCTCCATAAAGGTTGTAAAAGATTTTACATAAAGAGTTATCTAGCCCAACCTATCCACCACATTCCGCACTGACAGTTTGATAGATCAAGCTTGTTGTATCCACAAGCTTGATAGATCAATTTGTCTCACTCTGTAAAGGACTGCCTGACCAGCTAGTTCCTAAAAAGACATTTTGTTTTCTAAATTCGAAAACGGTTGGCTATTGGTGTATTCCCCCCCCCCCCCCCCCCCCCCCCATACACCAATTAACTCTTTCTGGGACCAACAAGTGGTATCAGAGCAGTGGTTCTTTTGACCGCTGCTTTGCATACTAAAAACTCTTTCAAAGTTTTTGGTCAATTAGAACCGATCCTTAGTAAAATCTTTTTCATTCATTTCATATCATCATCATGGAATCCTCATTGATACAAGTGTGTGAGGACTTCTCAGTCCAAGGCTATGAGGACTGGAGCTTTCGAATTAGGATGTGCCTACAAGCACATCATATTCTCATGTGGAAGGTCATTGAGGAAGGACCTTCTCCTATCTATGATGAAAAAGTTGAAATCACTGGAACTTCACCTGGTGAAGCTGGTTATAAAAAGAAACTCAAAAATCCCCGTGATTATACTACGGAAGAGAGAAAAGAGGCTGGGCTTGATAATTTTGCAAAAGGCCTCATCTCTAGCACTGTGAAGGGTATCTACCTTTCAAAAATCAGAAATCTTGAAACATCTAAAGAGATGTGGGATACTCTCAAGGCTATAAGCCTGGGATCTGAAGAGATCAAAGAGAACAAGCTCTCAATTGCTTGCAGCAAATTTGATGGCTTCAAAATGTTGCAAAATGAAAATATAGAATCGATTAAAACTCGATTCACTGAAATTGTTCTCGAAGTAGAGACACTAAAATTGAACAAATATTCTCAACGTGAGAAGAATTTGAAAGTTACAAGAGCTTTACCTGCCAACTGGCATGTATACTCAGCTCTACTTCCATCTCGATCTGATTTTAACACCCTCTCTACCGAAGAACTTTTCGATATTCTTATCGGAAATGAATATGAGATGATCCGTATTCATGGATCATCACAGCCTCAATCATCTAAAAAGGTTGATGAAAAGAAAGAGAAAGATGCTGCCTTCAAGGCAGTTGAGAATAAAGAAACAACCGCCTCACCCATTGATGAGGCTTTGGTCAAGAAAATTGACCAGCTGGCTATTGATGTAGCCATGTTCTCAAAAAGCAATGAAAAGCTTCTTGGTAAAGTCTCAAACTACAAGAGACTCTATCGAGATAACAAGCGAAGTTACTCAAATCGAAATGATGATCGCTCTGGAAAGAAAAGCGAGGCTAAACCCTCAAAATTCAATTCCTCTAATACACCAGAGGGTGCTTGCTTTGGTTGTGGTAGGCCAGGTCATTACAAAACAAATTGCCCTGACTTAACAAAGGCAGAAAGAGAAGAACTTCGTGCTAAGCGAGACAAAAAGCTCAAAGAACAACGAGTTGCTCTGCTAGTTGAAGAAGCCACACAAGAAGCTCATTTCTCTGACAGCTCAACGAGCGATGATGAGGGATATATTGCTTCTGAAGATGAGGACGAAGAAGAAAGCTTTGTAGGAGACTCATCTGGAACAACCTCAAAAATAGAATCATCAAAGGTAATTCCTCAAACTGTTCAATTATCTTTCTCTGACGATGAAAATGCAGATGAGAAAGAAGATCTATCCGAGGCAGAGTCTTGGGAAAGGATCAAAGAACAGATGAAGGAATATGCTGAAATAGCTGAGCTATTTGAGGAGGTTGTTAAGGATAATGCAGAGCTCATAGCTCAAAATGGAAAACTCAAGACTGCTCTAGAAGAGAGATTTGCTCCCTACGATGCTGAAAAGGAAAGGGAGATAGAGTATCTAAAGTCAAAAATAGATATTCTAACTCAAAAAGAAATGGAGCTAGAGGACAAAGAGCTTGAAAAGAATGAAGCTCTAAAATCAAAAGACGTCGAGATACACAGTCTCACCTCCAAGCTTGTAGACCTAGTGGTTTGACACGAATCACTGGTTATCAAGGAACAGAAGCTGCAGATAACATTGAGTCAGCTAAAGAAAAGTGGAAAGAAGCTGGAAGAAGTGCAGGCCATGCAGAGAAGTTCAAAGAACAAAAGTGGTCTGGGGTATACTTGACCTACTGAAAAAGGCCCAGTAAGCAACAAAGTGATTTTCACAAAACCACAAATGAAGGCATCTGATCAGGATCACAAGCTGATTCCAGATAAAATGGTGAGCTTGAAGAATTCTCCAAGTCAACCACAAGCCGTTCTTCTGAAGAATCACAAAAGCAACCAGCTGAGAAACAAGAAGATCAAAGGAGCTCCACCAATCAAGGGGGAGATTCCTAAAAACAAACCAGCTGATCGTCAGGGAGGTACCAGGAAGACAAAACATCATAAGATCTTTCATCCACAATACCACCATCCCATCAGATCACAAGGATGCATGTGCTATCCACAGCCTGCATATCATCAACAATGGCATCACCAATCCTACTACCATGATGAGCCGTACTACCAATCTCAGTATAGACGTACTCATCAAGCCAAGAAGAGCAAAAGAGCCACCAGACCAAGCACAAAGAAATGGACTGCCACTTCCACTCCCTCGGATAGAAGCAAGCCCGTGATCAAAGTCTGGAGGCCCAAGGCTGTTCAATCCACAACAACAACAACAGACGTAGCACCCAATCTCAAGTGAGTTGCTAAGCTCAATTAATTGCAGGTAGGAAAGGCTCTACGAAGGAGCCAAGCAGCTCGAGGAGCTGTATGGATCATTGACAGCGGATGCTCCAAGCACATGACGTGTGAAAAAATGCTGCTGTCAAACTACCTTGAGCGAGATGGACCTCAAGTCACTTTTGAAGGAAGCTCCAAAGGAAAAACAAAAGGATATGGAGATTTAAATGTTGGTAAAACTACTAACCATAATGTTTCTTTTGTTGAAGGTCTTAATCACAATCTATTTTCAGTCTCTCAGTTCTGCTTGAGTGGTAAACGAGTAGAATTTACTACTAACAAGTGCCTTGTGAAAAATGAGGAAGGAGAAACCCTCCTTACCGGAGTCATGCATGATAAATTGTATATAGTCCAATGGGCTGATGAAAAAGAAACCTGCTTAGTGACAAAGGCCAATTCAGAAGCTAGTTGGCTATGGCACAAGAGACTGAGCCATTTGAATTTCAAAGCTATCAACAAGCTGGCACGCAACAAACTGGTCAACGATCTCCCTGATCAGATATTCGACAAAGATCATGTATGCAATGCATGTCAAGCTGGGAAGCAAACAAGAGCCTCCTTTCCCAGCATAAGCTCTCAAGCCTCAAGTCGAATATTGGAGCTTCTCCACATGGATCTCTTTGGACCAGTCACTCCCCTGAGTATTAACGGTAGAAAATATGCTCTCGTAGTTATAGATGATTATTCTAGATTTACGTGGGTTATTTTCGTATTTAAGAAAAAGGAGACTTTGGAGAAGCTGCCTGCGTTGCTCAACAAGATGTGAAATCAAAAAGAAAAATCTATTATATCTATTCGATCAGATAGAGGAACAGAATTTCTCAATTCAATGATCGAGGATTATTGCACGAAAAATGGAATTCATCATCAAACATCATCAGCAAGAACCCCTCAACAAAACGGAGTTGTTGAAAGGAGGAATCAATCCTTGAAAGAAGCAGCTTGGACAATGCTTGAAGAGACTAAGCTTCCTATGAAGTTCTGGGCAGAAGCTGTCAACGCAGCCTGTTACACCCAGAACCGGTCGGTTATCACCACCAGGCATGGGAAAACTCCATACGAGCTGTGGAACAACAAGCTCCCCAGGTTAAAGTATTTTAAAGCTTTTGGATGTTTGTGTTACATTCACAATAATGGGAAATCTCAGTTAAAGACTTTCAAAAGCAAGGCAGATCTAGGAGTATTTTTAGGATACTCAGAGATCAGCAAAGCCTTTCGAGTCTATAATAAGAGAACTCTCACTGTGGAGGTAACACCTCATGTTGTGTTTGATAATCTGCTTGCTTGTACAGAGATACAAATACAGGCAAATTGGATGAGCTCAACAGATCAAAGAACGATCTCATCACAGACCTGTTGATCTGGAGCCCAACCGATCAAAATGAAGAGGATCAAACTGATCCAAAGATCACACAGCAAGGGGGAAGTGATGCAAGTGATGTTCCTACATCAAGCTGTAATACATCAGCTGGAAATAATCAAGCTGATCCCTCTAACTCAGTTTTACAAACTGAGGCTGTAGTCGATCTGGAAAAAGAAATGGAGCAGCTCAATCCTTTCAATCAAAGATTGGAAACCACCTCTCATCCAGAGTTTGAGGAACCCACTGCAGAACAAGAGCCCGTCATATCACAGGAGGAACAAACTCGAAGAAGACGCTGGGTGGATGATCACCCACAAGAGCTCATTGTTGGGAACCCAAACCAAGGAGTGAGAACAAGAAGGATGCATGGAGAAAGTGCCCTTCTAAGCTGCTATCTATCTCTCATTGAGCCAAAAGATGCAAATGAAGCCCTACAAGACGCTGATTGGATTCAGGCCATGCAAGAAGAGCTGAATGAAGAAGTCTATGTCGAGCAACCACCTGGATTTGAAGAAGGTGATTCCAGCAAGGTCTATCGTCTACACAAGGCAGTGTATGGACTCAAACAAGCTCCACGAGCTTGGTATGAGACACTGTCAACCTTTCTCATAGAATCTGGATTCAAGCGTGGCTCAGTTGACAAGACTCTCTTCGCTATCAAAGTGAATGATAATATCCTTTTAGTTCAAATTTATGTTGATGACATTATTTTTAGATCTAAATCTCCCAAGCTTTGTGAAAAATTTGGTAACCTCATGAAGGACAAATACAAAATGTCCATGATTGGGGAAATGAACTTCTTTCTAGGATTGCAGGTGAAGCAGTCAGATGAAGGGATTTTCATCAGTCAAACCAAATATACTCATAATTTGATTACAAAATTTGGAATTCAAGACAGCAAGCCTGTCAAGATTCCAATGCTAGCAAATGGGAAGATTGATCAAGATCTCGAAGGAAAATCTGCCAACATAACACAATATAGGGGTATTACTGGCTCTCTATTATATCTAACTGCTAGTAGGCCTGACATTACTTTTGCAGTTGGTGTTTGTGCTCGATATCAAGCTAATCCAAAGGAATCACAAATGGAAGCAGCCAAGAAGATTCTTCATTATGTCAAAGGAACTGCCAGTCTTGGATTATGGTATCCTAGAGGTGACAACTTAAAACTAACTGGCTACTCAGATTCTGATTACGCTGGATGCAAGCTAGATCGGAAGTCAACGTCAGGTACTTGTCAATTTCTAGGGAACAAGCTGATATCTTGGTTCTCAAAGAAACAGACATCAGTAGCAACATCAACAACAAAGGTAGAATATACGGCAGCTGGTAGTTGCTGTGCTCAAATTCTCTGGCTGAAGCAACAGCTCAAGGACTATGAAGTCATTGTCAAAGAAGTACCTATCTTCTGTGACAGCTCGAGTGCTATTGCTATCACCCAGAATCCAATTCTTCACTCTTGTTGCAAGCATGCTGAAGTGAGACATCACTTCATACGTGATCATGTTGAAAAGAAGAATGTTATTGTGGAAAAGATCCACACAGATATTCAACGAGCTAACATATTAACAAAGCCCTTGCAAGAAGAGCGCTTCAAAATGCTATGTGTCAAGCTTGGTATGTTGAACTGCAGCCAGTCTGGAGAACCGGCTCCCACAACTAACTGATCAGAACAACCTGCCATTGACACGAGCTGGTCTATACGATTTGTGCAGAAGGCTGTTGTAAGAAATTACAACCACCTTGCTTACTCAAGGGGGAAGTAAAGGCAGTGAGTTGTATCACTCACTGTCTCTTCATTTATTTAAATTTCCCTTAAGATCATTTATTTCAATTATTGGCATGTAATACGTTTGGTATTTAATATGTTTTGCATGTCTGCTCTTATTCTTCAAATATCCAAACCCTACAATTGGAGAAGATATTGTTAGAAGCAATGATTACCCCTTTTGTGTAACAAAACTTCCTTTTTGGGGTTTTATGCTTCGACAATCGAGACGCATTTATGTGAGGACTGGACGTGAGACACGAAAAGTCGCCAGTGGGCATTAACTGTCGTGCCCCTCTGCACACGCGCGACTCTTCGCCTCCCATGCGCCTCGAAAAGATGCATGTTGTCAAATCGCCACTTTTTAAAAGTGGATGACGACACATCTTCTTCATCTCGGCCGTTCGATCAAGATGATCAAGGCCGTTCCTCACTCTCTATAAATAGGGATGCCTCCATCCTTTTCAATAACTTAATCCCTACTTTTGCCATTTTCTTGTTAAAATTCTCTTTGCAAAATACTATTGACAAAACCTTAAACTCCATCTTTTCTTCACTCTTTTACAAAGAATATGGCCACCGAAGAGCAAACCTCTACCTCCGGCTAAGAGGTTTCTTTCAAATGGCAAAACGCCAAGAAATTTTACAAGTCTCACATTGTGCAGGAACCATATTTCACCTACAACAACATGGGCCACTCCGGCCTCGACGATATTTTTGAGAGGATGCAGAGATGCGGCCCCTTTCACCGCATCATCACCAGGGTTCCGGCGAAGATGTTGCCACTGCAAACCCTTGCTTTTTACGCCTTCTGGCGTGAGGACGTGAAGGACTCTCTCGACGACATCTTCGTTCGAGCCTCCAACGACGTCATCACCGACGATTCCTTCAACCTGTTAGAGGCGGTGTTGAAGACGTACAATCTGGAGGATTCCGGGAAGGACATATTTCCATACCTGTCTCCCGATTTTATTGAGGAGTCATTCCAAGCTATGACTCTTCCGGCGATTGATGACCAGGCCGAGTCCTACGACATGAAGGGGATGCAACGAACTCAGCTAAAACCTGAGTTTCGTTTGCTATTTGATGTGATCCACAAGGTCCTGTTCTCTCAAAAGGGGACGAATGACAGGATCACCCACGACAAGTTCAAGATCCTGATTGCTGTTTACGACAACCTCCCAGTGAATTGGGGGTGGCTATTGGTCCTTGGAATGAAAGCAGAAGCAGCAAAATTCAAGACCTCCGTGGATAAGGACGGTGACACCCTGATCACCCTCAAAAGGAAGTTCAACTTCTGTCTGAAGATCTCGCTGATCTTCCAGTCCGTTGTAGAACGAGCTGAGTGGGAAGATGTTGTCCCATTCAACGAATCCATCAAGCTCCCGTCGAATCAGCGACAGTTCAACATGTCGTTGGGTATTAATGAGTCATCCCTCGTAACCTCTGATCTTGCGATCAGACCATTCCTGCTGGCCATGGCGAAGTCTAACCCGGAATGGGAGGACTCTGGTTTCAAGCCAAGTGGGAACCTGCTGTCCCTCCCCAGGCCAAGAAAGCCTCAGGATCATCCTCCACCCAGAGCAAGGAGAAGTTGGTGGAGAAAAGCAAGAAGCGGGGAAGGACGACCGCCGAGGAAAGGCCTTCGAAGAAACTACAGCCCGTTGCTGCTGTTGAAAGCTCGACCCCTTCAACCAAAGCAGTGGCTCCATCTGCTGCTGCTGGGGCTGAGCAACAGGCTTCCTCCACGGAACAACAACCTCTCTCCCCGGGGCATTAGCTTGTCTCCCCGGAGCATCGGCTTGTCTACCAGAGAGATGAGTCCATTCCAACCGAGGTTGTTCCCACCGAGGCAGATATTGAAGAGCCTCAAGGTGGACTGTATCATTTTGACCCTCTCATCACTTCCATCCAGGTCGATGTCAGTGATGATGATGATGATGATTCTTCTAGCCTCTATCTAAAAAAGGCTGAGGAAGATGCTCGTAGACTGGAAAAGGAGCAGGCTCTCCAGCTCTATGACATGGGATTCACGGCAAAGAAGGTAGTTGACGATCTGCTGCCCGGGATCAGCTTAACTCCCGTTGCGCTTCGAATGGCCTCTCGCCTCCGTCTGTTCCTGGATATCAAGGACGCTGATTATCATGTAATGCAGTCCTTGTTTATGCTGAAGAGTCTTGATCAGCTCAAGGCGGAGAAGGCCGTTCTCAAGGATGAGTTTAAATACTCATCTATTCCGGAAGCTCGTGAAAACTTCCGCCAGCTCGTCCTTACCTACATGAAGGTAGAAGCCAAGTGCCTGGGCGTGGACTTGAAGCCAATCTACCTAGAAGAAGCTGAGTTTTACAATTCAGCTGTGCCAGAAAACGAGAACGGACTGAGCCCGATCAGGCAGGAGGCCGTGATTTTAGCCCGTTCTGCCATCAACGTGGACGATCTGTTCCGTGATGATGATGAAGAAAAGGAGGAGGACAAGGAAGAAAATTTGCAGACCTTCCTTTCAACTCACCAGCTGAGATATCTGATCACAAAATGGATAGGAGTTGAGCTTGCTGATGTCAACACTCACTTATCCGATCTTGAGAAGCGGCTGTATTTGAGAATTGGCCAGTTGGAGGAAAAATTGACCAAGTCCACGGATGATGTTCTCTCTACCCTCAAAAACATGGATGAAAGGCTTTCGAAGGAAGTGAGCGAGGTCACTTCCAAGGCCGTTGATGTAGCTAAGGAACATGCAGAAGCTGCCATCTCCAAGGAGATTGGAAATTTCACCTAGGTCCATCTTAAAGATCATGTCAAGCCCTTTCTTGGCACGTTGTTGAAAGATGAAGATGTGGCCACCAACACCGATCTCCGTTCTGCTAACAGGCTGATAAAAGATGTGGAGGACAAGCTGTCAAGTCTCAATACCCTCATAACCACCTCTGCATCTGCTACAAATCAAAGGGAAACAACTGTTAGTGGAGACATATCAACCCTTTACTCTTCTCGAGAGACTCTCATTTCCCAGGTCGAAGCCCTCCAAGCTGAAGTGAAGAACCTAACTGGTGTCATCACAGCCCTTTCTGATGATGTCAAAAAGGGGGAAGGTGAGAAGGAGAAGAAGGCTGAGAAAAAGCAGAAGAAGAAGGAAAAAAAGAAGTCCAGGGAAGGTTCTTCCACCGAAAGGCCGTCTCAATCTCCCTCACTTGCCGATCAGACTGATAGAGGAGTGTCTGTTCAGCAAGGCGGTTCCTCGTCAGGCACAGCAGAAGAAGCTCGTCTTATCACAGAAGCTGTGCTAATGGGTGCAAATGCAGATCAGGCCATTGATCCAAATGTTCAGAGGAGAATTCAAGCTGAGAAAAAGGCTGAACATTTGAAGACTTATGCTGCCAAGGCCGATGCCCTGAGGAAGATGAAGGAGGATGAGAAGCGGGCTTCTGTAGCCCAGGCGGAAGTGGACCAAATCATGAGGCAAAAGCAAGCCAACCTCACCCAGCTCAACAAAAAATATTTGAAGAGGAAGGCACAAGCTGCTATTGAAGGAAGAGACTGGCTCGACCCAGACCTTCAGCCTCAATGGGAAGAGCTCACCAGTTCATTCATACTGCTGCACTACTGGATCAAGCTTCCTCCATATGATCAAGAGGATAATGGCGTGGCCTTCAATCTTTTTGTAAGGCACTATTGGGACTGTGCTCTTGTCAAGAGAGTTGTGAAGCTGGCAAATGAAGCAGGCATTGGCCTTCCCGTCCCTGCAAAGGAAACTTTCTTCTGCCCCCTTCTATCTGATGGAAGCACAGTGGATTACACTGCTATCAATGAGGGAGTTCGATCTTCTGCTCTGAACTTCGACATTCCTCACTCTGACCCTCGCTTCAAGCAAATAGAAGATGGAATATACGCAAGTATGGGACTGACGCCCAGAAGAGAAGAAGCTATATCAGCTGCTGGTTCATCAAAGTAGCTGATTGATAGGGACTAATATCAGCCCTACCATGAATTAATTCATATTAATAAGAAGATATGCCTCCCATAACCTTGGGGCACCATCTCCGAAGAAAATTAATACCAATAATGCCGTGTGACTATATTGGATTATGGTTAAATCCACTTCTCTATAGCGTCAGGTGCCACGCCAACTACAGGGGTCTTGCCCAGGAGTTGTTCCCCATGAAGGTATATCAATAAAAGTTCCATAGGCTTTTGGAAGCTCATGATATTGAATAAAGTTACGAGGTATGCAGAAGCCATGAAATCATACCTCCTCCCAGGAGCTATTCGAGGCTTGTTAGCATCTACTAGGAGCAAAGGATCTGTGCCAGCACGCAGTTCGCATGACTCTACATGCCTTAGAGTGAGGACCACCATATTAATGACGAAGAGAATCTTGTCTGATGGGAATTCCTTTTCTGTCCTCCTCTCGCACGAATGATCACCTTTTCACCCTCCTCACATCTATAAATACCGAGCAGTCGGACACCCCATCATCCATTCATCATCACAACACAACTCTCCATACAAACACGTACTCTGCGTACTATTCCATTCATTCCCTACATTCTGCCCCGAGCTCCCCCGAGCTCGAGCAGTCGAAGCTTTCCAAGGCCTTCTCCCCTGGAGCTTCACTCACGATCACCGCCATCCTCTCCTTCTCGTCGTCGGGAAGAATCTCTCTCTCCCGCACCATCTCAGACCTAAGGTATAACCCTCACTGCCATGGGAGGAAGAAGCCTAGCCAAGCTTTACGCTCTCGGTTTCTTTCTCCTCCCATTTCTTCTCTTTGTTTCCTATTTAAATGAGTTCCAAACTCACGTGAATATAACTGATTTATGGCTAGAAATGCCCCTTATTTAAGCATATAGCTTGATTATTACTTGATACCCGTATGTGAACAATGTTGTGTATGAAATCGGTATGAAATGCTTAGTTATGGCTGATAAAGCCACACGAATCTCTTCCTCTCTATCATGGCAATGTTTTATCTATGAATGCTCCTTGGAAGTATGGTGAATAATCACACAATTGTTGTAGATCTTCAACCCAGATCTATCAACTGGCGCCGTCTGTGGGAAATTTTGAGTCTAAGATGTTGATTTCACCTGTTTTATGCAAAATTCTAGTTCACTGTGGTAATGCTGTTGACGATTTCTTTCGAGCCTCTGCTTTGCATACCTGAAGCGAGTCCCCTCACGCTTCACGTCGTCTCACTGAACCGGATCCTTTTTCCTAAGTGCATAAAACCCTCACTCACGCATACTGCATTACTACTGATAGTTTGCTATGTCTACATATAGTGCATCGAATCTTCTGCAGTTCTCTATAGAAGGATACGAGACATGGAGCTTTCGTGTCGAGAGTTTCCTCAGTTCCATCCAAGACAGAATGTGGGAGGTTATAGAGGAAGGACCGATCGACATCAAGAAAGCTGTTTCTGTGAATGTAGCAGCCACTGAAGGCCGTGCAGCCCACGTCAGGAAAGAATACGTGGAGAAGGACAAGGATGATTACAACTCCAATGACTTCAAAATCGCCAACCTCGACAAAATCGCACGCCACACAATGCAGAGCACTGTGTCGGACGCCTATCTGCCAAGGATCAGGAAGTGCGCAACGGCGAAAGAAATGTGGGAAACCCTAGCCCTCATTTCTCAAGGCACAGACAAGATCAAAGAGAACAAACTTGCCGTACAAATGCGGGAGTTTGAAAGCCTGATAATGAAGCCTGGAGAGTCTGTTGATGCCTTCGAACTGAGAGTCACCAACATTATTGATACTCTCAATTCACTTGGAAAGGAACTCACAGACAAGGATGTGAATCTCAAAATCGTTAGAGCTCTCACACGGATGTGGCAGACCATGAAGGAGCTATATATAGCGACTTAAGATTTGTCCAAGCTCAGGCCGGAGATCCTGTTCTCCGAACTCAAGGCTCACGAGTTTGATCTAAATCGAATGAGTCTTGATGATGAAGATGAAACTCCTACACCTTCGAAAGGAGTCGCTTTCAAAGCTGCAGAAGGGCCAAGCGACCAGACACTCGCTAAGATGTCAAGAGAAGAGCTGGAAGAGCACGTTGCGTTCTTATCAAAGAACTTCAACAAAATGAATTCACGCGTGGGCAAGTACAAGAGGTTTTACAAACAGTACAAAGGAAGGAGCACTGAAGCTCGCGATGGAAAAGGGAAGAGAGAAGAAATATAAAAGCCGATCCCTAGAGACATGATGGATGTGGAGTGCTATCACTGCCACAAGATGGGCCACTACAAGTCTGACTGCCCAAAGCTGAGTGCCAAGGAGCGAGAAGAACTGAATGCCAAGAGAGAAGCTCCCCGGCGAGCGCTCATAGCGAGTGAACAGCCAGTCGCTTCAACTGAAGAAGTCTCAAGTGACTCAGATGCATTCACTGATCCAAACTCTAGCGAGGGAGAGGATCTTGGACTCGTGGCGCTCACCGACGAAGATACAGGGGAGGTATTTTACTATCCTTCATCTAGTTCAATTACACTCGCACACACTCACGAAGAGGAAGTTCATTCCTCGACATGGAGTGAGTTACTTGACAAACACTACAAATTGTCAAGCGACCACAAAATGTTGAAACAAGCTATGTCTAATAGCGAGAAGGAGAACCGAAAGCTAGCCACTGAGCTTGACCATGTCAAACTTAACTTAAACATCCAAACGGTTTCAGAATAGACAAATCTGCCTCCACTCCAAATAATAACTCATGTGGAGTTTTCCAGCCTAGCACTTGACTAGGTACTCTATTGATTAACCAAGTAGCAGTTAATATTGAGTATGGCCAAAACTTTAAAGGTAGACACCATTAGATCCACATCACAACATACATGAGAGCTGGCCCCTGAATCTATTATCCAGACATTTCTTTCTATGCTAGACAACACACTAAAAGCATTCATCACAAACACATGCAATAGGAGGTAGCAATAAATCTAGTTCATTCCACAGATTCGTGAGGTTACTATAGCTCAGGAAACGTACCATCTATCAACGGCAGTTTGCTACGAGCTCCCAATCCTCTGCGAATCGATCGAGACCACTGAACAAAGTTAGCTCCAGTGAGAGGAGCTGCAACAAGTTGCATTCCTGGATGATCAGAGGGTTGTAGCTTCAGGATTTCTTCAATTTTCTTCTGCGACAACTCCGGAACTTTTGGATCTAGACTCTCGCCGTCAGCAACGATCGGATCCTTGCCATTTCGGCGCACTCCATTCTGCGACGCCGCAGAATTCGACGATTCTCCCGTAATAACTTGAGCTTAAGTCTTCCGTCGTCCTTTAGCCATTAGATCGCAACCTCGCTCTGATACCACTTGTTGGTCCCGGTTTGTTAGAGGAAAAACACGTAGAGGGGAGGGGGGGGGGGGGGGTGAATACGTGTTTTGAAGTTTTTCAACTTCTTTTCCAATAACTCAGAGTATTATGTAAAGTGCTCGCTTGAACTACTAAGACCTAGCCGAGAGCTAGATCTACAGTGTTTGCAAATCTCTTGACCTAAGCTAGGGCTTGATCAAGAGTGAGACTTTACTCTAAATGCGGAAATTCGGTGAGCTAATCTTTCCTAAGTAATTGAAAACTCAGTTTAAGTTTGTCAAGTATGTTTGCAATGAGTAATCAAACACTAATAAAAAATAGAGAGATTAGAGTTAGAGATACGACACAGCGATTTATAGTGGTTCGGAGATAAATCTCCTACGTCCACTTGTTGCACTAGGCAACTAGTTCTCTTCACTCAAGAACTTGAAGATTACGGGTTCTTCAAAAACCTATGTCAAGATCGAGCTTCACTTGCTTGGATCTGATGACGACTGGGTGATTACAGGTTCACCACACAAAACCTAAACTGGACTTGAAGCTTCACTCACTTCAATCCGACAACAGGGAGATTACGGGTTCTCCTTACAACCTAAGCTTCGATCGAGCTTTACACAATTGAGGAAAGTGTAAGCTTGGATCTACACTCTATGATCGAGGCTTCTACTATCGATGAAAGTAGAGCCTTGGATCAAAACAACCTTTCGACGAACACACAACCTAACTGAACTTTTAGGGTTAGGGTTTTCTGTTTCGACAGACACACTAATGAAGAACTCTTTACAACAAGTGCAAAGTAGGCTAGAGTTCTTCTCTAAGCTTGGATATGGAATGGGCTTAGAAATCTAGGTGTGAAGGTTGCGAAGACCAGTTTCGATGAAACTAAAACTCGAAGAACACTTGGAAACAAAGACTCGAAAGTATGCTGTAAGCTGGGAGTGTTTGTTTGCAGTAGGCGCTCAATGCTCAAGTAGTGTTCTACGTCTCTTCGTCTTCATCCTTCACTATTTATAGGCGGAGGGTTGGCCGAGATCCGTTGCTTGGTAGGTGGCCTTGTCCCTCCTCCTCCCGACAGTCCTTGCACAGGTTGGCTGCATTTCTGACGCGCAGTTTTGGCACTTTGCCGAAAATGGCTAAGTTCCAAACTTAACAGTAACTGGAGCAAGCTAGTACTGTAGCGGCGCCCTTGTCGGCCTGGCAGTCAACTCCGCTGCTCCTCTCCTCATCCGACACGTGGAGATACGCAATTAATTGCGTCGATCTCCTCTTGACTGGAGTTTGAACTCGACGTTCAAATTGGAGCGAGAATTGTGTTGTCGCTTTCTGTTAGGTAGGGGCTCGCTTCGCTTTAAATTTGTAGCGTCTGCCTCAAGTGAGTCGCTTCAGGGTTATACTGTAGTGGGTACTTGGAAAATAAATTTCCCGAGTAACGGCTTTAATAATCGTTGACCCGTGTTAACTCGCTTTGGCTTGTTACTGTACTGCTTGCTTCGCTTTGCTTTGGCAGACTCGCTTTGAATCTACTGTTGCGCTCGCTTCGCTTCACTATTCTTCGGCATGCTTCGCTTCGGCTGGGCAGACTCGCTTTACTTGAAAAACACACTCAAGCGAGTGGCCTTCACTTGAAAAACCTTAAAGCGACTAAAGCAAAATTGAAAAGAGCCATCCTAACAGTATAGGCTTAGAAAAATTTCTAACCTATTCTACATCAAATTGGGTCGCTTGGGAATAGGATACTAAGGGTTTTGGGATCAAATCAAAACAAATATACACTCACTTCAAGGTGTCCCATATGAGTTCCCCCTTAAAATGTGATCCTTAACAATTCCCAACAAGCCTCATGTATTAAAGGTCAACTAGCTCTCCTTTACTCATGCTTTGCAGGTTCTTCGGCCAGGCTCTTCAAGCTCTTTCATCTAGCTGCCGAAGACAGACTGTTGATCTCTTTAGATAGATCAACCTCTCTCCACATAGCTGCCACCTCTGTTGCCAGCTGTCTGGACCCACTCGAAGTGCTGAGTCAAATCTGCAACGGCTCCATGCCACGTCAGCTGCTTTCTAACGGCTATATTTTGCAGGACTCTCAACGGCTAGTTGTTGAACTACGCCTATATAAAGCCTTCGACAACAATGGTTCGAGTGCGGGAAACTCATTACTTTTACAAGCCGAATCGCTGAAAGAATTTCTCTCAAAGTTCACATTCGTTCAACACTCGAAAATCCTAGAGCTTTCCCAAGTGTTGAAGATAGAAAATTTCACCATTGTTATTCCTCAAGCTTGTTGCGTTTGCTGCTGCATCAAGCACCTTGTACCCTCTCTCATATATTTAGTGATAAGCTAGTATAGTTGAGATTGTACGTTGTTTATTCGATTGAAAATCGAAGATTGTATGTTGTATGAAACTGATACCCAGTCAATATAAACAAGAGAGAAGTAGAATCCAAAAGTAAAGGGATTCGTAGATCTAGCTTGATCTACCGTGGAAGTAGGATAGTTACATCCGAACCACGTAAAAGACTTTGTGTTATTTATTGTCTATCTTTACTCTCTCTCATTGATAAATTGCTCATTCATTCATAGGATACAACAACCTCTCCATAAAGGCTGTAAAAGATTTTACATAAAGAGTTATCTAGCTCAACCTATCCACCACATTCCGCACTGACAGTTTGATAGATCAAGCTTGTTGTATCCACAAGCTTGATAGATCAATCTGTCTCACTCTGTAAAGGACTGCCTGACCAGCTAGTTCCTAAAAAGACATTTTGTTTTCTAAATTCGAAAACGGTTGGCTATTGGTGTATTCCCCCCCCCCCCCCCCCCCCCCCACACACACACACACACCAATTAACTCTTTCTGGGACCAACACTATCTATTTTAAGTCTCATTTCAGGAGCATCTGGGACTAATTCTCAATAAATCATCAAACGTTTGCAGAACCTCGCAGAGATGGATATCTGCTCAGATGATGCTTCAAAAGAAGCCGGCCAAGGTACTGGAAATCAAGAAAATTCTCTACTCGGGAATAAAGGAAAAGGCACTATGGTGACAGAGGCCAGTGTCAACATGGAAGCTCAGTTTTCCCCAACTATGCTCCTCCAGATGAAGGCGCTGGTGGAAGGCATAGTCGAGGGGGCTGTTGAAAAAAGACTTCATACTTTGGGAATGAACTCCCAAAACGCAGATCCCCCAGGTGAAACCCAAGAAGGTGGAGGAAGTAAGAACACTCCCGCGATGCACAAGCAGAAGCCTGTAACCCCAGGCATGCCCAAGAATTGTTTTCAAGGCTGCCACCAATAATGGCAGGACAAGAGGAGGGATTCCTTACTAATTGGGAATCCCCAGATGAGGAGGGTCCTGAAAGACCCGAAGTAAATCTCAACGAGAACACTGACAATGCATGGGCGAAGAAATATGCCCAACAACAAGAGTAGATGAAGCTCTTGGTGAAAGAACCTCAAAGGAAACAGAAGCAAGTGAAAGAGGAATTCGCTATGCAAATGAAGAAAGGAACCTAGAGCACGTCCCAGATCCTAAAAACGGGGGGCATAGGCTAGAGCTTTTCTCCGTATATATTGATGAGAACAACCCATTCTCAGCAGATATCCAAACAGATCCTGTTCCCGGTAACTTCAAAACAATTTCTTGTGAATATCAGGGGAAAGGGGACTCTGAAGAACATTTGATGAAATTTGAAAGCTTATGCCTCCTCCATCAATATTCGGAAGACGTTAAGTGTAGAGTATTCCTTACGACTCTCTCTGGAACTGCTCAACACTGGTTCAAGCAGTTACCAAGAGCCTCTATTCACTCCTTCATGGATCTGAGGGAAGTTTTCCTGCAGCAATTCGTTAGCGCTAAAAGGACTACCCGAAATTCCCTGCACCTGACAACCATTAAGCAAGGTGCCAATGAGATCCTGAGGGATGACGCGCTTCAATGAGGTTGTCCTAGAAATCCCAGGAGTAGAGTCGAAGCTAAAGGTACACGCTTGCGTAGATGGCCTAAAACCAGGGAAATTCTTTGCCTCCCTCATTAAGAAAGAAGCTACTTTTTTCGAAGAACTACTGACAAGGGTCCAAAAATATATCCACATGGAGGAGGCTCTAAGTAGCAAGAGGGCCGAGTTGGCCGCTCAAAAGGAAAAGAAGCCGGAAGATAGGAAAAGGCTAGCTCCAGATGCTAAGAAAGCTAACAAGAATGAACGATTCCTGAGATCCTTTACTCCACTCACCAAGCAACCTGTTGAGCTGCTGGAGGTAGTCATGAGAAAGCCAGGAGTCCAGGTCCCCGCAGGGCACAGGCAATCGCCTAGGAACCCGCCCTCTGAAAATTCTGCAAGTTCCATAATGACTTCGGTCACACGACGAACGACTGTAGAAATCTGAGAATTTCTATCGAGAAGTTGATCCAAGAGGGGGAACTCCTGGAGTATGTTAAAAGAGAAACAGAACAAAACAAAAAATGCAAAGAAGCCCCTGAGAAAATGCCCGAAGCTAACCAGGGATCAGAACCCAAGGGTGTCATTCAAATGATATATGGAGGACCGACCGTAGGGGACTCCAACAGAAGCCGAAAGGCATCTGCTAGAGAGCTGCATATGCATGAACGACATGGGATCTGGAAGGTCGAAAAGGGCTTATCCCCACCAGATTTCTCGTTTGGACCAGAAGACAATCAAATTGTGATTCACCCACATGATGACGCATTGGTCATCACGGTGGAAGTAGAAAGATACCAAGTCCAAAGGGTCTTTGTGGATACAGGGGCCACGGTTAATGTCATATTCGAGAATTGTTTCAACTAAATGAGCATACCGAAGCCTCTAAACGGGGTAGCCACGGCTTTGCATGGTTTCTCAGGAGACCCCGTAATGTCATTAGGATCAATTGATCTAATGCTCACTCTAGGCGAAGGATCCATGCGGGTATCAAAGCCAGTCACTTTTCTGGTAGTGCGACAACAATCCTCTTACAACATTATCTTGGGAAGAACTGCCCTAAACCCATTTCAAGCTGTGGTTTCCACTTACCATCTGATGATGAAATTCCCAGTAGGGAGCCGGGTGAGACAGGTATCTGGAAACCAGGTTATCTCACGAAAATGTTATATCCAATCAGTACAGGCAGGAAAAGCCAAGAAAAGGCCAATGGCAGAACCTGCCAACGGCAAGACTGAGGAAAAGCCTAACGAAAAAAGACTTAAAACTACAACTACTGCAGAAGAGAACCAGGATCTCTCCACTTCAATGGAACACTTGATGATTACCAACACCAGCTCTTATGAAAAGCTCACGCCACCCAAAGACTCAAGCAAGCGGTCGCTCCAACAGAGTGACGAAAGCAAAGGACTTAAAGCTGAAGTAGCAGGCGCATGCAACGCCCCAACCGTGAAAGGGCAATGGGAAACTCTAATAGCCAAGGCAAGGGCAAAAGTCAAAGACGGAATCAAAATGCCCGATCAAGAGAATGCCAAAGAGACAACAAACGAGGAAAAATGTAGTATCCTCAAAGTATGCAAGGGAAATTAAGCATGGTTCCTAAAAAGAAGAAAGTACGGTTGATCATAACCTTTATCTATCCGAAAACTTTTTATCTTTAGTCAATATGTGGAAAGCACAGAATCATGTCTTTTTGTCCTTAAGGTAATTGTATGTTGCAAATTGTTAGCCCTAAAATGAGGTGTAATTCCTTCAGTTCCTTACACCTCGGGGGGGGAGTAGGGGATACCCTACATCCTAATAACCCGTATTCCATTATCTCAAAATGCTTTAGCAGGAGAGACATTGCAGCAAATGGAAATAAAACAAAGAGGCACAAACATAAAAGCAGAAAGATAATAGGCCAAAGTGGCCGGAAGCAACAAGAGCATAATAAGGGCAAGGTCTTAAGAAGCACCTGGCCCCGGACAAAAGAAAATGAATTTGTTTTTACCCTATTGGCATAGTTTAGGGGCCACAAAAAAGCACCCCATTACAAACATCCAAAAAATAAGTTGTTTTGAAACACCCCATCAAGAGCAATGTGATTAAAATGGATCTGAAACAAAAGTAGGATCTTCAGAACTGATCGAATGTGAGGATGAAGCCTGATTCCCAGGAACAGGGGGAGCTTTAGCCGGAGGCAAGGAAAGATCACCCCTGGGATGATCGCTGAAATACTCAAGGCATCCTTTTCCCCAGAATCGCCCCCCATAGCCGGCAAATTAAGTGCAGTAGAAGTAGTTTCTTTATGAAAAGGGGGACACAGAACATTCTCCCTTCTCAGCTCCTATAAGGGAAAAGGATTCGTTAATTAAAAAATAATAAATCGCGAGTGGATAAACTTAACCATAATAAAAAGAAGAGGGCACCTCGTCAAAGGCCTTTTTCATGAACCTCATGACAGTAGTGTTAGGAGAAAAGAGAGGAAAAGGGAGAGCATCCCAAGCAGGAAGATCCTCGGAGGATCGAACAGGCTGGCGAAGGGCCTCGGAAGCCTCTCTTAACACCGGCATAAACCAAGGCTCTCCGTTGGGCAGGAAGCAGTTCCTCTTGAGAGCCTCGGATTTTGTTTCAAACATCCTTACTATGTGTCCCAAGTTGATAACGGTGGCCTGCTCGGGAAAGCCCAATTGTTGGCAACATTCGAGAATAACAGAGGCTGCCCAATCGGTGAGGGGATCCAACATCCGTACACAAAAATCAGGTGAGTGAAGGTATGATTCTGGCAATCGTTTTACCAAGGAATCCACAAAAGCCTGGCCATAGGGAGTCATTAAGAAATTAGATCGGCAATCCTGTATACCCATGGAAATACCTTGGTCTAAGCCTATCTTCTTCCCCTTAAGGAAGGAAGAAATCTGGGAACGCTCTAACTCTTGCTCATGTGCGAGTGTTAGCTGCTTTATTTGGACGGCGAAAGTTTCTTCCGTTTGCGTTACTTGTTTTGACGAAGTCTCCAAGGTCCTCTCTAACTCTTCCACTCGCCCCGATAAGGAGGACACGCGCTGTTCAAGAACAGAGCAATATCTTTTCTTGTCGCGAAGACGGTCTCAAAGATCACGAACCTCAACTTGGAACTGATCCCTACTTTGCTCCACTTGGGATAGAATCTCCAATAACCGATCAAGGGTCAGAGCCGAGATATCAAGAGAAGGTGCCAGAACCTGATTTACCTTTGTGAAGGAAGAAGGAGAAAGATCGTTCTGCCTCTCCGAAGAAAAAACGTGAGCACTTGCTTCAGTTAAGGCTAATGGCGAAGGCAAGGCTCATCATGTTCCTCGAAATAGCTAACTAAGAGAGAGTTAGGAACGCAATGTTCCGAATAGGGTTTCATTGTCATCATTTCCGGAGGATCTCCTAGAAGAGGGTCCAAAGTCCCAGTGATCGGGACGGGAGTACCACTTGAAGAAGAAACGAATTCGAGGTTAGCGGTCCTTGCTTCCACCATTTTATGCACTAACTTTTCCTGGATTTTTCGCTCCAGACTCTGTTTGTCTGAATCCATGCCTAAAAAAAAAAAATAAAAAAAAAATAATGAGAGAAGAAGGAGAAAACATTAAATGTCGTTAGACAAACCTAATCGAAACCAATGAGCGAGCTCCTAGCAGCCAGTCTCCGAACGCATGATAAGATCTCCGTCTAGGGCTTCCATAATCAAAAGCACCAATACCACTAGTGAAAAAGCAACAGAAAGGATACCTGGTAACAGAATAATCGCCGAGAGTACAGAGCAAGGCGAAGGAACAGAAATATCGTCGTCTCTCCTTGAGAAATGGTATGATCAGTGAAAGGGAGAAAGGAAGAAGTTAAAAGGTTAAAAGGAAAAAGGGCGAAGTGGAACCTGATATAGGTTAATTTTACCTTGTTTTTATAACCAAAAAGTGTCGATTTTGTGTCTCGATTGTGTAGTATTGTCTATAGTTTATATGGTTTTCATTATATTGGACAATATTATGCTTGTGGGTGTTTTCTTATGTTTTTAGGTATATTTTGATGATAAAACCCCGAGACGAGACGAGGCGTGAAGATCGTAGCTTGAAGTTCAAGATTTGAGTTAGAGAGAAGACCTCTCGATACCTCTCTCGATCGAGAGGTATATCGAGAGGTACATTCTACCGCAGCTATCGATCGAGAGCATATTTCACCACCTCTCGATACCTCTCTCGATCGAGAGGTCTGTCGAGCGGTGGGTTCCAGCCGGGATTTTTCTCCTTAATTAATTAGACTCCTTTTTGGTTTAGGTTTCCTTATGTAAATTTCTCCTATATATACTCCTAGCCTAGCATTGTAAACCCTAACACATCTCATACGTTTCTAGCACTTTTATATTTTACTTTAGAGTTTTCTTGTATTCAACATTGAAGATTATTCAAGTTTATGCAAGATTCGAGATTCGAAGTTCTTCGTTTGTGTTCAAGTTTTTCTTACTCTTACTCTTTAATTATGTTCTTTCAATTCTTTGTGTTTATGTTTGTTTTAATTATGTCTAGCTAATTTTTATTAGTTGATTTTAGGGATTGAATGCCTAATTGAATTTATGTGAGTATTTTTGTTTACAATTAGCCTTCCAATCTAGGTGCATGTTTTCATGGTGCTTATTCTCATGCATGATTAATTGATCACTAATTGTGTATGCATAGTTATGTTTATATGCCTTTATAGGATATTGCATAATAGATCTCATGAATACATGGTATGATGATTTGATTTGTCTTAATTGAAATTGAATTATCATATGTTTGCATATAATTGATTTGGGTGTCATAATTGAACCTAGTTGATTATATCATTGATACTTGTTCTATTTTGCATTTAATTTGATATCTATGCGTCCGAAAGGATATTAGGATCATATTAGGTGACGACTTGCATTGCTTTCATCGGGGTGTAGGTTATTTTTCATGTATCACATTTAGATTGGATTAAATTGGTTAGTTGTATGCATTAATTACTTGCATAGATTTAATTTGGTAGGCTTCCCTAGAATCAACACTTTTCCTTAATTGTTTACTTACCTTATTTGTTTAATTGCTTGTTTGCTAAGTTGTTTTATTTGACTAGTTAATTTCCTTGTTTATTTATTTCCTTCTTTGATTAATTGAGTTTTTATTATATGCCTAGTCTATAAATACCACAAAACCTAAATTCCCAAAAGCCTAAAACATCACGTTAGTTCTTTAGTAGAGGTATTGTGTGCGTTTTCGACTTGTCAATCCCTGTGGATACGATACTCGCTTATTCTATACTATACCTGTTTTGTGTGGTAGAAAATAGTGCGATCAAATTTTGGCGCCGTTGCCGGGGATTGATTAGATTTCACATACATATTTTGAAATAGAATTAATAGGTGATTTAGGCACTTTAATTTTCTGTTTTCGGTTTATTGATCTAACGGTTTCTTTTTCTCTCTTTGATTTTAGGTAGTGCATGACCACAAGGTCTAAAGGGATAAATCCTATTCCGATAGACTTGGAGTTAGAGCGCTCACTGAGGGCATTGAGACGAGAGAAGGAGGCAAGCAAGATCGATACACCACCCTCTTCACCACCCGATTCACCAAGGAGTTCCGATTCAATGGGGGATCAAGCAGTGAGGAGGACTTTGAACGACAGTTTCAAACCGGTCGTGGATCAATTCCAGCAAGGAGGATGGGGGACCACGGAAGCCAACAATTATGAGTTCAAGACGTCCCTCATCAACATGTTGCAAAACAACCAATATGGAGGTTCACCGGCGGAGGATCCCAACGCTCACTTGAAGCAATTTCTGGATATATGTGCTACATACAAGGCCAATGGAGTGTCTTCGGATTACCTCAAGCTTAGCCTATTCGTATGGTCTCTCAAGGATGATGCAAGAGAGTGGTTAGATGGATTGGACAAGAAGGAGGTCACTACTTGGGCTGAGATGTGCACGACGTTTCTCAACAAGTTCTTCCCACCTTCGAGGGCTCAAAAGCTTATCAACGAAATCAACCAATTCCAACAATATGAGGATGAGCACTTCTACGAGGCGTGGGGGAGATTTAAGAAGCTATTGAGAGCATGCCCGAACCATGGAATTAGCAAGGAGGATCAAATCACGTGCTTCTATCGTGGTTTGAACAAGTTATGTAGGAAGGAGCTCGATTACGCTTCGAAAGGAGGATTCTTGAACAATGAGTATGACGTGGCTATGGAGATCATTGAGCTGACCGTGAATTCGAGTTATGAAGAGGCCACTGATCGACGACTTGGAAGAAGGAGGGTTGCCAACATTAGGATCGATGCTTACGAGGACTTGATGGAGAAGTATACAAAAACAGCAAGTGAGTTGGATTCTATCAAGAAAGGAGTATTTCGGTGCGATGCTATCACCGACGATCAAGCAAACCCAACCGAAGAGGAAGATGCCAATTTTGTGCAACAAGGAGGCAAGTGGCAACCTAATCAAGGAAACAAATGGCAAGGAGGACAAGGAGGCTCGAACTACCAAGGAGGATACAAGAAGCCTTACGTTCCCAACAACCGAAATCATCCGAACTTCTCCTATGCCAATCCAAACAATGCCTTGCAACCACCTCCCGGCTTCCATGTTGAGAACAGAGTCATCCAAGAGCCAAAGAAGGAGATGTCTACCGACGATTTGATTCGTCTGAAGGAACCATATCTGATCGGTGAAGATCGGTTCGCCCGAGGATCTATTTCGGATATCTAACTATCGAATAAACCTATCATGCTCCTATGAATTAAATGCGGAATCATAGGGGGTTTATAGATCGATTACCTGAAGAAGTAGAGAACTCGCGAATAGATCTTCTGATCTGTATCCCTGCTCGATTCTGACGTTGGATGGACAACGAACCTCGGAATCAGCCACGGAAACGGGAACCCCACCGAACTGCTCTGCCCGGCCGCGCGTCTCTCTCTCTCTAACCCTAGCCTCCCTTTCTTGTTCAGAATATTTAAGTGCACTCGATTATTCTGATCATTAGGTTTGAACAAGACCTTGAGGGGGTATATATAGAGGAGACCAAGTGAGACTTGGGCTTAAGTTGCAGGCCAGGCCTGCAACTTATGGACTAGCCGTCCAACTGCAGTATTGGCGCCCTCACTGGGCCCAATCAAGTGGTGGCCCACTTATTCCTTATACTGTGGCCTATTGAGCTTTTTGGGCCAGATCAGGGATCTACTAGCTGGTAAAACCGAGGCCTCCCAATGGCTAAATTCTCCATACTCAGCCCAGAGTATAATTTAGTCCATAAGTACTAGAACATTCCACTAGAGTAATAGTACTGAATTACCTGTTTTACCCCTGTTGAGTTCAGGGCTAGTATTAGACTTAACGACCCCCATATTTAAGATATCCCACATCCGTTGATTAACTTAGAGCTTCTGACTGCTCGTGTTATTCAACTTCTTTTATTTTCCTGAGTAGTACCATTCATACCTTACTCATCATACCGTAATTTAATCCACCTGCAGGGTTTGGTATGATAGTCCTTAATGAATTCCTCAGGGGATGTGATCAACCTGTTCTACCAGGATATGGTGCTCTGTTGCAGTTGCACTAAGAGTCGTACTAGTTATAGTTGCTTCCCAAGATACGGAGCATATTGAGTTACAGATACTCTGAACTCTCACCCATGGTAAATCAAAGAAGCAGACTATAACTATACACCCTTAGGACTCAACTAGAGTTAAGGTTCATCTTAAGTCACCGAGGTCTTGATTCTTTCTACATCTGGTCAGAATAGAAGAATACACCTCACCGTGATCCTATCAGTACACGCACGTACTAGTATAGACAAGTAGCCAAGACAAGCTACTTATGCAGCCTATACTACAGCCTAAACCGACAGTTATATCCAGAACTGTCTCGACTGTGATACCCTTTTATATCTCGTGAGGAACCGGCAACTATGGTCTTCTGTGATCTACAACACACCATAAAGCCTACAACTTTGAGATAATGGATAGATGTTTGATGCATAGATAACAATTCATACTTAATCAGGTAGAAGATTGTTAGTGGTTATGGACAACACATGCATACAAGCTAAAAGGCCTGCTTTCTAGTATACAAATCCATCAATCTCCCACTTATACTAAAGCAAACTTTTAGTATATCATGTGACAAAAGGCAAAGTGTCTACAATCTAGCATCTATTACACATCTTCTCCCACTTATACTCAAAGTTTACTAGTGTGGGAGGCGCCCCAGTCCCATCCCTTCGACATGCTTGTCGAACACCTTGACTGGTAAGCTCTTTGTGAATTGATCCGCCAGATTATCCGCTGAAGGGATTTTCTTCACTTCTACTTCTCCTCTTTCGACGATTGCTCGTACGAGATGGTACTTTCTCTCTATGTGTTTGCTTGCCTTGTGAGCTCTAGGTTCCTTGCAGTTTGCAACTGCTCCAGCATTATCACAATATAACGTGATACCTCTAGGCAAACTGGGAACTAGTTCTAGCTCATTAAGGAAGTTCAGGAGCCACACAGCCTCTTTAGCAGCCTCACAAGCAGCCACATATTCGGCCTCCATGGTCGAGTCTGCGATGCACTTCTGCTTCACACTCTTCCAAGTGACGGCTCCACCTCCCAAGGTAAACACATAGCCTGAGGTAGATTTCCTCTCATCTCGATCAGCCTGGAAGTCTGAGTCCGTATACCCTATCGGGATCATCTCATTGGACTGATAAACAAGCACATGATCTCTTGTCCTCTTGAGATACTTTAAAATGTGCTTAACAGCCGTCCAATGTCCCTGACCAGGGTTAGACTGATATCTTGCCACCATGCCAACCGCATAGCAGATATCCGGTCTAGTACACAGCATTGCATACATGAGACTTCCAACCGCGGAAGCATACGGTATAGTCTTCATGCCCTCTATCTCCTCTTGCGTCTTCGGACACATGTCCTTAGATAGGGGTATGCCATGTCTGAAGGGAAGAAAACCCTTCTTGGCATTCTGCATGCTAAAACGGGCGATCACAGTATCTATATATGAAGCTTGGCTTAAGCCTAACATCCTCTTACGGCGATCTCTGATCACCTTGATCCCTAGGATGTAACCTGCTTCTCCCAAGTCTTTCATCTGAAACTGTTCAGACAACCAATCCTTTACGCCTGATAACACGTTCACATTGTTGCCAATGAGAAGTATGTCATCTACGTACAGTACTAAGAATACCACGCTTCCGTCCGAACTGAGCCTGTAAACACAGCTTTCGTTTAAGCACTGGACAAATCCGTAGGATTTAATCACTCCATCAAAACGAATGTTCCAGGACCTGGACGCTTGCTTAAGTCCGTATAAGGACTTCTTAAGCTTCCATACGAGATGCTCCTAGCCATCTCTCACATAACCTTCTGGTTGGCGCATATAAATGTCCCTACCTTTTTCAAGGTACCCGTTCAAGAACGCAGTCTTGACGTCCTTTTGCCAAACCTCTAGGTCTAAATGTGCCGCCATGGACAAGAGTATTCTGACGGACTTAAGCATGGCAACCGGCGAAAATGTCTCATCGTAGTCGATTCCCTCTTTCTGAGTGAATCCTTTCGCCACCAATCTAGCTTTGAAGGCTAAAACCTTCCCGTCAGGTCCTCTCTTTCTCTTGTACACCCACTTGCAACCAATGGGCTTTACCCCATTCGGCAGCTCCGCAAGGTCGTACACGTCCATGTTAACTATGGATTCTATCTCCGAATCCATAGAAACTCTCCAGGAATCTGCATCCTCGTCCTCCATCGCTTCCTTGTAAGTCCAGGGGTCGATCTCATCATGTTCGATACCCGAGAGTAGTTCAGTGGATTCTCCCACGAACATGAAACGGTCCGGTTGACGAACAACCCTCCCACTGCGACGAAGCGATGGTGGAGATACAGTATCGGATAAGGGTGCAGTTAGTGGTATTACCTCTTGTACACTCGGCTGTTCTGGAATACTGGCTACTGCTGATGCTCGCAACTCATCGAGCATTATTTCACTCCTTGTCCGATGGTTACTAATAAAGTCCTCCTCTAGGAATCGGGCATTAGTGCTCACAATGACCTTCTGATCCTGGGGACTATAGAAATAACCTCCTTTCGTTCCCTTTGGATATCCTACAAACAGCCTAACCTCAGTCTTAGACCTCAATTTGTCGGCCTCCTTAGTCAGCACGTGTGCTGGGCATCCCCAAACCCGAATATGACCCAAACTGGGCTTGCGCCCTGTCCATAATTCGGAAGGAGTTTTAACTGTCGACTTTGTAGGTACTAGATTGAGGAGATAACCTGCTGTTTCCAAGGCATATCCCCAGAACGAAATTGGCAAGGATGCATAGCTCATCATCGATCTCACTGTGTCTAAAAGAGTACGATTCCGTCTCTCAGCTACACCGTTCTGTTGGGGAGTACCGGGCGTAGTTAACCGAGATGAAATCCCATTTTCTGACAAGAAGGTTCGAAACTCAGTTCCGAGGTACTCGCCACCTCTATCAGAGCGAAGTGACTTGATACTTCTACCCGTTCTCTTCTCCACTTCCGCTTTGAATTCCTTGAATTTGTCAAAGCACTCGGATTTCTTGTGGAGCAGGTAGATAAAACCGTATCTCGAGTAGTCATCAATAAATGTGACGAAATACTCGTAACCTCCTCGAGCTTGAACGGACATCGGTCCACACAAGTCAGAATGAACCAACTCTAAGAGCTCTTGAGCTCGATATCCTATGGACTTGAAAGGTCTGGTCACCATCTTCCCTTCCAAGCATGATTCACATGTTGATAAAGGTTCTATTTGGAAATCCAAAACACCTTCTTTTATCAACCTTTGAATCCTCTTTTGGTTGATGTGACCCAATCGTAAGTGCCATAATAGAGTTTGGTTCGTTTGAGACGGATTCTTCCTCTTTTTAGTATTCAATGATGAGGAAGCATTATAAGAAGAAGAATCATTCATAGGACAAGTAATGGTATAGAGAGACCGGGACAATGTGCCAGAAACTATAACTTCATCGTTTTTCATGATAGAAACGCCTCTATCAAAAACAACTAAATATCCGTAAACAAAAAGTTTCGAAACAGAAATCAAGTTTTGCCTAAAGGCAGGCACATACAAAACGTCTCTCAAAACCAAAACAGTACTATCAAACGATAAATGAATATCTCCAACTGCGACAGCTGCAACTCTCGATGCATCGCCCATGGAGATGGTAATCTCGTCATCACTCAGCTCCCTTGTCCGCAGAAACCCCTGCAAGGAGTAACATACATGGTCAGTTGCTCCCGTATCTACTACCCAAGTCTGGGTAGAACTTGCAGCTAAGCATGTTTCAGTTACAAATGTGAATGACGTACCAGAATTCTTCTTCTTTAGAGGGCAGTCAGCCTTCCAGTGTCCTGTCTTGTTGCACTTGAAGCACTTGCCTTTCCCCTTAGGCTTTTCACCGCCTTTGGTAGGCTTACTACCTTTGCTCCCACTGGTGCTAGCCGCTTTCTTTCTCAACCACGGTTTCTTCTTGATCCCACCTTTCGGTGCATAAGAAGATGCCTTCACTGATGACAGCGCCGTGGCGCCCTCGCTCATCATGCCTTCGGCAGTCACCAAGTCATTAAGAAGTTCATTCTGAGTGTACTCCTTTTTGTTCATGACTACATTCAGACGGAAATTCTCGAAGGACTTTGGAAGCGTATGGAGTATCATATCGACTTTGGCTTCACCATCGATACCTCCACCGAGCTCTTCCAGTTCATTCTGTGCGTGCATCAGACTCAGAACATGATCACGCACTGAAGTGCCTTCCGTCATCTTTGTGGTCATGAGTTTCCTCATGGCCTCAAAACGGGCAGCTCTGTCCTTCTCTCCAAAGAGTTCCTTGAGATTGAACATAATGTCAGATGTTTTCACAAAATTCTTGTGTTCTAACTGCATCTGACTTGACATAGAAGTCATGATGAAACACTTTGCCATATCATTGGCCTTGTGCCATCTCTTATGTTCTTCCCTCTCAACATCAGTGGATTCCTCCGTCAAGGGAGCAGGTTCAGGAGTTGTGAGTACAAAATTGTACTCTTCCGCAACCAAGACATACTCAAGATTTCGTTTCCATTCCAAATAATTGGAACCAACGAGAGGCTTTGAAGTGAGAACATTTATCAACGGGCCTAAAGTCATATCTGAAAAAGCAATAAACACGTAGACACAAGTAAGAAAAGATCATGCATCAATTCGTAACGAAAATTATTGTAACCTTTTGATAAACCAATAATTTCGAAACCTTCAACAGCCCAAACAGTGCAGATCGCAAGCCACGTTCGTGTGGACGTTTACGCTCCCACTGTTCAACCAGATACTCGGATCTTTAACTCTACTTATCTTGCCAACCTATCCTTACGGCAAATAGAGCTAACAGTTGAACCTTACTAGACCATATTAGATTAGAAAAGGGACTCTGTTGGGAGTTGTATTCTAACTAATATCTAAGCTTTTAACCACAATCTTAGCCTAACTTGGAAAAAGCACTATTTTCCTTAAGCTATCTTTGTTCAAAAACCAACTCCAGAGAAAACCGTAGTTACTATTCCGAGTAAGCCACGTTAGTGTGGACGTTTACTCAGAAAAGCTCCCACTTCTCATTTTGGTTAGAACATTTTTGTTAAGAAACCCTAAGTCTGGCGAACTCGTTCAGTACGATGTGCAAGCCACGTTCGTGTGGACGTTTACACACTCGCACCAAACTTCACCTTAAGGTCAGTTGTGGAGGTCTTAACATTTTCTATACCAAAAACGTTTTTATCTGCTTAGTATTTTTCTTTCAAAAGGTTGTCGACATGCTAGATCACGTTGTCACATAATCCTAAGCATAATTTTCTATACGCAGCAAATAAACCATGCTCGCAGAAAATTTAAAACATGCTTATATTGACAATCCTAAAACATGCTCGACTAAGCGCAATTTAATCACCTCGACAGGCAAGACATGCTATAATAAATAAATTGCATCCATAGCATGCTTAAGAAAAACGAGATAAAAACAAAAATAAAACTCGCTTTTCATGGTGTGACGACCCGTCTAATCTATTACATAAAATTGTAAAATCCGAAACAGGCTTCGGTCTTGAATGAGTCCTCCGAGTTGATCTCCCGTTTCTCCCCGAAAATAAATAAATTATTTAAATAATTTATTTTCTAATTTTCGTTGCCATTGGGCTTCTCTAACCGAGATTGGGCCCACACCACGTGACCCAATTCTCTCGAAAAGACCCAAACCGCGCTCGTTTCACTCTTATGGGCCCACGAACTCGAAACCGACCTAACACGGCCCGAATTCGCGACTGGGCCCGAGCCCGAACGCTGGAGTCAGCCCGTAAACGCGAACGGGCCGGGTTGGAAACCCTAGGCCCGTCCACGGGCTAGGGCACGGGCGTGCAAAGTTGCCCGTGCCGCAGCCGACGGCGTGAGGCTCTGCCGCCGGCCGCCTCCGCATCCCTGGCGCCGCTGCTGCTGCTGGTGGTCTATCCCTGCCGGTGGCACGGCCGGCAGCCCTCTCCGGCGACGTTCGCGGCGTAGAGCCCTCACTAGGGTTCCGCCGCGAAACCCTCGCGCCTGCTGCCGCCGTTACAGCCGCCGACGACCTCCGCCACGGCCACCACTGCTGCTGGCTGATGTCGCCGCCCCTCCGCCGAGCTGCTGGACCCTCCCCGTCGCCGTCACCGTCGCCAGCTGCCGCTGCAAGTCGCGGCAGAAACCCTAACGGATTCTGCCGCCGCTGCTGCTCCTCCGGCGCTGCTCCCCGACGGCCTGCTGCTGCCGGCGACGCTCGCGGCCACGTTGAGTCCGTTGCCGGACTCCGTGGTTGCCGTCGTCGGCCCCCATGCAGTACAAGGCTGCTGCCGTGGCGTCGAGCCCTAATTAGGGTTCCGCCGCGGCGCCGTTCTCGGGCCTCCCCTGCTGCCGCCGCCCCTCCGGCCACCCCTAGCCTCCTCCGACGACGTGCAGGCTCCAGCAGCCTGCTGGAGCCAAGTCGATCACCGGAGAAGAAGGAGACAGCCCGTTGGGCGACTCGCATGCGCGTGCGGTGGCGCGTGTGATTCACGAGCCGCCTCGTGCGACGGAGCCCAGCTGGTGTTCGTCTCCTTCGTTCTTCGTGTTCCTCGTCTCTTTGCAGCAGTTACAAACGAAAAACAATAGAAAAATCTATCTAATCCTATTCTAGATCGCACCTTATTATCTCGCGATCAAAAATTACATAGATTTGCCAAATCGGCCCGAAAAACGAAAAAACACCACGAAAAGCGACATCCTAATCGATCTAACATGCATAATAATCGATAATTAATCAGATAGAGCCGAAAATCTGATCCTTGGCTCTGATACCAACTGAAGGAACCATATCTGATCGGTGAAGATCGGTTCGCCCGAGGATCTATTTCGGATATCTAACTATCGAATAAACCTATCATGCTCCTATGAATTAAATGCGGAATCATAGGGGGTTTATAGATCGATTACCTGAAGAAGTAGAGAACTCGCGAATAGATCTTCTGATCTGTATCCCTGCTCGATTCTGACGTTGGATGGACAACGAACCTCGGAATCAGCCACGGAAACGGGAACCCCACCGAACTGCTCTGCCCGGCCGCGCGTCTCTCTCTCTCTAACCCTAGCCTCCCTTTCTTGTTCAGAATATTTAAGTGCACTCGATTATTCTGATCATTAGGTTTGAACAAGACCTTGAGGGGGTATATATAGAGGAGACCAAGTGAGACTTGGGCTTAAGTTGCAGGCCAGGCCTGCAACTTATGGACTAGCCGTCCAACTGCAGTATTGGCGCCCTCACTGGGCCCAATCAAGTGGTGGCCCACTTATTCCTTATACTGTGGCCTATTGAGCTTTTTGGGCCAGATCAGGGATCTACTAGCTGGTAAAACCGAGGCCTCCCAATGGCTAAATTCTCCATACTCAGCCCAGAGTATAATTTAGTCCATAAGTACTAGAACATTCCACTAGAGTAATAGTACTGAATTACCTGTTTTACCCCTGTTGAGTTCAGGGCTAGTATTAGACTTAACGACCCCCATATTTAAGATATCCCACATCCGTTGATTAACTTAGAGCTTCTGACTGCTCGTGTTATTCAACTTCTTTTATTTTCCTGAGTAGTACCATTCATACCTTACTCATCATACCGGAATTTAATCCACCTGCAGGGTTTGGTATGATAGTCCTTAATGAATTCCTCAGGGGATGTGATCAACCTGTTCTACCAGGATATGGTGCTCTGTTGCAGTTGCACTAAGAGTCGTACTAGTTATAGTTGCTTCCCAAGATACGGAGCATATTGAGTTACAGATACTCTGAACTCTCACCCATGGTAAATCAAAGAAGCAGACTATAACTATACACCCTTAGGACTCAACTAGAGTTAAGGTTCATCTTAAGTCATCGAGGTCTTAATTCTTTCTACATCTGGTCAGAATAGAAGAATACACCTCACCGTGATCCTATCAGTACACGCACGTACTAGTATAGACATGTAGCCAAGACAAGCTACTTATGCAGCCTATACTACAGCCTAAACCGACAGTTATATCCAGAACTGTCTCGACTGTGATACCCTTTTATATCTCGTGAGGAACCGGCAACTATGGTCTTCTGTGATCTACAACACACCATAAAGCCTACAACTTTGAGATAATGGATAGATGTTTGATGCATAGATAACAATTCATACTTAATCAGATAGAAGATTGTTAGTGGTTATGGACAACACATGCATACAAGCTAAAAGGCCTGCTTTCTAGTATACAAATCCATCATCGTCAATATATATGGCTCAGTCGGAGATGAGGATGACACAACAAGATGCAAAGTTGAGGACATTGGAGCTTACTCAAAGCACCTCAACCAACAACTTGGCGAGTAGCATCAATGCGTTGACCAAGAAAATGCAAATGTTGGAGACGCAAATGAGTCAAATAGCCAACGCTCAAGGAGGAGTCCATAAGCCCAGCCAATTCCCAAGCTACACCGAGCAAAACCCGAAGAACAACCATCATGTTCATCCTATTGAGCTTCGGAGTGGCACAAAGTACACAAATCCATCCTTGGAAGCAGAGAAGAAAGGAGACGGGAGCTTCAAGAATGCGGAGCGCGACGAAACGAGGATCCAAGTGCCGAGGCGAGGACCTCTCGACACCTCTCTCGATCGAGAGGGGGATCGAGAGGTCAATACTGGAAGTCAGAATCCACCTCTCGATACCTCTATCGATCGAGAGGAGGATCGAGAGGCTTACGACGAGGAGATCCAATGTGACCCTCTCGACACCTCTCTTGATCGAGAGGGGGATCGAGAGGTCAAAAGTCGAAGTCAGAAGGTACCTCTCGACACCTCTCTCGATCGAGAGGGGGGTCGAGAGGCCAAACAGCCGCCCCAATTGCCGACTTACACTCCGAAGGCCCCTTTCCCACAAAGATTGACCAAGACGAAGCAAGATGAAAAGTATCAACGCTTCTTGGAGATACTACAAAAGGTCAACATCAACATACCACTTCTTGATGCTCTTCGAGACATGCCCAACCATATGAAGTTCATCAAAGACGCGGTGTCGGGAAAGAAGAAGTGGGCAAAGTTCGAGACTATCAACCTCACGGAGGAGTGTAGCGCGGTGATCCAAAAGAAGCTACCAATGAAGCGAAAGGATCCCGGGAGGTTCACATTCGCATGCAAGATTGGAGATCAAGTCTTTCAAAACGTTCTATGCGATCTTGGTGCTGGCATCAATTTGATGCCCCTCTCTATATTCAACCGGCTCAAGATCGGGAGGATGAAGCCAACCACCATCTCTCTACTTATGGCGGACCGACCAGTTTCTTATCCACGAGGGATAGTGGAGGACGTTCTCGTTCAAGTGAACAACCTTGTCTTCCCGGCGGATTTCGTAGTCTTGGATATGCCCGAGGATGCAAACCAACCATTGATCTTAGGACGGCCATTCTTAGCCACGGGAAGAGCATTGATCGATGTGCAAGATGGAGACCTCACCTTTCGGGTTAACGGAGAGGAGCTGAAGATTTCTATCTATGAAGCCATGAAGCGACCCGACGATCACCGTGAGGATATCTTCTCCATCGAGACATTGACACCACCTACATCGGAGGAGGCACTCAACCATTGCATCTCAAGTTCGTTATATACCTACAAGGAGTTAGATGAAGCTTGTGATGAGATTCTCGAGTATCTACATCAAATGGAGGCAAATCCACCACAACTTCGACACGAGGAAGTTCCTTACCTCGACATCAACAAGAAGGTGGATGATGGAGTTCTCGAGGAGGAGGAGAAGAAGGATGCAGCCCCTAAGGTGGAATTGAAGCCATTACCCGAACACCTAGAGTATCAATTCTTAGGAGAGGAAGAGACGTATCCGGTGATCGTGTCTTCCCAACTCACGGAGGCAAACACGGACAAGCTATTGAGGGTTCTAAGGGAGCACAAATCTGCAATTGGATGGACGATTGCCGACATCAAAGGTATTAGTCCTTCGATTTGCATGCATAGGATATTGCTCGAGGAAGGTCATCGCCCAAGAGTACAACCTCAAAGGCGCTTGAATCCAGCGATGCAAGAAGTGGTGAGGAAGGAGGTGCTGAAGTTGCTCGATGCCGGCATGATCTACGCTATTTCGGATAGCGAGTGGGTGAGCCCTACACAAGTGGTGTCAAAGAAAGGAGGCATGACGGTCATCAACGATGAGAATGGGGAGTTAATTGCAACGAGGCTTGTTACGGGATGGCGAGTTTGCATCGATTATAGGCTTCTCAATGCAGCAACTAGGAAGGATCACTTCCCCCTCCCGTTCGTAGATCAAATGCTCGATCGATTGGCCAGCCATGAATATTATTGCTTCCTCGACGGATACTCCGGCTACAACCAAATCGCCATCGCTCCGGAGGACCAACACAAGACGGCATTCACATGTCCATATGGAGTCTTCGCTTATCAAAGGATGCCGTTCGGGTTATGGAACGCACCGGCCACTTTCCAAAGGTGCATGATGGCCATCTTCCATGGATTGATCGAGAATATTATGGAGGTATTCATGGATGATTTTTCAGTCTTTGGTTTTTCTTTTGACCAATGTTTGGAGAATCTTGCCACGGTTCTTCAAAGGTGTGAAGATACGAACCTCGTTCTCAATTGGGAGAAGTGCCACTTCATGGTGCAAGAAGGAGTTGTACTAGGTCACAAGGTGTCTTCGCAAGGATTGGAGGTGGATCGAGCCAAAGTTGTAGCCATCGAGAAGTTGCCACCACCTACGAATGTCAAATCGGTGAGGAGTTTCTTAGGACATGGCGGCTTTTATCGAAGGTTCATCAAGGATTTTTCGAAGATCACAAAGCCGTTATGTGGATTGCTCGAGAAGGATGTCAAGTTCGTATTTGATAAGGATTGCTTGGAAGCCTTCGATACATTGAAGAAGGCGCTTATCTCTACTCCCGTCTTGGTGTCACCAGATTGGAGTGCCCCGTTCGAGCTCATGTGCGATGCAAGCGATTGGGCGGTAGGAGCAGTTTTAGGGCAGAAAAGGGAGAAGCTTTTCCGAGTGATCTACTATGCTAGCAAGACATTGGACTCGGCTCAAAGGAACTACACCACCACGGAGAAGGAGTTACTCGCTGTGGTCTATGCTTTCGACAAGTTTAGACCTTATTTGGTGGGATCTCACACGATTGTGCACACCAACCATGCCGCCATTCGATACCTATTCAACAAGAAGGACTCGAAGCCAAGGTTAGTTCGCTGGATTTTGCTTCTTCAAGATTTCGATATGGAGATCAAGGATAGGAAAGGATGCGAGAATGTGGTGGCCGACCATCTCTCGAGACTTGAGCAGCCCGTGGATGGAGAGGATTCAAAGATTACTATCAAGGAGAGCTTCCCCGATGAGCAGATTTTCGAGTTGGATGATTTAACGCCTTGGTTCGCCGACATCGTCAACTACTTGGTGATTCATCATGTGCCCAAGGATCTATCATCTCATCAAAAGAAGAAGTTCCTCCACGATTGCAAGTTCTACTATTGGGATGACCCTTACTTGTACCGGAGGTGTGCTGATGGAGTCATAAGGTGATGTGTTCGACAATCGGAGTGGAAGAAGATCATCGAAGATTACCATAGCGCTCCTAATGGGGGACACTTTGCAGCGAATCGCACCGCCCTCAAGATATTTCATAGTGGTTTCTATTGGCCTTCGATCTACAAGGATTGCCACGAGTACATCAAGTCATGTGATCGATGCCAAAGGATGGGGAACATCACAAAGAGGGGCGAGATGCCGCAACGAACTATCATGGAGGTGGAACTCTTCGATGTTCGGGGGATTGACTTCATGGGTCCTTTCCCCAAGTCTCAAGGGTTCTCTTATATCTTACTTACGGTGGAGTATGTTTCTAGATGGGTCGAGGCCATTCCTACTACAACCAACGATTCGAAAGTGGTGATCAAATTCCTCCAGCGAAATATTTTGACTCCGTATGGAACTCCGAGAGCTTTGCTTAGCGATGGGGGGAGCCACTTCAACAATCGTTGGTTAGGATCACTTCTTGTAAAATACGGAGTCAAGCACAAGGTTACATCACCCTACCACCCCCAAGCAAACGGTCAAGCCGAGCTAGCCAATCGAGAGATCAAGCAAATCTTGGAGAAGACCGTCACCAACAAAAAGGAGTGGGCGAAGTACTTGGACGACGCACTTTGGGCCTATAGGACGGCTTTCAAGACACCAATTGGATGGTCGCCATACCAATTGTTATTTGGCAAGTCTTGCCACTTACCAATGGAGTTGGAGCACAAGGCTTATTGGGCGACGAGATGGATCAATTTCGAGTTCAAGGAAGCCATGGGTCAAAGGTGTGATGACTTATTGGAGCTTGATGAATGGAGAAACGAGGCGTTCGAGAATTTGAGGATTTACAAAGAACGAGCCGCAAGATTTCACGACTTGAGCATCAAAAAGCGTAAGTTTGAAATTGGTGATGATGTTCTTGTTTTTAATTCTCGACTTCGGTTATTTCCAGGAAAATTGCAAAGCAAGTGGTCGGGGCCGTATGTTATTTACAAGGACTTGAAGAATGGTGCATTCGAAGTGTTGAAGAACGTGGTGAATGGACATCGACTCAAGCACTACTTCAAGCCGTTGCCTCTCTACCCCAAGAAAGCGGCCACTTATCTTGATGACCCGAGTTAGAAAGGAGGTATCGTCGGGCTAAAGACGTTAAACGTAGCACTTGTTGGGAGGTAACCCAATATTCGTATCTAGTTTTTATTATTTTTGTTTCGTTTTATTTTAGAGTCGTAGGTAAAGTTTTCGTATTTTAGAGTCGAAACCCCTTAATATACTAACAAATGCTAAAGTGTTGTGTAGAAAGAAAAATCGAGCAGGACCTCTCGACACCTCTCTCGATCGAGAGGCCTGTCGAGTGGTGAAAATTTTTGTCCAGTAGGGGTCTCTCGACACCTCTCTCGATCGAGAGGGGTATCGAGATATTCTGAAAAATGTGCCCAGGTTTTTGTCACATGAAGCCTCTCGATCGAGCCCCCATGTTTTCGATCGAGAGGGGAGGACAGTGTGTTCTGCGCAAAACCTCTCGACACCTCTCTCGATTGAGAGGCCTGTCGAGAGGTCAGATTACAAAGTCCAGTACGTACCTCTCGACACCTCTCTCGATCGAGAGGTGTATCAAGCGGGTCGTTGACGGAACCCTAACTGACTTTGACCAGGTTTTTTCTTTCCTATATATATACCATATACACACAACTCACATACCATTCACACACAAACACAAATTCTCTCAAGAACACAAGAGCACTCTTCGATTTTCTCTCTTCAATTCTTCTCAAGGTTTCTCGCCCCTCTCTTATTAATTCTTGATTCTCTACATGAATACGCATGTTTTGACCGATTGAAATTCGTTTTTGTTGGTTAAATTCATGGATTAATGGATTGGGTATTGTATTGAGGATTTTAGAATGAATCTATGAATTACTTTGCATTACTTGTATAAATTGGATTCATTGAGGATTGAAAAGATGGATGCATATGAATTATTGAATGGGTATTTGAATTTGTCTATGAATTTGATGAAACCCATTGATTTATATACATTGAATTGAATTTTGCTATGAAGAGTATTATGTTTGGAGATTTTTGGTGTTGAATGTGTGGATTTGTGATGTGCAAAAATTGAGTTGATAATGGGGGAGGATTGAATTTGGTTAAAGTTCGGGGGAAGATGATTCATATTGCTTTATTCTTGCATCTCTTGGATTAATTTGTGAAATTTTTAGGTACTAAGATGGCAAGAGACAAGGGGAAGAATGTTGCTTCGACCTCTTCAAGCAAAGGCAAGGGGATGGAAAAGGCCACTTCTTCAAGCAAAGGCAAGGAGAAGTGGAAAAACGACAAGGCCATTCCGGAGAACTGAGCGCCGCCGGCAAGGTCGATGCCCTCAAATTTGGAGCCCAAGGCGTTCAAGCTCAAGCTCACCACAGCGGAGTCCAAGAGGAGATGGTCACATCTTGTGCAACTCAAGCACAAGCATTGTCGTTTCCTCCATCAAGAGACGATAGTGGCGATGGGGATAGCCAACGAGATCACCCAAATGATGCAAAGAGGAGGCTTCACCAACATCTTCCAAGGAAACCACTTCACCTATCACATTCTAACGGTGGAGTTTCTCTCAACATTGGAGGTGGTGCGAGTCAACCAAGTGCCCGATATCATTCGTTTCCAACTCGGTGGTCAACCAAGGGAGCTTGACATGGATCAACTCAATGATATTATCGGAGGAGACAAGAATGGCAAATACATTGGCAACAATCATCCGAATCTTCAAGATTTATGGGGCTAATTCGTAGATTACGAGGAGGAGAAGAAGAAGTCTTACGACCCGGTGAAAGCAAAGGCCACCTCAATTCGGAATCCCACGATTCGCTATTTCCACCGGTTGATCTCTTGCTCCATACATTCCCGCCACGACTCCGGCACCTTCCTTGCCACCGACGCTCATCTCATTTGGACTTCCTATCGAGGCCACTCTCAAAATGCAGCCCTTTACCTCGTAGATCACATGGAGAATCAAGCATACTTGTTCGGAGGAAAAAAGATTGGGATAGGAGCATTCGTCACTCCAATTGCTCAACACTTCAGCATTCCCATTCGGGAGCAGCCCATGTCCACATCCATCTTTATGGATAGAAGGACTTTGGAGTATGCGAGGATGATCTCTTTCGACACGTCCGGGTGGTTCTTGAAGCTACATGGGAGAAGTGGTGTTTATCTCTTCCCGCTGTCGAACAACTATTTGACCGAGGTGATTGGGAATGAGAAGCTACGTAGAGGGAACGGGAAGATGAACTCTCCCCAACACAAGGAGCTTATGTGGGCTGAGGGAGGTCCAAGGCCCGATGAAGGAGGTGATGATGATGAGGAAGAAGACGATGAAGAGGAGGCCGAGCAATATGAGCAAGGATATGATCAAGAGGAGGATGCGTACGCGCAAGGGTACGAAGGTGTTCCACAGCCCGGTTTCTATATGAGAGCTCCAGAATTTTCTACGATGCAAGATTGGCACACGGAAACGATGGAGGCGATGGACAACTACCATTGGGATGGTAGAGAGTTCGTTGAGTCTCAAGTGCGAGGAGTTCGAGAAGAGGTGCAAACTTTGAGAACCGAGGTGGGGGACCTTCGTACATACATTGGAGGTCGTTTCGATACTCTCAATACTTATTTTGAGAATGAGGCGAAAAGAAGAGAAGATGAGGCGAAGAGGCGTGAGGATGAGAGAGCTTACATGGAGAATTACAATAGGATGGTGCATGAGATACACTACTTCTATCCTCACTACCCGGCTCACCATCAACGATTCGACCCCAATAACCCCGATAACCCTCCCTTCCCTCCGCCATTTCAATGAGGTAAGTTTGTTAACTTAGTTCCTTCTTCTTTTTGCAAAACTTATTCCTTAATCTTTGATTTCGAAATAAGTTTGGGATAGGGGGAAGAGTAACTAAAGTTAACAATCTTTTTGAGTATTTTTATTGCTTTAGTAGTTGGTTTATTTTGGGGTATGTTTGAGTCTTTTATGTTGAGTCTTTTATTGTTTTGAGTTTTAAGAGTCTTAGGTTAAATCGAGTCGAATAAGCATGTGATGATAGTATTGTGAATTTGGCCAATGATAGAAAAAATTTTGATTGATTTTTGGAGAAAATTCATGATCTTTATTATGCATGGAACCTTGGCGAAGCGACGCATTTTATTTGATGAATTTGAAGCATGTTATGAAGTCGGGAACTAGTTAGTTTGAACCCGTGAGAATTGAGCTATTTTTGCATGTTGATGCCTATTTCGTTGATTGAATGATCATGTATGCTTCATTGTTTCTAGAACTTGCCCTATTTCTCCATCAAGACCTTAGTATATTTATGAACTAGGAGATGATCTTAGGCCATTCTTTCATAGCCACATGATTCCCATACACTAACCTTGATCATAATCTTTGTTTACCCCCTTTGAGCCTTTTATGAGCTTTTCTTTCTTAAGCTTGGATGATAGGAGGTTTGGATGGATAAGGGTATCTTTAGTGGATTTAGTTGGTGATGTGGGAGGAGTTGAATAGAGAAAAGTGTTGTGGTGTGAAAAAGAAAAGGAAATTTAGATGCTTGTTTAAGCATAGTTAGCTATCCCTATAAGCTTAGAAAAATAGTTGTGAAAAAAAAAATTAAAAAAAAAAAAAGAAAAGAAAAATTTGAGCCTTTGTTCAACATTAGAAAGAACATTCATTAGTTGAGCTCTAGAGAAAAAAAAAAAAAAAAAAAAAAAAAAAAAAAAGAGAAAAAGAAGAGAATGAGAATAAAAGCATAAGGAGATAGTTAGCTTGAATTGTATTATGTGCATCTATGATATTGATGTTTTGTAGTTGGTATTGGATGGTAGAAGATGGAGTAAAAGTCATACTTTGTTTGGAGTTGAAAAAAAAGAAAGGTTGATGATTTGGAGTATTTTGAGTCACTTAGCCTATACATTCCCTACCTTAACCAATGTCCCTACATTACAAGCTTATATAAAGACCTTTGTGATCTTAGTTTGTGGATATTACATTAGGTGGAGATGTTGAGATTAGGGGCAAGCCTATGGTAAACATGTTGCATTACATTGATGTTGAGTGAACCTATATGATGTGCATTATTTCATACATCTTTTCTTTGAGAGAGTTGAGTGTTCACTTATACACATATAAATATCTCACATGTTGGAGAGTGTTCTTTGATGGATTGGCATGATTTGAATTTGTTGGATTGATTGTGTTATTGATGCTAAGGTTGTGTGCATAGTTTTGATCATGATCATGAGAGATTGTTTTTGAAAAAGTTTTGAGGCCTATATAGTTCACAATGCTAGAGTCTATTGTTTATGTTTTGGTATTGTTCGGGACGAACAATGTTTATGTTTGGGGGATTTGATATAGGTGAAATTTACCTTGTTTTTATAACCAAAAAGAGTCGATTTGTGTCTCGATTGTGTAGTATTGTCTATAGTTTATATGGTTTTCATTATATTGGACAATATTATGCTTGTGGGTGTTTTCTTATGTTTTTAGGTATATTTTGATGATCAAACCCCGAGACGAGACGAGGCGTGAAGATCGTAGCTTGAAGTTCAAGATTTGAGTTCGAGAGAAGACCTCTCGATACCTCTCTCGATCGAGAGGTATATCGAGAGGTACATTCTGCCGCAGCTGTCGATCGAGAGCATATTTCACCACCTCTCGATACCTCTCTCGATCGAGAGGTCTGTTGAGAGGTGGGTTCCAGCTGGGATTTTTCTCCTTAATTAATTAGACTCCTTTTTGGTTTAGGTTTCCTTATGTAAATTTCTCCTATATATACTCCTAGCCTAGCATTGTAAACCCTAACACATCTCATACTTTTCTAGCACTTTTATATTTTACTTTAGAGTTTTCTTGTATTCAACATTGAAGATTATTCAAGTTTATGCAAGATTCGAGATTCGAAGTTCTTCGTTTGTGTTCAAGTTTTTCTTACTCTTACTCTTTAATTATGTTCTTTCAATACTTTGTGTTTATGTTTGTTTTAATTATGTCTAGCTAATTATTATTAGTTGATTTTAGGGATTGAATGCCTAATTGAATTTATGTGAGTATTTTTGTTTACAATTATCCTTCCAATCTAGGTGCATGTTTTCATGGTGCTTATTCCCATGCATGATTAATTGATCACTAATTGTGTATGCATAGTTATGTTTATATGCCTTGATAGGATATTGCATAATAGATCTCATGAATACATGGTATGATGATTTGATTTGTCTTAATTGGAATTGAATTATCATATGTTTGCATATAATTGATTTGGGTGTCATAATTGAACATGTTGGTCCCGGTTTGTTATAGGAAAAATACGTAGAGGGGGGGGGGGGGGGGGGGGGGGGGGGTGAATACGTATTTTGAAGTTTTTCAACTTCAAATCCTTAACTCAGAGTATGAAGTAAAGTGCTCTTTGAAATACTAAGACCTAGCCGAGAGCTAGATCTAAAGCAATCACGAATCTCTTGACCTAAGCTTAGAGCTTAATCAAGAGTGAGACTTTACTCTTTGTGCGGAATTCGGTGAGCTAAATCTTTCCTAAGTAATTAAAATTCCAAGTTATGTTTGTTTAGATGCACGTGCAATGGATAATCAAACAAGGAATTAAAGAGTTAGGGTTAGAGAGATACGACACAAGATTTATAGTGGTTCGGAGATAAAGCTCGTACGTCCACTTGTTGCACTCGGCAGCCGTTCTCTTCACTCAAGAACTTGAAGATTACGGGCTCTTCAAAAGCCTGGTCAAGATCGAGCTTCACTCGCTTGGATCTGACAGACGCTGGGTGATTCCGGGTTCACACCAAAAACCTAAATTGGACTGGAAGCTTCACTCGCTTCAGTCCGAACGACAGGGAGATTGCGGGCTCTCCTTACAGCCTAGCTTCGATCGAGCTTCACACAAACGATGTAAGTGCAAGCATGGATCTAGACTCTATGATCGAGGCTTCTACAATCGATGAAAGTAGGGCCTTGGATCGAAACAACCTAACGACGACGAACTCAAAAACCTATCGAACAGATTTAGGGTTTTTGGTTTACGACGACACACTATGAAGAGCTCTTTACAATAGGTGCAAAGATGGCTAGAGCTCTTCTTCTAAGCTTGGATATGGAATGGGCTTAGACTCTAAGTGTGAAGGTTGTGAAGACGAGTTCCGATGAGACTGGAACTCGGAGAACACTTGGAAACAAAGACTCGAAGAATGCACTAAGGCTGGGAGTGTTTGTTTGCAGTAGGCTCGAATGCTCAGGAAGTGTTCTACATCTCTTCGTCTTCATCCTTCACTATTTATAGGCGGAGGGATGCCGAGATCTGTTGCTTGGTTGGTGGCTTTGTCCCTCCTTCTCTCGACAGTACTTGCACAGGCTGGCTGCTTTTCAGACGCGCAGTTTTGGCTCTTTGCCGAAATTGGCTAAGTTCCAATTGTAATAGTAACTGGAGCGAGCCAGTACTGTTGCGGCGCCCTTATCGGCCTGGCAGTCAACTCCACTGCTCCTCTCCGTAATTGACACGTGGAGATTTCGCAATTAATGCGAAGATCTCCAGTTGACTGGAGTTCAAAATCGGAGCGGGAATTGGGTTGTCGCTTTCTGGTAGGTAGTGGCTCGCTTTGCTTTGAAGTTGTAGCATACACTTGATCGAGTCGCTTCGGGTCACACTTGAAGCGTCTACTTTGGAAATAAAATTTTCGAGTATTGCTTAAGTAGAGATTTGACTCGTTTTGACTTTCGCTGTAGCGCTCGCTTTGCCTTTACTGTAGCGCTTGCTTCGCTTTGCTTTGGCAGACTCGCTTTGAATCTACTGTAGCGTTCGCTACGCTTCGCTTTGCTTCGGCACGCTTTGCTTCGGCACGCTTTACTTCGGCTCGCTAGACACGCTTTGCTTTGAAAACACACTCAAGCGAGTGACCTTCACTTGAATCTTCTGCGGTCTAAAATTAAAGCAAAATAAAGCCATCCTAACAGCATAGGCTTAGAAAAATTTTCTAACCTATTATCTATATCAAAAGTGGGTCGCTTGGGAATAGAACGCTTTGGGGGTTTTGGGATCAAATCAAAACAACAAAATGTCCCTTATAGGTTCCCCCCTTAACAAGTTGTTCTTAACAATTCCCAATAGAACCTAGTTGATTATATCATTGATACTTGTTCTATTTTGCATTTAATTGGATATCTATGCGTCCGAAAGGATATTAGGATCATATTAGGTGACGACTTGCATTGCTTTCATCGGGGTGTAGGTTATTTTTCATGTATCACATTTAGATTGGACTAAATTGGTTAATTGTATGCATTAATTACTTGCATAGATTTGATTTGGTAGGCTTCGCTAGAATCAACACTTTTCTTAATTGTTTACTTACCTTATTTGTTTAATTGCTTGTTTGCTAAGTTGTTTTATTTGACTAGTTAATTTCCTTGTTTATTTATTTCCTTCTTTGATTAATTGAGTTTTTATTATTTTCCTAGTCTATAAATACCACAAAACCTAAATTCCCAAAAGCCTAAAACATCACGTTAGTTCTTTAGTAGAGGTATTGTGTGCATTTTCGACTTGTCAATCACTGTGGATACGATACTCGCTTATTCTATACTATACTTGTTTTGTGTGGTAGAAAATAGTGCGATCAGTACCCCACTTACTGCTCCACGTTGGCTTGCGAAAAGGGGAGAGACGTCTTTTTCTCTTACAAATAATACTCCTTTCAGAATATATCCACTATAGCATCTCTCTATCCTAGGAGAGAGAACAATGATGAGTAAAAAAAAAAAAAGAAAGAAAGAGGGGGTTCAACTTCCATCCTCGAAGAAATCAACAGTCGCACCAATTTTCTACGCGACAAGACATTCATAGCTTTCCCCCAAAAAAGTAGTTTTCCCGCCAAGATACCCCGCAGAAGCTAACAAAGTATGCTTCTGGACCTGGGGGGGGGGGGGGGGGAGGGGGGGGGGGGTAGCTGATAGGGATAATTATCAGCCCTGCCACATGGCATCTGCTAGTGATGATTAGACTAGCCCTCTGAAAGCCTAGGATGGCCTATTTTATAAAGATACCTTGCCCAGTATAGAAGTCGCGAGCTCAGCACAGATCCCTCCTTAAGCAGGAGCCGTCCCGGATCCTCCCGCATCTGCCAGAACCTGAGGACCTGACAAACACTCAATCCACGTGACTCTATATCTTAGGGTGAGGACCACAAAATCAATGACGGGAGAATCTTGTCTTTCTTAAAATCCCTTTCTTATCCCTCTTACGCATATATACTTACCTTTTCGTCCTTCTCCACACCTATAAATATGTAATATCCCGAATTTTGTAATATATAGTTAGTTAATTTATCTATTAATAAAATTTAGAGGTTCACAAATACTTTGGAATTGGTAATAAGATACTCCCTCCGTCCTTTTGGAGTTGTTACATTTCTTTTTAACATTTGTCTCAAGCGTTTTCGAGAATTTTATTGATGAGTTTTAAAATAGCTTTTCAAATATTGTTTCATTTTATGAGATACTAAAACACTTGTAGTATCTCGTAAATTTAAAATTTTCACAAAAAGATATTATGAAACTTATTATCAAGACGCTCGAAAATGCTTGAGACAAATGCTGAAAAGAAATGTAACAACTCCAAAGGGACAGAGGGAGTATAAGTATTGAAAATATTAAATTTAATATAATAGTTTAAGTAAATACTATTATAGAAAATATAGAAAATAAATAAGAAAGTAATAAAAGTAATAATTATTAGAGATATTCTATGAATATATGTATACGAAAATGTAGCTAATAAATATTAATGAAAAGTTTAATTATATACGAAAATTTGTACAAGATTAAAACAACAAAAAAATGTATCCATGCAATTTTAATATATATTTAGATAATTATCATGCATGCAAACAAGATAGGATAAATGCATGAGTTGTTACTAACTTACTCCCCAATTTCTTACACGTATCTAGCCTAAGAATAGTAGGCTTGTGACTCATCCATGCTATATGATGATTAATCAAGGCTATAATACTATTTGGGCTATAAATACAAGTCTTACGAAGCCATTTGATTTCATTCTTTCAACTTACAAATGATAGTCTCCAATATTTTAGACGACCTAGTAACACTAAAGCTTGCGTATTTTTGAGGGAGGATCAAATTCGTATCAGGTGGGGTTTCTCTTTTCAAAATATTATTTTGAGTTAGTAAGATCTAAAATGTGGGTTTATCCATGAAAAATGTTTTGATGCGTGATTACATGTTTAAGGCTCTTATGTTTACGATCGGGTCTTTCGGTTGGTCTAACACACTAATCGAGGGGCTGTGCGCACGGTTAGATATCATTGGGTTGATCACCAATTGGTTCTAACTACGAGGGGAGAACTAGTGGATGAAATACTCCATTGTCTCCAAACTATGGCTCCATCAGAAAGGGATCCGGCAGTGGTACGTCCCGGGATCGGTATATGTTAATCTATGGTTCCATCATGAAAAGGGATCCGGCAGTGGTATGTCCCGGGATCGGTATTAGTTAATCTATGGCTCCATCATGAAAAGGGATCCGGCAGTGGTACGTCCCGGGATCGGTATAAGAGTAACATGGTAATCCGCATTGCAATGAAAATGAGATTTGGTGTGCATGGAAGTTATATGATTTTTAAAACCCTTCTATGTATGCTATATTATCATGGATATTCTTTTTATGATAAATGTTTTCGGCACAAACCCACTGAGTGCATTAGTACTCAGCCCTGCAATTCCTTTCCAAATGTTTTGCAGATTAAGGAGCTGGTGGAGCAGACGTGGCTGAAGAGGATTGTTGTTGTGGTTGTTGTTTCACCAAAAAGTGTTCGCAATAGAACGAAATCCTATCGTAGCACTAGCAAGTAAAACCAAAGTATCGAATCTCAAGGAAAACTTAACAGGGCAATTAATTATGTAGTAAACCTAAAACTAAGAAAGCAAGTAAAGAATATTTTGGGGTTTTTGTTTTAAATCCTAGGCAAATAAAATAAATCAAAGCAAGTAAATAAAAGCAATTAAATAACTAATCTAGAACTCAATAAATAAATCTAAGAATTAAACTAGAAGAAAGCAATTAAATCTACCTAGGCAAGAATCGAAAAGAAAGCAATAAAGAAAGCAACGAAGGAAACGAAAGCAAAGAAAGAAGCATAAATAAATCTAGACATGATGAATTGAAATCTGGAAATTAAAAGCAAATTAATCTAACTTGAAAACTTTGAAAAACGAAAGAATTGAAATCGAAGGAAAACGAATCTAAACTTAAAACTAGAAATCGAAACAACGAAATTAAACTAAGGAATTTAAACGGAGCAATTAAGAAAACGAATCTAAAACGAAAGCAAGCAATTAAAACGAATAGACGAAAGTAATAAAAGAACTTACGAAAATTGAGACGAAGAACGAAGAACTTGAATTAAATAAACGCCTTGAATTAAATTGCAATAAACGAAAAACGAATTCGGATCCGAACAATAGAAAGCTAAACTAAAGTATTTGAATCTGAAAACTAAAGCTAAAATATGCTAAAAGATGGTTATAATTCGTGTACAAGGATGGTATATATATACTAGGTAAAAACCTAGATAAATAAGGAAAGAAAAGCTGGACGCCGACTTTTGGACGATCGTCCAGATTGTGGAGTGAAATCTGGACGGTCGTCCAGATGAGCTGCTGGATAACTGCTTCACACATGTTTGGACGGTCGTCCAGATTGTGAAGAAAATCTGGACGGTCGTCCAGATGAGGAACTGCCTTCTCACGGCTTTGCCTTCTCTTCGTGCACTTTTCGTCCCGTTTTCTTCCCATTTCTCCCCTTTTGCTCCTATGATACCCAAAACTCCAAACAAACAATCATAGCCAAAAGACACACTAAAAGACACAAAAACATAATGAAAACTAACACGAAAACGCAACGAAAAACCTAACAAATAAACACCAATCAAACTCCCCCACACTTAGACCTTTGCTTGTCCTCAAGCAAAACAAAATAAACAATAGACTCAAGTATCGTGAACTATATTGGCCTCAAAGCTTTTCAAAAACAACTCTCATGTTCATGATCAAAACTATGCACACAACCTTAGCATCAATCAACACAATCTACTCAACTAATTCAAAGTATGCTAATCCATCAAAGAACACTCCCAAATATGTGAAATTTTGTATATGAAAGTGAACACTCAACTCTCTCAAAGAAAAGATGTAATATAATGCACATCAAGAGGGTTCACTCAACATCAATGCAATGCAACATGTTTACCATAAGCTTGCCTTTAATCTCAACATCTCCACCTAATGTAATATCTACAAACAAGGATCAAAAAGGTCTTTATATAAGCTTGTAATGTAGGGACATTGGTTAAGGTAGGGAATATATAGGCTAAGTGACTCAAAATGCTCTAAATCATCAACCTCTTTTTCAACTCCAACCAAAGTATGGATTTTAATCTCCATCTTCTACCCTCCAACACACCAATTACAAACTCAAAGATGCTAAACTATACAAATCAAAGCTAACTATCCCCTTATGCTTATTATTTTTTTTTTTTTTTTTTTTTTTTTTTTATTTTTTTTTTTTCTCTAGAGCTCAACTAATACATGTTCTTTCTAATTTGAACAAAGGCTCTATATTTTTTTTCTCTTTTTTTTAAGCTTATAGGGATAGCTAACTACACTTAAACAAGCATCTCAAGTTTCTTTTCTTTCTCTCCTTCTACACCACAACAAGTATTTTCAAATTTTCTCCTTCCATATCACCAACTACAACTAAGGATACCCATAATCATCCAAACCTCCTATCATCCGGTTTCACAAAGAACGGCTAATAAAGGCTCAAAAGGGGTAAACAAAGGATTATGAACAAGGTTAGTGTATAGGAATCATGTGGCTACGAAAGAATGGCCTAAGATCATTACCTAGTTCGTAAATATACTAAGGTCTTGATGGAGAAACAAGGCAAGTTCTAGAAACAACGAAGCAAGCATGATCACTCAATCAAGAATAGGCATAAATATGCACAAAAAGCTCAAATCTCACGGGTTCAAACTATCTAGTTCCCGACATCATAGCCTATATCAAATTCATCGAATAAAATGCGTCGCTTCGCCAAGGTTCCATGCATAATAATGATCATGAATTTTTCCAAAAATCAACAATTCTCTATCATTGGCCAAGTCCACAATACTATCATCACATGCTCATTTGACTCAACGACTCAATTAACTCCTAATGACTCAACAAAAGTAAAAACTTCATGCCAAAAGTTCGAAGACCCCCCCCCCCCCCCCCCCCCCCCCACACTTAAAATCAAGCAATGTCCCCATTGCGAGAAAATAAAAAGGAAAGGGATAGAAAAAACTTATCGCATGAAGACAAACAACACACTTGAAATCCCGAGGAGGTTCCAAGTGAGTACCTCCAAACCGTGGGTCTTGCCAACGTGGATCGTGGGGAGACCAATAACGGGGATCATTCGGGTTTGGTGGAGCGGAGGTGGAGCCAATGGAGAAGTCGGTGTACCTCATCAAATGGCCCTCGATGTTCGACACCCTCCTATCCAAGCCAGACACGTGTGTAGACAAACCCGCCATTTGGTTAGACAAACCCGTCATTTGAGTGGACATGGAATCGAAACGAGCAAACATCCCTTGTTGAAAATCAGCCCAATATGGAGGAATCTCGGCCTCCATAGCCTGGCGAGCTCGGACGCGATCTCTTCGAGTGTAGTAGTAGTTAATAATGCGCTCATCATCGTCCGGAACATGCTGTTGCTCCTCCTCATCTCCATTCCCATCGTCCTCGTTTTCCACTTCCACCTCTTCTTCCTCTTCTTCTCCCTCTTCTTCTTCCTCAGCGTCTTCCTCCTCTTGGTGCTCGGCATCTTGCCCGGCTCTTCGAATACGACGCGCGTCAGAATAGTAAGCACGAACAGAGGCTCGGTCCTCAACTCGAGTGAACTCGGTTGGACTCCTCATCAAGCGAGCATTGATCAACTCCGTGGATGACATCTCCACACTTTGCACCAACCCTCCGGCCTCCGAAATATCTACGCCAAAGTGACGAGCAAGGGCCGTCGCGATGTATCCAAGAGTGGGATGGGCGCCGTTCTTCGACTGCACGTGGGAGAGCTGCGTCCATATGAATGGAGCCAAACACACCTTCCGATTGTACCTAGCACACCAAAGCAAATAGACCTCCATGCCCGTTACCTTACTGGCCTCCTTTTTACCGGAGACCATGTTAGATATGAAGCGATGGAGTATAATCAAAGCATCATCGCGTAAAAAGGAACTAGACACACCCGAAGTTCTAAAATTATTAACACCCGTCAATTCTATCCAAGCCTCATTAACATTAAAATCAGCAGGCACACAATCAGAGATATTAGGGTTCGTACGAAAACCAAATACTGATTTCATCGTTTCCTTAGAAACTTCACACAAGATACCACGAAAGGTGCATTCCATCACAACCTCATTACCACGTCTAGATAAACGAAAACTACTACACATCTCTAGACACAAACTATCATGCGCCTCCCATTGTCTAGACATACATCGCATTAATCCTAGTCGAAGAGCATATTCGCGAATAGTCGGAAAAATAGACAAACGCCTCAAAAAATCCATATCATAATGCCTAGGAGGGCGTATATCAAGATTTTTCAAACGAAGGTAGAGATTAGTAGTCGCGTACCTATCGGTTTCGAAAGGAACCCGTTCGCGACGCCCGTACTGTTGCTCGTTGTCACCCGGAGAGTGGCGATCGAGACTCACAATGTAGGGAGTACGATTCATGGTGATGATGTGAAGTGGCTTGAGGAAGGATGGCACACGAACGGAGTAGGAACCACGAAAGTGAAAAACGGGGCAGTCTCCTATCTGGACGGTCGTCCAGATTCAGCTTGAATTCTGGACGGTCGTCCAAAATTTTGGCCGGACGCGGAAATTCTGGCCGAGCGCGGTAATTCTGGCCGAGAGCGGTGATTCTGAGCGACGGCGGCGCGGTGGTGGCTGAAGGTGGCTGGAACGACGTCGGCGAGCTGGCGGCGATGGGTGAACGGCGGTGGCTAACGGTGGTGATATGGGCGAAAAACGGTGTGCTGCCGGCGGCGTGCTGACGGCGGCGGGGTGCTGACGGCGGCGGGGCTGACGGCGCGTGCTGACGACGGCGGGGCTGACGGCGGCGAAGGTGCAGCGGCGGTGAAGTTGGTGGCTGGTTCGTGCGTGCTGGAGGGGAGCTGTGGGAGAAATAGGAGAAGAGAGAAGAGAGGTAGGTTAAAAAGTAATGGGCTGAAATCGAGTTTGACTAGGCAAAGGAGTGGGGCCCACGAAATTCTGGACGATCGTCCAGATTCGTAAAGAATCTGGCCGGTCGTCCAGATTAGCTACTGCCACAATCTGGTTCACACAGTTCTGGACGGTCGTCCAGAATCCTTAAGGAATCTGGCCGATCGTCCAGATAGCTGCTGGTAGTCGACGCCCATTCCTGCAAAAAGACACTCAAACTAACACAAAAAATTAAATATTAATAAGAAATACAATGAAAAATACTAAATCTAAAATTTTTATATTTTTTTTACGTGGGTTGCCTCCCACCAAGCGCTCGTTTATCGTCATTAGCTTGACGTACCAAAAACTCAAGAGGAGAGTGGGGGGTCGGATATGAGAATCGTCTCCACCGTTTGAGGCAATGTCGACCCTTCGATGTACGGCTTCAATCGTTGCCCGTTGACCGAGAAGATGTATCCCGAATCCTCGTTCTTGATTTCTACCGCACCATGGGGGAAAACTTGCACCACCGTGTATGGACCTCCCCACCTAGACTTAAGCTTACCCGGAAATAAACGAAGACGAGAGTGAAAGAGAAGTACCTTCATTCCGGGTTTGAACTCCTTGAAAGCTATGCGTCTATCATGTAGACGTTTCACCTTGTCCTTGTAAATCTTGGCATTGTCGTAGGCTTCGTTCCTTAGCTCGTCGAGCTCCTCCATTTGCAAAATCCTCCGATCATGAGCATCGTCGAGGTCGAAATTGATGCGCTTGAGGGCCCAATACGCCTTGAACTCTATCTCAACGGGCAAATGACACGACTTACCATAGACGAGCCTATAGGGACTCATCCCAAGCACGCCTTTGTAAGCCGTGCGATATGCCCAAAGAGCGTCGTTCAACTTGTCGGCCCAATCTTTCCTCGATGGCTTGACCGTCTTCTCTAAAATCCCCTTGATTTGGCGATTGCTCATCTCCGCTTGTCCCGAGGTTTGTGGATGATAAGGAGTCGCCACCTTGTGAGTGATGGCGTTCTTCTTCATGAGCTTGGCGAACAACTTGTTGCAAAAATGTTTTCCCCCATCACTAATGATCACACGAGGGAAACCAAACCTACACAAGATATTTTCCTGCACAAACTTCAAGACAACGTGAGAATCACATGTCTTCGTGGGTATTGCTTCTACCCACTTAGACACGTAATCGACGGCAAGTAAAATGTATTCGAAACCATGAGATTTAGGAAAAGGTCCCATAAAGTCGATGCCCCACACATCAAAAATCTCAACCACTAAAATAGGATTAAGGGGCATCTCATTACGGCGACCTATAGAACCTGTGCGTTGGCAACGATCGCATGCAAGGTAGAAGGCTTGAGCATCCTTGAACAAGGTAGGCCAATATAATCCACTTTGTAGCACCTTATGAGCAGTCTTTTGGCCTCCAAAATGTCCTCCACTCGGCTCCTCGTGACAATGTCGCAGCACCTCGGTTTGCTCGTGGTCGGGAACGCACCTTCGAATCACCTCGTCCTTCCCAAGCTTGAACAAGTGAGGATCCTCCCAATAGTATTGCCTACACAAACGAAGAAACCTTTTCTCTTCTTGAGCGTTAAGGACGGGTTTAGTGTCCTTATCGGCCAAGTAATTAGCAATATCGGCAAACCAAGGGGTAGCACTCACTTCATTAACATTCTCAAAGGGAAAGGAATCACAAATATCATCAAGAGAAGCATAAGGGGGAGGTGAATCGAGACGAGAGAGATGGTCGGCCACAAGATTATCACTACCCTTCCTATCACGAATTTCAATGTCAAATTCTTGCAATAATAAGACCCATCTAATCAACCTAGGTTTTGCTTGGGCTTTAGTCAAAAGATGTTTAAGAGCTCCATGATCACTATAAATAATCACCTTAGACCCTATGATGTATGATCTAAATTTATCTAAGGCAAAAACAACAGCAAGCATCTCTTGTTCGGTGGTGGTGTAATTCACTTGAGCAGGATTAAGAGTTAAACTAGCATAGTAAATCACACGAAGCATCTTATCGACTCTTTGACCCAAAACAGCCCCTACGGCATTATTAGACGCATCACACATAATCTCAAAAGGCAATGACCAATCAGGACCGACTACAACGGGAGCAGAGATGAGTTTTTCTTTTAAAGTGAGAAAAGCATTCATACAAGACTCATCAAAGTGGAAAGGCACATCTTGAGCAAGCAATCGACAAAGAGGTTGGCTAATTTTAGAGAAATCCTTAATGAATCGTCTATAAAAACCCGCATGACCAAGGAAACTCCTAATACCCTTGACATCACTAGGTGGTGGCAATTTTTCAATCACCTCCACTTTCGCTTTGTCGACCTCTATGCCCTTACTCGAAACTACATGGCCTAGAACAATTCCACTTCTAACCATAAAATGACTCTTTTCCCAACTCAAGGTAAGTCCACTCTCAATGCATCTCTTAAGGACTCTCTCTATTTTCAACAAGCAATCATGGAAAGACGACCCGAAAACAGAAAAATCATCCATAAAAATCTCTACAAAATCACCAATAAATTCCGAAAAAATAGACATCATGCATCTTTGGAACGTACCCGGTGCGTTGCAGAGACCAAATGGCATCCTCCTATAAGCGTAGGTCCCGAAAGGGCTTGTGAAGGCCGTCTTTGCTTGATCCTCCGGAGCTATCGCAATTTGGTAGTAACCTGACAAGCCATCTAGAAAACAATAAAACTCTTGCCCGGCTAACTTATCAAGCATTTGATCAATAAAAGGGAGAGGAAAGTGGTCCTTTTTGGTGGAAGCATTAAGCTTCCGATAATCGATGCACATCCTCCAACCGGTAACCGGGCGCGAGGCGACCAACTCGTCCTTCTCGTTCTTTGACACCGTAATTCCTCCCTTCTTTGGAACGACGTGCACCGGGCTAACCCACTCACTATCGGCGATGGCATAGATAATCCCCTCCGCCAATAGCTTGTAAATCTCCTTGCGCACGACCTCCATGAGCATTGGGTTGAGCCTCCTTTGTCCATCTCGTTTGGGGCGAGCGCCTTCTTCGAGATTGATGCGATGCATGCACGTGGCCGGGCTAATTCCTCGTATATCCGCCAAGCTCCATCCAAAAGCGAGCTTGTTCTCCTTGAGTATGCCCACCAAAGCTCCTTCCTCTGCAAGAGACAAAGAAGAAGAGATGATTACGGGTTTTTGATTGCCTCCCTCTAAAAATATATATTTCAAATGCGAAGGCAGCTCTTTCAACTCCAACGGCTCCGGAATCTTCGAGCCGGGCTCGGGATCTTGAGGTGGAAACGGTAGCTTGATCCCAATGTCTCTCTCCATTCGCTCCCACTCCATTTGATCTCCGGATCCCCAACACACCTCCTCCGTGTCAAAATCCTGCACAAAAGAGCACTCGGCCAAGGCATCAACCTTATCGATGAAAGAACAATTATCAATTAAATTGACCGATGACATAGGCCGACTCTTATGCACAGAAAACGAGACATCCTCTCCTAAAACGGACATCTTAATCACACCACTCTTCACATCAATCAAAGTATTAGTTGTAGCCATGAAAGGACGACCTAGCAAAAGTGTGTGCTCAATACCATTTTCTTGTACCTCACCTATCTCTAAGACCACAAAATCAACGGGAACAATTAAACCCCCTACGCGAACAAGAATATCCTCAATAATACCTCTAGGGTACCTAATAGATCTATCCGCCAATTTAAGGCTCATGCGAGTGGGTTTAAGTTCTCCTAACTCTAATTGCTTAAAGATAGAATAAGGCATAAGATTAATACCGGCACCTAAATCTAGCATACCACATGCTTCCTTACCATTACCTAAGGAGATAGTGATAACGAAAGAACCTGGATCTCGTTGCTTAGGTGGAAGAGGGTGTTGCATAATTGATGTCGCCACCTCCGATACCGCAATCGTCTCCATCTCATCGAACGGCTTCTTCCTCGATGTCAACTCCTTCACAAACCTCACGAACGGTGGCACGTTGCGAATAACATCAAGGAGAGGCAAGTTCACGTCCACCTTTGAAAGAAGCTTGTAAAGATCGGCGAATTGTTGATCACGCTTCTTGTTCTTCACACGACTTGGATAAGGAATGGGAGGAACATAAGGGTTGGAAGTCTTGTGTAGAGGTGGGGCTTCCTTCTCGGGCTCGTCGGACTCCGTACGCTGCGCACCTGATTTGGACGATCGGCCAGAAGAGTCGGGGTGACTTGGCCGATCGTCCAGATTAGCTGCTGGGTTGGGCGAGTTGGGCAATCTGGACGAGCGTCCAGAATCTGGACGACCGTCCAGATCAGGTACTGGACGGGGCTCTGGCGCCTGCGTTTTGGCCGCTCGTCCAGCATCTGGACGACCGTCCAGATTAGCTGCTGGACGGGCGTGTTGATGTGGAGGTGCTGCCGGCGTCTTCGGTCCATTCCAACGGGGACTTGGGCCCCATCTATTTCCCATGCTTCCTTGAGGTGGCATTGACACTCCATTGTCCACGTGCCTCCCGCTCCGCAACACCGAGACGGCTTGGGCTTGATGCGGTGGAAAAGGAGGAACATATGGGGGATATTGCACCTCGTTAGCTTGTTGTGGTTGGATCCCTTGGCTCGGAATCCGCCCCGGTTGTTGCATTAAGTGCATAGATCCCGAAATTTGGCCAATGGCCGTCTCGAGCCGCTTTATGTTTGCATCAAGTGCATGGAAACGATCCTCATCGGCGGGGGGCTTTTGTGGAGGGCCTTGAGGACGAGAGTTCGGGTATGGTGGTGGTGGTGTAGGATTAGATTGAGGAGGGTAATATGGAGGTGGTGGGTAATATGGATTTGGAGGGTATTGAGGGGGTGGATAATATGGTGGAGGTTGAGGGTAGTAGGGATTTGGTGGAGGAGGATAGGGGTTATTATATGGTGGAGGACGCCTATTCGGATAGGTAGGGGGGTTACCTTGCCCTTGTGTCGGCCTCGGATTTTGGTAACGTCCATTGTATCCCCCTTGGTATCCTTGATGTGGTGCTTGAGGTGGGTATCCTTGAGCGGCGTAGACCTCGGCTCCTCCTTCGTATTGAAACTCCCCCATGTTGTGGCACACCTCCTTGATGTGTCCAAGCTCTCCACAAATCTCGCATTGATCGGGCTTCCTCTCTTCCTCCTTCGGGGCCGGTGCACTTTGCTTAACCTTCAAATTCTCGAGATCCCTATACATGTCGGCAATTTGCTTCTTCAAGTCGGGGCTCATCGAAATTGCACTTGCCTCCACGTTCCTCGGTCTAACTGATTTTTGTTGAGAACTCGCAGCAAGCGTCTCGAAAATATCCTTCAACTCTTCAGCTGTCTTGACCGCTATGTTGCCTCCGGCCGAACTATCCACCATGGATTGGCAAGTTTGGTTGAGGGCGTCGTAGAAATATTGCCAAAGCAACTCCGGTGCCATTTGATGATGAGGGCATTGTTGGAGCAGCTCTTGGAACCTCTCCCATGCTTCGTGAAATGGCTCATCATTGTGTTGGGAGAAATTCATAATCTTTGACCGCACCTCTTGAGTCTTGCGGTTGGGATAGTACTTTAGCATGAACTTCTCGCACACCGCATTCCATGTGGCGAGAGAGTTGGCCGGGAGCGCCAAATACCACGACCTTGCTCGATCCTTGAGGGTGTACGGGAAGCACTTCATCTTCAAGGTGTCCTCCGTGAGTCCCGCGAGTGGGAAAGTTTGCACCACCGTGCAAAACTCTCGGATGAAAGTCAACGCATCCTCGTTGGCCAGCCCGTGGTAGGATGGAAGCAACGCCATGTGGTGAGGTTTAAGCTCATGATTCCTGACCGCTTCCGTCAGGACAATCGCCGAAGTGGTGGCTGTGAATGTGGGCGAGCAAAATCGCCCATGACTCTAGCTGCCATGGCTTCGGGCTCTGCAAACAACAAGACTAAACCAAAGTCTTGAGAATCGATCTCCTCCTTCTCCTTCGCGGCTAAGATCGCTTTCCTTTGATGGACGTTGTCGACGTAGGGCGCTAAATTACTTTGAAGACTTCGGCGACCATGCATAAACAACACTCAACAAAAGGGTTAAACGCACCGAGTGGGAGAAACAAGAAATCGAATAAACACAAATAAAAATAAAGCAAATAAAAATACTACACAATCAAAAGCCTAAAGTTTTCCCCGGCAACGGCGCCAAAATTTGTTTCACCAAAAAGTGTTCGCAATAGAACGAAATCCTATCGTAGCACTAGCAAGTAAAACCAAAGTATCGAATCTCAAGGAAAACTTAACAGGGCAATTAATTATGTAGTAAACCTAAAACTAAGAAAGCAAGTAAAGAATATTTTGGGGTTTTTGTTTTAAATCCTAGGCAAATAAAATAAATCAAAGCAAGTAAATAAAAGCAATTAAATAACTAATCTAGAACTCAATAAATAAATCTAAGAATTAAACTAGAAGAAAGCAATTAAATCTACCTAGGCAAGAATCGAAAAGAAAGCAATAAAGAAAGCAACGAAGGAAACGAAAGCAAAGAAAGAAGCATAAATAAATCTAGACATGATGAATTGAAATCTGGAAATTAAAAGCAAATTAATCTAACTTGAAAACTTTGAAAAACGAAAGAATTGAAATCGAAGGAAAACGAATCTAAACTTAAAACTAGAAATCGAAACAACGAAATTAAACTAAGGAATTTAAACGGAGCAATTAAGAAAACGAATCTAAAACGAAAGCAAGCAATTAAAACGAATAGACGAAAGTAATAAAAGAACTTACGAAAATTGAGACGAAGAACGAAGAACTTGAATTAAATAAACGCCTTGAATTAAATTGCAATAAACGAAAAACGAATTCGGATCCGAACAATAGAAAGCTAAACTAAAGTATTTGAATCTGAAAACTAAAGCTAAAATATGCTAAAAGATGGTTATAATTCGTGTACAAGGATGGTATATATATACTAGGTAAAAACCTAGATAAATAAGGAAAGAAAAGCTGGACGCCGACTTTTGGACGATCGTCCAGATTGTGGAGTGAAATCTGGACGGTCGTCCAGATGAGCTGCTGGATACTGCTTCACACATGTTTGGACGGTCGTCCAGATTGTGAAGAAAATCTGGACGGTCGTCCAGATGAGGAACTGCCTTCTCACGGCTTTGCCTTCTCTTCGTGCACTTTTCGTCCCGTTTTCTTCCCATTTCTCCCCTTTTGCTCCTATGATACCCAAAACTCCAAAAAAACAATCATAGCCAAAAGACACACTAAAAGACACAAAAACATAATGAAAACTAACACGAAAACGCAACGAAAAACCTAACAAATAAACACCAATCAGTTGTGTCACTTAAGAATAAAGCTTCCGCTACGCTTATCGTTAAAGTGGTCACTAGTAACGATCCTGCAATGTACTAGGCTTCCTAAGTTAAATTTCAGGTTTTGAAATAAAATCTCTATGCTATACCTGAGTCTCGTTATAAGAATATATTATATATATTTATTTTAGTTACGGGTATTCAGACACAAGCCGGCCATTATGGGTTGTTTAGCTCAGGCGACCCCATAATTTGAGCTGAGCGTCCCGATCCCGTGTTTTATTTAAAGTCTATGGGTATTCAGACATGGCGACCGACACGGGCAGTATGGTTTGCTTACCCCGTGGTTCGCGTTGTGCGTCCCGATCCCATAATTAATTAAATAAACTCACTTATAATATGGTTAATTATCCTAAGAAACTAGGCCCCTTTCTATCCCCGCTTCTTAATCCCAACCCCTTGCCACGTCCCGGCACACGTGCCTTCCTTCGGGAACTGGGATGTGACAAAATATCGAGGGATCACCACCCTTTACAACAACTTAACTCAACTCTTCACACACGCACTCTGCGTACTATTCCATTCACTCTCACATTCTACGGTAAAGCTCCATCAAGCCGGAGCAATCAGAGCACTCGAGGTCTTCTCCCGGGAAACCTCGCTCATCACCATCTTCATTTCCATTCTCATCACGGGAAGGATCACTCCCCATCATCTCAAACCTAAAGGTATAATCCTCGTTGCTGAGAGAGGACGAAGCCCGAAAGTGCCTTGCGCTCTCTACTTCCTCCTCTCTTCTCTCCTTCCCTCTTCGTTTTTCCCCTTGAATGAGCCCTGAGCTCCATGGATTTAACTGGATTGTGACTATAAATACCTTTTATTCAACATTTAGCTTGATTCTCTCTTTTATATCTACATGGAAGATCCTCTGTATAAAATGAGTTGTTATGGCTGATAAATCATATGAATCTCTTACTCTCTACCGTTGTAATCCTTTATCTATGAATGCTCTTTGCAAATACGATGAATAATCACTTAAATTGTTGTGGATCTTCAACCCGGATCTATCAATCGGCTTTGGTATCTCCTCACGCTTCCCTTTGCTGTCTCGAGCATCAGTGCTCTTTCCCTTGTACTGCTTGTAGAATCTCTTGTACTTCCCTACTCTTGAATTCATCTTATTGAAATTTCTGGATAGGAATGCGTAGTGCTCCTCCAGTTCCTCACGAGACATCTTTGAAATTGACGACTCGCTTGATGTTTCAGTAGCTTTGAAGGCGACTCCTTTGCCTGTTGTGGGAGCTTCATCCTCATCATCAAGGAACATGCGGTTGAGGTCAAATTCGTGCGCCTTGAGTTCGGAAAATAGAATCTCCGGGGAGAACTTTGACAGATCTTTTGTTGCGAGGTAGAGTTCTTTCATAGTTTGCCATTTTCTGGTGAGAGCTCTTACGATCTTGAGATTGACCTCCTTGTTTGTTAGGTCATTTCCCAGTGAAGCGAGTGTTGAGATGATGTTGGTGACACGTAGCTCAAAGGCGTCAATGGCCTCGCTTGGCTTCATCGTCAAGCTTTCAAATTCTCCCATAAGTATTGCGAGTTTGTTCTCCTTGATTTTCTCCGTCCCTTGTGAGATTAGGGCAAGGGTGTCCCACATTTCTTTAGCAGTAGTACACTTCCTTATCCTTGGAAGGTATGCATTCGAGACGGTGCTTTGCATGATGTGACTTGCTCTCATCCAGATTCGCCACTTTGAAATCGTTGTTGGTGTAGTCATCTTTTGACTTTTCGACATACTCATGGCGGATGGTAGCTTCTCTTCCTTCAGCAGCTGGGACGTTGACAGTGTTGATCTTCATTATGGAGATCGGCCCTTCTGTCACAACTTCCCACATTTTGTCGTGGACAGAACAGAGAAAGCTTGAGACTCGGAAACTCCATGTCTCGTATCCTTCGATCGAGAATTGCGGCAAATTGGAAGCACTGTGACTAGACATACTCAAATATTAGTAGCAATGCAGTATGCGTGAGTGAGATTTTAATGCACTTAGGAAAACGGATCAGTTCAATAAGACAACGTGAAGCGAGGGGACTCGGTTCAGGTATGCAAAGCAGTGGCTCGAAAGAACCCATGCTCTGATACCACTTGTTGGTCCCGGTTTGATAAGAGGAAAAAAAAGGGGGGAGGGGGGGGGGGGGGGGGGTTGAATACGTGTATTAGAAGTTTTTCAACTTTTTTTCAACTTATCTCAGAGTTGCAAGACTTGGGTCGCTTTATAACTTAAGACCTAGACATAAGCTTGATCTACAGTAAAGCTTGCTCTTGACCTAAGCGAATGCTTGATCACAGAGTGACTCGCTTGCGAATGCAGAATTTAGTGACCTATATCTTTCCTAAGTATTTAAAGCTTCGTTTTGAGTTTGTTTAAATACTCGTGCAATATGATAGACAAAGCAAGTAATTAATGAAAGCTTAAGGACAGAAATAACAACACCAGGGATTATAGTGGTTCGGTGGTAAAACACCTATGTCCACTTAGTTTCACGCTGCAACAGTTCCTTTTCACTCAAGGAAACTTAGAGGATTACGGGTTCCTCCAAAAACCTGGACAAGGACCGAGCTTCACTCGCTTGGGTCCAAAAACAACAACGACAAGGAGATTACGGGTTCTCCACTAAACCTAGCTAGAATCAAACTTTACACAGTCGAGGATAGTGCAAGCTTGGATCCAAACTCTATGATCGAGGTAACTGCTATCGATGAAGGTAGTACCTTAGATCTTATAACAGCCTTACAAAACACAAACTCTAACTCACTTGACAAGAACAAGGGTTTTGAGTTTGGTTTGGAAAACACTCTAAGTGAAGAACTCTTTACAGTGAATGCAAAAGGGTAGAGTTCTTCTCTAAGCTTGGATATATGAGTGGGCTTAGATTCTATGAGTGTGAAGGTTGCAGAGACAAGCTTCGGTGGTGCTGAAGCTTGGAGAACACTATAACAAGGACTCAGAAGGATTGCTGGAAAGTTTGAGAGTGCTTGTTTGCTTGAGAGATGGAAATTTCGTAAGTGTTCTACTTCTTCTCTTCTCTGCTCTTAACTATTTATAGTGTGAGAAGTGGACTTGGAGCCGTTGAAGGTTGGTGGCTTTGTCCCTCCACACTCGATAGTACTTTGCTTTTGACCTGCAGCTTTTCAGTCACGCGCTTGTCTTCTTTCCCAAAATGGCTAAGAGCCAAGCGCAATAGTAACTGGAGTGTCCAATACTGTAGCGGCTGCTTGTCGGGCTGGCGGTCAACTCTTATGATCCAATCTTCTTGTGCCATGTGGAGATCTGCAATTAATACCTTGATCTTCACTTGACTGAGTTTGAACTGTCGCTTTCAAGCATTTTAGAAGTGGCTCGCTTCGCTTTAGTCAGAGCGTCTGCTTTAGCGTAGTTGGGTTGACTCGCTTTGACTTACTGAGAGCGCTCGCTTCGCTTCGTCCGGGTAGACTCGCTTCGCTTCGATACACACTCAAGCGAGTGGTCTTCTCGCTTCGCTTGAAAATCTGTAGTCTAACCTAAAGCGACTAAAGCAAAATTTAAGCCTTCCTAACATAATAGGCTTGAAAATATCTATCCTATCTAATCAAAATAGGGTCGCTTGGGATTAGGATTTACATAGGGGGTTTTGGGATCTAATCAAATCAAAAATACATAGCATATTTTATTCAGGTTTTCCGTTAAGTTCCCCCTTAACATATGAATCCTTAACAATTCCCAACAAACTTCCTCATTGTGTTCATGTGCTAGTGTAATTGAATTGAGAGAGGGGGGGGGGGGGGGGGGGGGGGGGTAATAGAATACCTCTCCAGTATCCTCGTCGGTGGGCGCCATCAAGCCTAGATCCTCTCCTTCGCTTGAGTTTGGATCTGTGAAGGCATCTGATTCACTTGCTGGATCCTCGCTTGGAGTTGAAGGTGACTCGCTTGCCACTAGCGCTCATCGTGGAGCGTCTCTCCTCGCTTTCAATTCTTCTTTTCCCTTAGCACTTAGCTTTGGGCACTCGGATTTGTAGTGGCCCATCTTGTGGCAGTGATAGCACTCCACATCCATTATATCCTTAGCGATCGGCTTTGGTATCTCCTCACACTTTCTTTGTTGTCTCGAGCTTCAGTGCTCTTTCCCTTGTACTGCTTGTAGAACCTTTTGTACTTCCCTACTCTTAAGTTTATCTTGTTGAAGTTTCTGGATAGGAAAGCTTAGTGCTCTTCAAGTTCTTCACGAGACATCTTTGAAATTGATGACTAGCTTGATGTCTCAGCAGCTTTGAAGGCAACTCCTTTGATTGTTGCAGGAGCTTCATCTTCATCATCAAGGGACATGCGGTTGAGATCAAATTCGTGAGCCTTGATTTCGGAAAACAAGATCTCCAGGGAAAACTTCGACAGATCTTTTGTTGCGAGATAGAGCTCCTTCATAGTTTGCCACTTTCTGGTGAGAGCTCGAACTATCTTGAGATTGATTTCTTTGTCAGTGAACTCTTTTCCAAGTGATATGAGCGTAGAAATGATGTTGGTGACGCGTAGTTCGAAAGCGTCAATGGTCTCGTTTGGCTTCATTGACAAGCTTTCGAATTCTCTCATAAGCACTGCAAGCTTATTCTCTTTGATTCTCTCGGTTCCTTGTGAAATAAGGGCAAGAGTATCCCACATTTCCATAGCAGTTGTGTACTTCCTAATCCTTGGAAGATAGGCGTCTGAGATTGTGCTCTTCATGATGTGGCGCGCGACTCTATCCAAGTTTGCCACTTTGAAATCATTAGCAGTGTAGTCACCCTTTGATTTCTCAACATATTCATGGCGGACAGTAGCTTATCTTCCTTCAGCAGCAGGGATGTTGACCGTGTTGATCTTCATTATGGCGATCGGGCCTTCTGTCACAACTTCCCACATTCTGTCGTGAACAGAATTCTGAGAAAGCTTGAGACTCGGAAACTCCATGTCTCGTAACCTTCGATCGAGAATTGTGGCAAGTTGGAAGCACTGTGACTAGACATTTTCAAATATCAGTAGTAATGCAGTATGCGTGAGTGAGATTTTAATGCACTTAGGAAAACGGATCAGTTCGGACCAGACAACGTGAAGCGAGGGGACTCGCTTCAGGTATGCAAAGCAGTGGCTCGTTAGAACCCCTGCTCTGATACAACTTGTTGGTCCCGGTTTGAAAAGAGGATTATACGTAGAGAGGGGGGTGAATACGTGTAATAGAAGTTTTTCAACTTCTTTTCAACTTTTCTCAGAGTATGCCAGCTACGAGTTGCTTCGAATCATTAGACCATGCTATAAACTTAATCTGCCGAACAACTTTACTCTAGGCCAAAGCATACGCTTGATCACAGAGTGATTTGCTTGCTTAAATGCGGAATTTAGTGAGCTATATCTTTCCTAAGTATTTGAAAGCTTCGTATTAGGGTTTGTTGCTTGTGCAGAATGATAAATAAAGCAAGTAAATAATGAAAAGATTAAGGACAGAAAGAACAACACCGGGGATTATAGTGGTTCGGTGGTAAAACACCTACGTCCACTTTGTTGCACGCTGCAACAGTTCCTTTTCACTCAAGGAAACTTAGAGGATTACGGGTTCCTCCAAAAACCTGGACAAGGACCGAGCTTCACTCGCTTGGGTCCAAAAACAACAACCACAAGGAGATTACGGGTTCTCCACTAAACCTAGCTAGGATCGAGCTTTACACAATCGGGTATAGTGTAAGCTTGGATCCACACTCTATGATCGAGGTTTCTACTATTGATGAAGGCAGAACCTTGGATCTTACAACAACCTTACGAAACACAAACTCCAACACACTTGACAAGAACAAGGGTTTTGGTTTGGTTTGGAAAAACACTCTAAGTGAAGAACTCTTTACAGTGATGTAAAGGGGTAGAGTTCTTCTCTAAGCTTGGATATATGAGTGGGCTTAGATTCTATGAGTGTGAAGGTTGCAGAGAACAAGTTTCGATGTTACTGAAACTTGGAGAACACTTTAACAAGAACTCAGAAAGAATGCTGGAGAGTTGTGAGTGCTTGTTTGCTTGAGCGCTGGGAAATTTCGTGAGTGTTCTACTTCTTCTCTTCTCTGCACTTCACTATTTATAGTGTGGGAAGTGGACTGGAGCCATTGAGGGTTGGTGGCTTTGTCCCTCCACACTCGACAGTACTTTGCTTTTGACCTGCAGCTTTTCAGTCGCCCGCTTGTCTTCTTTCTGAAAATGGCTAAAAGCCAAGCGCAACAGTAATTGGCGCGTCCAGTATTGTAGCGGCTGCTTGTCGGGCTGGCGGTCAACTCCTATGCTCCAATCTGCTTGTGCCATGTGGAGATCTGCAAGTAATGCCTTGATCTTCACTTGACTGGATTTGAACTCGAGTTTCAACTGGAGCGGGAATTTTGAATTGTCGTTATCAAGCATTTGAAAGGGGCTCGATTCACTTTAGTCAGAGCGTCCGCTTTAGCGTAGTCGGGTTGACTTGCTTTGACATTATCGGGAGCGCTCGCTTCGCTTCGTCCGGGTAGACTCGCTTCACTTCGATACACACTCAAGCGAGTGGTCTTCTCGCTTTGCTTGAAAACCTGCAGTCTAAACCTAAAGCGAATAAAGCAAAATAAGATTTCCTAACATAACAAGCTTGAAAAATTATATCCTATCTAATCAAAATAGGGTCGCTTGGGAATAGGATTTACATAGACGGTTTTGGGATCTAATCAAAAATACATAACACATTTTATTAAAGTGTCCTGTTAAGTTCCCCCTTAACATATGAATCCTTAACAATTCCCAACAATCACTAATCAGTGGCGTTTGCAAAAATTTTGATAGGAGGGTGCTAAATTAAAATAAAAATAAAAATTAGTCATAACGGTTAAAAAAATTCAATTTGTTTTTTAAAAAATAAAATTATAAGTTGAAAAAAACCATTTTTTCGGGAAGGGGGGTGCTGGAGCTCCCCCGACTTCCCCCTATATCAGCCCTGTAGATAATACTTAGTAGAAAAATTTTAAAAATAGCAAACATTTTCAAATGATTAAAAATATATTCAAGTTACGATTACTCGCATTAATTTTCATGTGATATCAATCAATTCTATCTGCTTTCATCTATCTGCATTATTATTTACGGAGAGAGAGAATTATACAGTTAGTACTAATTAAAGGATGCTTGTGTTCTTTTCTTTTCTTTTCTTTTTTTTTTTTTAATATAAAATTCCTATCTTATTTTCATAATCTTATTTTCATAGTGAAGTATGTTAAAGAAAAGCAAGAAACCGATAAAGGTATACAATTGAAAGATTCATGCATTATGAATATGAAAAATGATTTAAACAAAAAAAAACGTAATACTACAAATTGAGGGAAATTACATGTCATGCATACATTGAAATGCAAGTGTTTCGAATAACTTGGTAGAAATTGTCTTGTTACATTTGTTCATTTAAATTTTGTGTAGAAAAAATACAACGTAAACAATAAGGGTGACTTTAAGAATACAACACAAATGTTAAACAACCTTGCTAATTAATAACACTGACTAAATTTGAACTAAATACTCTTATCCTCTTTTGCTACAATTTTCTTTAAAAGTGCCCTCCGTCCCATTTCACTAGTCTTGTTCCATTTCGTTACGAGATTTTTTGTACCAGTGTTAAAAGTGAAAAATGAGGGGTCTACATTGAAAAATAAGGGTTGATTATTTTCATTTTAGGAAACATGACTAGTGAAATGGGACGACCCAAAATAGCAAATAAGACTAGTGATGAAGGGAGAGGTATTTATATATTTCAAGGAATTAGGATGCCTTCATGTAGTTACTACCTAAACACATATAAAACTCAAAATTCTGTAGTAGATACAAATAAAAAACATTCAATCATACTAATATCATAAAATATCAATCAACAACATGTGATTACAAAATAGTTCAATGGAAAACAAACAAGCACTCACACGCACACATTGCTTTTAAAAACAATAACCAAAAGAGTACATAAAAGTTTAAAACTCACCAACATAATGCAGTAGTGTAATTGTGTATGGTCTTAAGTCAACCATTACATCAACACCTTATGTACCTTCCCGATTACAAAATTTGTCCATTCAGATTCTTATAACCTTCTAAAATATTGATAATCAACGAGTAAGATGGTGCGTGGTTGAGCATCACTCTCGTTTATCCATACCGAGAAATGTTATGCTACATACTTTGTGAGCACTACTCTCGTTTAGTCAATGTTAACATTAAATTTTTTTTAATTTTATCCATTTGGTTTAAATTCAATACCCTAAATATTGTGATTCACATCGATAATTTTTAAAATACATAAAAATTGAAGCTCGATTTGTCCATTTTCTCTATAAATACTAATAAATGATAAAAAGAACAAATTGAGCTTCGATTTTTATGTAATTTATAAAATTAATGATGTGAATAACAATATTTAGGGTATATGAATTAAACCAAATGGCTAAAAAAAATTGATGTTAACGTCGACTAAACAAGAGCAGTGCTCACGAAGTATGTAGCATAACATTTCTCTTAACATACCAACAATACACATAAACTCTGTGTCCGAAATGTATATTCAATAATTGCAAGCAAGAACTCTGGTGGATGGAAGGAGAACTACGTATAATCATATTTAAATTTAAGAATTACGTAGTGTTGTGTATTTTGATTTATCGCAAAAAAGTATTTTGGTTCTCCAATAGATTTAACAAGTGAAGTGTCCGTCGAAAATCGACGGGATTTAATTTATTTCATGATTTTTTACATAAAACTATAATATAATACATAATTATCTATATTCATTATTTCAATCTGCCCATTACTTGTGTTAATAAAAAAAAATGTTAAGGCGTAATATTATAATTTCCCGTTAGCCCGTTGTTCAATATAATATTAACATAAATAGTGCAAATATGCCAATATTCGATATATTGGTAACATGACTAATGCAAACCTTGCAATTGTTCAAAACAATGTTAACATAAATAATCCAAACTTGTCTGTTATTCGATATTATAATTGTATGATTTTTTTTACGAAATAAAACTAATTTTAAATGTTTTTTTAGAATTTAGTATATACATGCATATGTACATAGATATAATCAAATAGGTATATACATTATGTTAATAAATATATTTTTTATTTAAATAAAGTTAAATGAATAAAACTTTGCAATATATTTTGAAAAAAATATCACAAAAACATTACTAACAGAAAATCGTGCGATTTTCAATTTTGAGATTTCTACATTAGTAATGTAGTTTCTCAAATCAAATATGAATTTTGATGGAGATATATGATCTATTTATATATGTACTTTTTCACTAAGTTCTTGTAAATATTCGATGTGGGACGAAAATCCTTATTATAATATAATTGGATTGGATTAAATTATTCATTTATATGCCAAAGCCACAAGAATTTAGGAAAATAATAAAGAAATTTACACGTGATGCCACGTAGGGTCGTGATCCATTCTGCTATTATATATATACTAGTTTACTATCCATCGAAAATCAACGGGTGCTAATTATTTTTAACATTTAGATATTTTATTAGTGAAATTTATTTAAAAATATTTTATACTATGATCCTCAATTTTTATGTACTTACAAACAATAAGAGGAAGTTAAGAATAATAAATTTGAAGACCCAATCCAATGCCGATTCATATCATAATTGAATCTTCGACGTTTAAATATTTATAATCAAATTGGAGCCGAAATCGATAAAGTCAAGTTCCTCCTGAAATATAATTTTTTTTAAAAGTAATATAAAAATACTTAAAGTAAATGAAACAATATGAAAATTAAATAAGAAACTGGCCCAAAATAATCAGCTCGGCACCTCTTCTTATAGGAGCTCTTCGTTCTTCTTCCTGCAATTTACTCTCTTGTAAATCAAGAAAATTTAATCGTAGAAAATAAGATCCAAACATAATAATTTTATGTATAAAGTACAAATATTTGAATTTATGATTACCTCACAACTTTTGAAATATTTCCATGTACACAACATTAGTCGTGGTGTCAAAGCTATTGCCATGTTGGTCACATATCAAAATTTTGAGACCCTTTTTCCTCGTGACTCTCGATATTGCGACGTAAAACTGCCCATGGCTAAAGACCGGTTTTGGTAGGTACAACCCTACGTTAGAGAGGGACTGTCCTTGACTCTTATTTATTGTCATAGCAAAGCAAACAGACAGTGGGAAATGCCTCCTTTGAAACATAACAGGTGACTTAATTAGATCTGATGCACTCATCGCCATTCTTGCAATTGGAAACTTTTTGCCAGCTTTTTTTCCTGAAAGCGGATTCGTTCTATCACACGGTCTCCAAGTTTTGTTACCACCATCCTTGTGCCATTGCAAAGTTCATTCGATGGGTCAATATTTCAAAGGAATATGATGACGCACCCTTCTTTTAATTTGATCTCGTGACTTGGCAAACCTAAACACTTGATCGAGTTGAGATGTTCAACTGAGAATATTTCATCATCAAGATCTATTTCTCCATCTTCTTTGCAAACACTATCCGAACTAAGGTACGCCCTCTCTTCAGTAGGCATTAATGACATGACATAATCATTGATCTCATTAACCATCTCATTTGTTGGTGCAAGTATAGCTCTATCTTTGAAATATTCTGGATTAGAAGCACTTTGTAATATGTCTGGGTAAGTGCTCTCTACTATTGATGCAATTGGATTACTCACATTATGCAAGAGAATATAATTCAACAGTGTGACCTCATCTTCTCCATTGCCAAGACTTTCCCCGACAACACCGTCGCCTATCTTAAGTATCCATTCTGCAAATTCTCCGGTCTCCGTAGCACTCAGTCCCATATCATCATTCTGGTATTGGAAAAAAAAAAAAAAAATAGTACTACACTTATATTTAAAATATTGAAATAAATAATATCCAATTATTAGATAATTAATAATTAAGATTAATTAGCTGCAATCTCATGTTTTTTGTTAATTTAAGAACCATGCATGAAGTCCAAAGTGGAGATGGGCATATCGAAGCATGCACAATGTCATGTCGAGATCCATTAGGGATGACTGGTAGTATCTGTCTGAAATCACCTCCTAAAAAAACGACCAAACCATCAAAAGGTTCTTGTGAACAATTTCCATCAGATGATCGCATAACGTCCCTCAGACTCCTATCAACTGCTTCGAAACAGTACCGATGAGTCATTGGCGCCTCATCCAAAATGATAAGCTTTGTCTTCTTGAGGAGTCCCGTTAATTCGTGATCTGGAATTATTTTGCTGCAAGTTGAGTTCTCGTTGCATTCTATCGGTATTGTGCAGTCCGACCTCTAGGTAGTAGTAACGAAGCTATACCACTCGATGCCACGGGAAGTACAATGTCGCCCCTTCCACGTAAGGCCGCGCACAGTGTCCTCCAGATATGTCTTTCCAGTACCACCTGTTGGTCCCGGTTTGCTATAGGAAAAATACGTAGAGGGGGGGAGGGGGGGGGGGGGGGGGGTGAATACGTATTTTGAAGTTTTTCAACTTCAATTCCTTAACTCAGAGTATAAAGTAAAGTGCTCTTTGGAAATACTAAGACCTAGCCGAGGGCTAGATCAAAAGCAATCACGAATCTCTTGACCTAAGCTTAGAGCTTGATCAAGAGTGAGACTTTACTCTTTGTGCGGAATTTGGTGAGCTATAATCTTTCCTAAGTAATTGAAAATCAAAGTTAAGTTTGTTTATATGCACGTGCAATGGATAATCGAATACTGTAAAGAGATTAAGGTAAGAGAGATACGACACAGAGATTTATAGTGGTTCGGAGATAACGCTCCTACGTCCACTTTGTTGCACGACGGCAACTGTTCTTTTCACTCAAGAACTTGAAGGTTACGGGTCCTTCAAAAACCTGGTCGGGATCGGGCTTCACTTGCCTAGATCAAACGACAGACGTAGTGATTGCGGGTTCACTACACAAACCTAACAAAGACTGGAAGCTTCACTCGCTTCAGTCAGACAAACAGGGAGATTACGGGCTCTCCTTACAGCCTAGCTTCGATCGAGCTTTACACAAACGATGTAAGTGTAAGCTTGGATCTCAACTCTACGATCGAGGCTTCTTCAATCGATGAAAGAAGGGCCTTGGATCTGGACAACCTAACGACAACACTCAAAACCTAACAGACGAAGTTTAGGGTTTTTGGTTGACGACACACTATGAAGAACTCTTTACAGTGAATGCAAAGATTGGCTAGAGTTCTTCTTCTAAGCTTGGATATTTGAAGTGGGCTTAGAATCTAAGTGTGAAGGCTATGAAGACGAGTTCCGATGGACTGGAAACTCGGAGAACACTTGAAAACAAAGACTCGAAGATTGCTATGAAAGCTGGGAGTGTTTGTTTGCTGTATGCGCTCGAATGCTCAAGTAGTGTTCTACTTCTTCACGTCTTCATCCTTCACTATTTATAGGCGGAGGGTTGGCTAAGATCCGTTGCTTGGTTGGTGGCCTTGTCCCTCCTCCTCTCGACAGTACTTGCGCAGGCAGTAGCTTTTGCAGACGCGCAGATTTGGACTTTTGCCGAAAATGGCTAAGTTCCAAGTTTAACAGTAACTGGAGCGAGCCAGTACTGTTGCGGCGTCTTTGTCGGCCTGGCAGTCAACTCCTCTGCTCCTCTCCGCTTTCGACACGTGGAGATCTCGTAATTAATGCGGAGATCTCTAGTTGACTGGGGTTCAAATTCGGAGCGGGAATTTGTGCTGTCGCTTTCTGGTAGGTAGTGGCTCGCTTCGCTTTGAAGTTGTAGCGGCCGCTCTGAAATGAGTCGCTTCACGGTCATTTTCGTAGTGAGTCACTTGAGAATAATTTCCCGAGAAACTACTTAAGTAAGTGTTGACACGTGTTGACTCGCTTCGGCTTTTCTTTGTAGCGCACGCTTCGCTTCGCTTTAGTGGGTTCACTTGATTCCACTGTAGCGCTCGCTTCGCTTCGCTTTGCTTTGAACTGTAGCGCTTGCTTCGCTTCACTTTGGCAGACTCACTTTGAATCTACTGTAGCGATCGCTTCGCTTCGCTATTCTTCGGCACGCTTCACTTCAGCTTGCTTGACTTGCTTCGCTTTGGAAAACACACTCAAGCGAGTGGCCTTCACTTGAACTTTTGAAGCCTAATCTAAGCAAAATAAAAGAGCCATCCTAACAGTGTAGGCTTAGAAAAATTCTAACCTATTAATTACATCAAAATGGGTCGCTTGGGAAAAGGACGCTTGGGGTTTTGGGATCTAATCAAAACAAATGACTTCATTTATCAAATGTCCCATGAAGTTCCCCCTTAACAATTTAGTCCTTAACAATTCCCAACAATTTCCCCCTTTTTGATGATGCCAAAACCCATACGACTTAGATAAAAATAAATCTAGTCTATCTAACCGTGAAGGGAACTCCAAGCGACTGCTTCCTTTGCAGTTTCGTTTGTAATTTTCTTTTAAGTTCCTTCCCCTTTTTTTTCGGTTAAATTAATGAGTTTGTAGCAGAAAATATAAAGTCATTCACAAAGCGAGTAAATGACACAGAAGAGATAGAAATAAAGGTGGGATAAATGAACAAGAAGTTCACACAAAATATGTTAGGAACTTGAAACTCGGAGGTTTCCTGCAGTTCCTTCCCAGTCATCCTCCTTTCCTTCTCTTGTCACTTCCCTTCTTCCTCCTTCTCCTCCTCTTCTACATCTGCCTCCAAATCCTTTGCAATCATATCTTCGGGTATGGTGTATGCACTGAAAACCCTTGCTTCCATCGACTCAACACTGTGGATACTTGGCCTCCTCCAAGTCTCTTCCAATTGGAAGGCTTCATCCACCTCAGCGTCGATGATGCTGCGATTGAGGATACTGGTGCCAGGTAGGAATGGCATGATGAATTCCTTCTTGGCTGGTACCTTGATGATTAATGGTGTAGGCTCTCCAAGCTGTGCAAGAGCGAAGATTTCTTGCCTAAATTTCTCATCATAGATACTAAGGAAGTTGTTGAGCGCAGTGACCCTTGAGCATTCAGTCTGCAATGGCACTACCTCCCAATAGTAGTAAGCTTTGATAAACTTCTCCTTGTAGTGTAGCCATTGCTCGAGTAGTTCGTCAGGAATGAACTGCTCAATCTCACGGGCATCAGGGTGCTCATTTCTGCGCACAGCCAACTCCTCCTCCGACCGGCTGGAAATCTTTGCTATGATTTTTTTGAACTTCTTTCCTGACTCGCCGCTCCAGAAAGGAAGCTTCTTGTTGAGTTGCTTGCGAATGTAATTGCGTTCTTCTCTGAGAGGGTAGCGGCCAGAGTCAATCATTTCTTTCGCAGTTTTGTGACAAGTGTCGATCATAGCCTGATCTAGGCATGCATCGGATTCTTCTGGCGTGATTGGAACAAAGATACTTCTGACCAAAACGGACTGGATGACTTTCATTTCATTGAAATTTTTCTCAATTCGTTCGTCAATGACTTGCAGTCATTTTGTCCTTGTCCTCTTCTCCTTCTCTGCCCTTGGAACAACTGCCTTCTCAACTTTTTGGCGTTTGGTTGCTGAATCATCTCTCTCAGTTTCTGGATCTGTTCGCTTCACTATTGATGATGGGGGAGATGAAGTGGGTGCTTCGTCTGAAGTGGGCGCTTGAGAGCTTGAAGTACCTGCAAGAGTTTTCAGATTAGACTGGCGCTCGCTCTCCCAAGCCATAGTCTCGCTTGCCTCCGCTAGCTTCCGCCTTTCCTCCTTTGTTAGCACAGTGACTGGAGGATGTCGAGCAATGGAAGAGGCAAGCACTTTATCTCCAAGTGGCTTGCGGGGTTCTTCAGGCTTAGTGAGCTTTTCTTTGCCTTTCTTTGCAGACTTCGCCTCTCTCTCCTCTTCTCCAGTACCACTACACTCCTCCAACAGTTTCTCTACTTCAACAGCTCCACCTTGTGGCTCCAAGAGATTGACATTTTTCTGTACCATCCCTTCCCCCTTTTTGGCATCATCAAAACCAGGGGTTGGGACGCTTGTCTTTCCAGTAAGAGACTTGTGAAGTACCTCAATCTTGTCAAGTACAGTATGAAACATCTCTTCCGTTCGAACCGCGAAGACTTGCTTTTCCGACAATTCAGCATTTTTCCTTAGACTTTCAAGCTCTCTCTTGTCAATGGCACTCTCCTCTTTGACTTTCTTCAATTGGGTTCGAAGTAAGTCAAGAGTCTTCTTGGTACTGAGGAGTTCGCTTTCTTTCATCACCAACTCTCCCTCCTTATTCTCCAGTTTCTTTTTCAACTCCTTCACCTCCTTTTCCAACGTCTCCTTCTCTTTACCAACTGTGACCAGTTTGGTATTCACCACTCTCAAGCGGCTCCGTTCTGCGTCACGCGAGTCCTTGAGATCATTCACCAGATTTACTTGTGCCTCCAACACTTTCTCCTTCTCCTTCAACTCCATCTTCTTTTTGGTGATCTCGTCTTGTAAACTTAAGATCTTCGCGTTCTTAACCTCCATCTCCTCTGCGTGATCCCTCATTAGCTTCTTCTCATGCATGGTTGGGGTGTGCTCAGGGATATGGGTAGTTTCAGTAGGTGAGGATTGAGATTTGTTAACTTCAATGTCCTCAAGCGGCTTCTCCACAGCCTCGCTTTCTTGGACAGGTGAAGTGTCTTGCTTCACTTTCTTCTTCCCTTGCTTTGCAGCCACTTGCTTCAAAGATGAAGCGGCTTGCTTTGCTTGGGACACTTCAGCTTGTGCTTTCACACCTTGCCTTGCTGCGGGCACTTCTACAACTAGAACTCCCTGATCCATTGGGATTTTTGTTTTCTTCCACTTGTCGTAGAAGGTGGTGTGCTTGTTGTAGATGATCGTGTCAGATTCTGGCCATATCATCTCTGGATACTTCATTTCCAGAGCAACAGACAGCCTTGAGAAGAATTTCAATTTTCCTTTGCGCAGAATCTTATCTGGAGTTCCTGGTACGAAAGCAAAATCGTCAGCAGCTTCGTGGATTTGCTTGAGAAGCCACCCGTGCCAGTTAAACTTTGTTCCGGCGAGACTGTCGACGATCATGGCGGTTCCGATCAGTTTCGTCTCCGACAGCGTATCAAAGGATCCAACATAGCATGCGATGCTCTTCGTAAAGAGTTCGCAGATGAGATTGAACGGTTTCTTCAAGCTTTTGCGAATGTTGGCTTCCTTGAAATTCGGATTAGCTCCAGCGACTGCAAATCGGCCATACTGCACTCCGGCCGAAAGACCCAGATCTAACAGAGAGTCTCCTCCTTCTCTCTGCAAATCGAACACCTCGATGAGTTTACTCATATCAACCTCCACCGGCTTCCTGGTTTGTGGATTAGTGAATGAGGTAGTATTTTGATCCTTCCTCAAGTTCAGTAGGATTTCTCCGACAGCTTTGGCTAAAATCTTTGACGGGACCGCCGTCACAAAACTTCCATAGGCCGGCCTTGGTCACGGCCCTACGGAGAAAACCATTCCTCTCGATGATGGCTGGATCGAGATGAGGCTCGACATTAATGTGTTTGTCGACCTCCACGAGAAACTCCTCCATCGTCTCGGTATTCTTCTTCTTTCCCATGGTGGATTTTGAAAGAACTTTGAAGAAAAATTTTAACAATGAAGTAGAAGGGGTTGAGACTCGTGAGTTGCAGAGTAATTGCAGATCTAACACGAGAATGGCAAATTTAGAAGGCTGTGAAAGGTTTGCAGTTCTGCCTCGTCCCATATATATAGAATTAGGTTATGGCTGACGTGGCAGGGGTAGGACGGTAATAACACCGAAAATCCTGTAGGTAGGCGGCGGACGTGCGGTGATGGATCTGATGTGTCCGGCGTCATCACAGTAAAAGTGAACCGCCACTTTCTCGGCGTCGCCACGTGGCCTTCTATGGTTGGCTTGTCGTATACGGCTTTGATCGAACGGCTCCAGATTGGGGGCTGTTGAGATTCGACGGCTGGATCTTCTCCGCCTTTTCCCGCTTCAAATTCAAGCGTGTGAACACGCGCCCGTTATTTCCGTCGTTCCTACACCTGCATTAAATGCACAGCAGAAAGTAAAATTGCACTCAAGTGCAGACAGCTCATACTCGCTTCATGCTCGCTCGCTTCGAGTTGGGCCGCTATGGCTTGATTCGCTTGAGAGGCATTCGCTTGAGTGACTGTTCTGCACTCGCTTGCGATGGCTAGCTTTGAGTGACGAAGCACTCGCTTGGCCATCTGAAGCGACTGGAACAAGAAATTGAATTTCTTTGCTTAATTTAAAATGTTTCTGACTTACATACTTCGAGGATAAACAAGAATGTTTTCCTCTTTGTATTTGTGTCAGATTCATTTCATATTTTCCACGTAGTGAGTGAAGGTTTCTAGCACGCTTCGGCTCACTTAGTGTACTTAAAATTGAAACACTTACCAGTCAATCTCACTTCGTAGGAGATTGATACCACAAATTGAAGACTTCATTTGAATTAGATACCACCTGTTGAATGCTACACGTTGAGTTAGACCTTCATGGCATTCATCTTCGTGGCATTCATCTTTCTCTACGAATTAGAGAGTCCTCCATCGAAGTGAATGGGGGAGAAAATGAATAAAGTACACAAGCTTACTACAACCCGAAGGGAGCATCACGTAAGTGTACTTATTCACGACGAATGGGGGATGAGTACAAGTCCTTATCTCAGAGCAGAAATGGACAGGATGACAATGAGAATGCTCTGACAAGACAATCTCGTATTTTACGCAGAAGCATGTCACCAGCCCTGCAACCTTTTGTATAAAAAGGTAAACCTTCAAGCTTTCCTACATTCTAAAGAATGAATCTGCAGTTGGTTCGCTTTGACCCAAGTTAGGGCAAATTGAGGCAATGCAGAATTCAAGATTTGCAGCATTCTTGCTCGCTTTGGAAGTAGCTTGCTCCGAGAGAAGCATTAGTTCCCCCTTAACCATATACTTAACAATTCCAATAAGTTGGTAGGGAACTTCTTCCAATACTCCACCTTTCTCCACCTAACTTCATTTTCTTCAAGCGAGTGAGTTTAGAAGTGGCTCGCTTGAGTTGGTGAAGATCCGAAGCGAGTGACGCTCATGAGAATAAACGAACACTCCTTCGTGCATCCTGGAACTAGCATTCTTCACCAGGGTCTAATAACCCTAATTCCATGCATAGCTGGTTGAATCGAGACTCAGCTAGAGGCTTGGTGAGGATATCAGCTCGCTGGAGATCGGTATGAATTTTCTCGAGCTTGATATCCTTTTTCTCGACATGATCACGAATGAAATGATGTCGAATTTCCACATGCTTGCACCTGGTGTGAAGCACTGGATTCTGCGAGATACATATGGCACTGTTGTTGTCGCAGAAGATCGGAATTTCATTCGCTTCAACTTTGTAGTCCTTCAATTGTTGACGAAGCCATAGGATTTGAGAACAGCAGCTTCCTGCGGCCATGTACTCAGCTTCAGTTGTTGAAGTGGCTACACTTGTTTGCTTCTTTGAGAACCACGAGATTAGCTTGCTTCCCAAGAACTGACATGTGCCCGACGTTGATTTCCTATCAACTCGGCAACCTCCATAGTCAGCATCGGAATATCCAGTTAGCTCCAAATTGTCTTCTGCTGGATACCACAGCCCCATATTAATAGTGCCCTTCAAATATCGAAGAATCCTTTTGGCAGCTTCAAGATGGCTGTGTTTGGGATTGCTTTGGAAGCGAGCGCAGACACCGACAGCAAAAGCAATATCTGGCCTGCTTGCAGTGAGATAGAGAAGTGACCCGATTAGGGCACGATAATCTGTAGGATCTACAGATTTTCCTCCTTCGTCTGGCTCCATCTTCCAGTTGGTATTCATAGGAATCTTCACAGCTTTAGCATGTTGAACACCAAACTTGGCAAGCATATCTCTAGTGTACTTCGCTTGGTTGATGAAAATTCCATTATCCTGCTGCTTCACTTGAAGACCTAGAAAGCAGCTCATCAAGCCAATCATTGACATCTCATACTTGGTCTTCATTAGCTCTCCAAACTTCTCGCTAAGCGACTGGTTTGGTGACCCAAATATGATGTCGTCCACGTAGATCTGGACCCATAGCATATCATCTCCATGGTTGATGGTGAAGAGAGTCCGATCTATCTTTCCCTTTTGGAATCCATTTTCCACTAGGAATTGAGATAATGTATCATACCAAGCTCTGGGAGCTTGCTTCAACCCATACAGGGCTTTCTTCAAGCGATACACTTTATCTCCCTGCTCGAAACCCGGTGGCTGCTCCACATACACTTCTTCCTTGAGTTCACCGTTGAGGAATGCGCTCTTCACATCCATTTGGTACACTTTGAATTTCTTGGCCGCTGCATAGGCTAGAAATAAACGGATCGCTTCAAGACGTGCCACTGGAGCGAAGGTCTCGTCAAAGTCGATTCCTTCCTCTTGGCAGTAGCCTTTGGCAACTAGTCGCGCCTTGTTCCTCACTACGTTGTGGTCCTCGTCCGTCTTGTTCTTGAACACCCACTTGGTGCCAATAACATGCTGAAACTTGGGACGATCCACGAGGTACCATACGTCGTTCCTGGTGAACTGATTCAGCTCTTCTTGCATGGCGATCACCCAGTTAGAATCGGCTAGGGCTTCCTCCACGCTTGATGGCTCAATGTTTGAGAGAAAGCAACTGAACATGGCACTTTCTCCAAACACTTGACTTCTGGTCACTACACCCTTGAATGGATCTCCAATGATTTGGCTAGGTGAGTGATCCTTGAGCCACGCTCGCTTTGATCCGCCAGCTTCATCTTCATCCGCTTCCTTGTCGCTCGCTTCACCGTCTGAAGCGACTGGATTGGGTGCTTGGCCTGCACTAGCTTCAGGAATCTTGGGGGCAGCTTCGACTTCTCCTTTGGGATCCTGCTCGCTTGAGTCCTTGCTCTCATCATCTTCATCAAGCACGTCCCAAGTGAGTTGATTTGAGGGTTCCTTGCTTTGATTCTTTTCATTCGCTTGGGCCTGTTCCTGTAGAAGACTTAAAGAAGATTCATCAAATACGACATGGGGTGATTCTTCCACAATTAGGGTTTTACAGTTGAATACTCTGTAGGCTTTGCTAGATGTAGAGTATCCTAAGAATACTCCTTCATCTGCTTTGCTTTCAAAGGCTTTCAACTGTGACTTCCCATTGTTGTGAATGAAGACCCTACAACCAAAAATATGGAAATAAGATATGTTAGGAATTCTCCCTGTCCATATTTCATATGGTGTTTTGTCGTGCCGTTTGTTGAGAAGCGTCCGATTCTGTGTGTAGCACGCCGTGTTGGCAGCTTCAGCCCAATACTTCATTGGAAGCTTCGAGTCAGCAATCATGGTGCGAACGGCTTCTTTGATGATTCGATTTCTTCTTTCAGCAACTCCATTCTGCTGAGGAGTGCGTGCTGAAGAAGTTTGATGTGCTATGCCATGCTCCGTGCAGTACGCTTCAATTGTAGAGTTCAGGAACTCTGTGCCTTTGTCGGAGCGAATGGTCACGATAGCTTGATTCTTTTCCACCGCCAATCGCTTGAGTAGTTGTGGCAGTTTGGTCAGTGTCTCCTTCTTGCTGAATAGGAATACAACCCATGTGTAGCGAGAGAAATCGTCGACTACAACTAGAGTGTACTTCCTTCCATTTACACTAACTGGAGTAACTGGACCAAACAGATCCATGTGAAGCAGCTCGAGCACTCGCTTTGATGAGGCTTCTTCGAGACTGGCGAAGTGCTTCTTCGTCTGCTTCCCTCGTTGGCATGGTGAGCATGGATGGTCTCTGATGAAGACTTCATTCGGTATGCCTTGCACCAAACCTTTTCGAGCTAAGCGATTGATAGCTTTGAAATTGAGGTGGTTCAAGCCTCCGTGCCATAGCCATCCAATTTCTGTAGCACTTCTTGCAACTAGACAAGTTTCCTCCTTGCAGCTGTCCCATTGTGCTATGTAGACATTCCTTTGTCTAACTCCAGTGAGCACAATCTGGGATGTGAGTTTGCTCTTCACAATGCACTTGTTGGAGATGAACTCCACCCTGTACCCTTTATCACAAAACTGTGAAATAGATAACAGGTTGTGCTTGAGTCCTTCCACATAGGAGACTTCTTCAATTGTGAGCTTTCCAATTTTCAGTGCGCCGTATCCCCTGGTGTTTCCTCGAGAGTTGTCACCAAAGGTTACGTGTGGACCCTTCTTCTCTATGTAGTTGTGAAGTAGAGCTTTCATGCCAGTCATGTGTCTTGAACATCCACTGTCCAAGTACCAAACTAGTTGACCCTCACTTGGCATGGGATCCACGGCGCTCACCTGCAATTAGACAGATTTTGGTACCCAAATCAGTTTGGGTCCTTGCAGGTTAGTTCCCTTAGGTACCCACACTTGCTTCACTCTCTTTTGAGATGAAGCTTGTGTCTTGGGCTTCTCGACCTTCGAAAACTTGGTGTACTGCCTAGAAGCAGCTTCACACGTGCAACAGTGTGTGCAAGAGGGGTAGCGGCTCGCTTCAGACCTACCTATGTTCTTCCCACTTTGCTTATATCCTGAAGCGACTCGCTTCGGATTAGCTCTGGGTTTAGAGACTGACTTAGGGTTTCTAGTCTGTCGAAGCGGCTCGCTTGGTTTCCTCGAAGCGGTCCAACTAGGGTTTTGACCCCGACTCGCTTGAGTAACCTTGGAAGTTTGAAGCGGCCTCTTGGGTGCTTCAAGTTCTTCCCCCTCAACGTTTGTCCGGTTGGACCATCTCCAGTCCGGATAACGTGACACATAGACATTACTCCTTTTCTTGAAAGGGAGATCCTTTGTCTCTCGTGTCTTGGCTTGAGACTTAGAAGCTTCAACAGTTCTCCCTTTACCCTTGGATTGGTAAGACTTAGCATGTTGAGTGCTAGGGATTGTTGAATTTTGCTTGCCCTTCGGATCTGCCCTTAAAGATATAGACATCTTCATTGGCTTCCTTTTAGGGCTCTCAGCCATTTTGCCTTTGTCTTTGTTGGTGGTCGCTTTGGATGCAGTGGGCAATTCCAAAGTGACTGATGGTGTCGTGTTTGAAGCACCAACAAAGACAGTTGGCTTGGAAGGTCCACCCTCATATCCAAGTCCTCCCTTTCTACCAAAAGGTAGAAGAGAACTCTCTAGTGCCTGTCTAGCGTATGATGCTTTATTTAAGTTGGCGACTAGAGTGGATTGGGTTTCATACCTTCCCTCCAAGCTTTGATGTCTAGCGAAGAGATCCTCGAACTTACTAGTCATGGCCCTTAGATTAAGTTTGACTTGGTCAAGCTCACGGGCTAGCTTTCGGTTCTCCTTCTCGCTTCGAGACAGAGCTTGTTTTACCACTTCGTGATCGCTTGACAATTTTTGGTGCTTGTCAAACAACTCACTCCATGTAGAGGATTGCTCTTCCTCATTGACAGTGTGTGCTAGTGTAATTGAAGTGATTGAAGGATAGAAGAATACCTCTCCTGTTTCTTCATCGGTGAGCGCCATAAATCCAAGATCCTCACCATCACTGGAATTTGGATCGGTGAATGCATCTGAGTCGCTTGGTGGATCTTCAGTTGTAGCGACCGGCACTTCACTCGCTACGAGCGCTCGCCTTGGGGCATCCCTCTTGGCCTTCAATTCTTCGCTCTCTTTGGCACTTAGCTTTGGGCAATCGGATTTGTAGTGGCCCATCTTGTGGCAGTGGTAACACTCCACTTCCATCATGTCGCGTGGGATCGGCTTGGTCGTCTCTTCTCTCTTTCCTTTTCCTTCTCGAGCATCAGTGCTCCTCCCTTTGTACTGCTTGTAGAATCTTTTATACTTGCCCACTCGAGAGTTCATCTTGTTGAAGTTCTTGGATAAGAATGCAATGTGTTCTTCCAATTCTTCTCTTGTCATCTTGGCTAGCGACTGCTCGCTTGGCCCTTCGGCAGCTTTGAATGCTACTCCTTTTGACGTAGTGGGCGCTTCATCCTCGTCGTCGAGGCTCATTCGATTCAGATCAAACTCGTGAGCTTTGAGCTCGGAGAACAGCACTTCTGGCGTGAGCTTCGTTAGATCCTTGTTAGCTAGGTATAGCTCCTTCATGGTCTGCCACTTCCTTGTGAGAGCACGGACTATTTTCAGATTTACTTCCTTGTCTGTGAGTTCCTTCCCAAGCGAGTTGAGAGTTGCAGTAATGTTGGTAACTCTCAGCTCGAAGGCGTCGATGGACTCTCCTGACTTCATCACTAGATTTTCAAACTCCCGCATCTGAACAGCGAGCTTGTTTTCCTTGATTTTGTCTGTTCCTTGAGAAATGAGAGCTAGAGTTTCCCACATCTCCTTTGCTGTTGCGCACTTCCTAATCCTTGGAAGGTATGCGTCCGACACGGTGCTCTGCATCGTGTGGCGTGCAATCTTGTCGAGGTTGGCAACTTTGAAATCATTTGGAGTATACTCATCCTTATCCTTCTCCACGTACTGTTGTCGAACGTGGGCTGGACGACCTTCAGCGGCTGGAACCTCCACAGATATGGCTTTCTTGATTTCGATTGGTCCGTCCTCAATGACTTCCCACATCCGGTCGTGGATTGAGCATAGGAAGCTCTCGACTCGGAAACTCCATATCTCGTATCCTTCGATCGAGAACTGTGGAAGATTTGATGCACTGTATGTAGACATAGCAAACTATCAGCAGTAAATGCAATATGCGTGGGTGAGGTTTTGATGCACTTAGGAAATAGGATCCGGTTCAGTGAGACAACGTGAAGTGAGTGGGGACTCACTTCGGATATGCAAAGCAGAGGCTCGAAAGAACCTGGCTCTGATACCACTTGTTGGTCCCGGTTTGCTATAGGAAAAATACGTAGAGGGGGGGGGGGGGGGGTGAATACGTATTTTGAAGTTTTTCAACTTCAATTCCTTAACTCAGAGTATAAAGTAAAGTGCTCTTTGGAAATACTAAGACCTAGCCGAGGGCTAGATCAAAAGCAATCACGAATCTCTTGACCTAAGCTTAGAGCTTGATCAAGAGTGAGACTTTACTCTTTGTGCGGAATTTGGTGAGCTATAATCTTTCCTAAGTAATTGAAAATCCAAGTTAAGTTTGTTTATATGCACGTGCAATGGATAATCGAATACTGTAAAGAGATTAAGGTAAGAGAGATACGACACAGAGATTTATAGTGGTTCGGAGATAACGCTCCTACGTCCACTTTGTTGCACGACGGCAACTGTTCTTTTCACTCAAGAACTTGAAGGTTACGGGTCCTTCAAAAACCTGGTCGGGATCGGGCTTCACTTGCCTAGATCAAACGACAGACGTAGTGATTGCGGGTTCACTACACAAACCTAACAAAGACTGGAAGCTTCACTCGCTTCAGTCAGACAAACAGGGAGATTACGGGCTCTCCTTACAGCCTAGCTTCGATCGAGCTTTACACAAACGATGTAAGTGTAAGCTTGGATCTCAACTCTACGATCGAGGCTTCTTCAATCGATGAAAGAAGGGCCTTGGATCTGGACAACCTAACGACAACACTCAAAACCTAACAGACGAAGTTTAGGGTTTTTGGTTGACGACACACTATGAAGAACTCTTTACAGTGAATGCAAAGATTGGCTAGAGTTCTTCTTCTAAGCTTGGATATTTGAAGTGGGCTTAGAATCTAAGTGTGAAGGCTGTGAAGACGAGTTCCGATGGACTGGAAACTCGGAGAACACTTGAAAACAAAGACTCGAAGATTGCTATGAAAGCTGGGAGTGTTTGTTTGCTGTATGCGCTCGAATGCTCAAGTAGTGTTCTACTTCTTCACGTCTTCATCCTTCACTATTTATAGGCGGAGGGTTGGCTAAGATCCGTTGCTTGGTTGGTGGCCTTGTCCCTCCTCCTCTCGACAGTACTTGCGCAGGCAGTAGCTTTTGCAGACGCGCAGATTTGGACTTTTGCCGAAAATGGCTAAGTTCCAAGTTTAACAGTAACTGGAGCGAGTCAGTACTGTTGCGGCGTCTTTGTCGGCCTGGCAGTCAACTCCTCTGCTCCTCTCCGCTTTCGACACGTGGAGATCTCGTAATTAATGCGGAGATCTCTAGTTGACTGGGGTTCAAATTCGGAGCGGGAATTTGTGCTGTCGCTTTCTGGTAGGTAGTGGCTCGCTTCGCTTTGAAGTTGTAGCGGCCGCTCTGAAATGAGTCGCTTCACGGTCATTTTCGTAGTGAGTCACTTGAGAATAATTTCCCGAGAAACTACTTAAGTAAGTGTTGACACGTGTTGACTCGCTTAGGCTTTTCTTTGTAGCGCACGCTTCGCTTCGCTTTAGTGGGTTCACTTGATTCCACTGTAGCGCTCGCTTCGCTTCGCTTTGCTTTGAACTGTAGCGCTTGCTTCGCTTCACTTTGGCAGACTCACTTTGAATCTACTGTAGCGATCGCTTCGCTTCGCTATTCTTCGGCACGCTTCACTTCAGCTTGCTTGACTTGCTTCGCTTTGGAAAACACACTCAAGCGAGTGGCCTTCACTTGAACTTTTGAAGCCTAATCTACGCAAAATAAAAGAGTCATCCTAACAGTGTAGGCTTAGAAAAATTCTAACCTATTAATTACATCAAAATGGGTCGCTTGGGAAAAGGACGCTTGGGGTTTTGGGATCTAATCAAAACAAATGACTTCATTTATCAAATGTCCCATGAAGTTCCCCCTTAACAATTTAGTCCTTAACAATTCCCAACACCACCATATCCATAGAGAAAGAAAAATATACCCTTATCACTATCGACTGCAATCATTATTTTTTTTCGTATATATTCCTTTAACTCATCTGTCATAAAGGGATATAACTTAGCATGCTCTGCATTTATTTCTTGTTTGTCATAAGACAACACTTCGAAAATCACCAGGTTTTCAGCACATGATATGATAGATTCGTTTGGCATGAGCATGCCGGGAAAGTTACTTAAGCGGAAGAATTAGCCAGAAGTAGCTTTTCAATTTCTGTCAAAGCTAAATTTTGTAATTGTTCATCAGACAGCTGTAAATCTGTAAAACTAAAAACCATACATTATTATGCATAACATGATGCATTTTTATGCATAAGATGTTGCATAAAAAAATATATTTATATGCATTTTTTATTTATAAAATAATATTTTTTTTATGCAACAAGATATGCATAATAATGCATCATGCATGCTATTCATAAAAATGCATGGTTTTTAGTTTTCACGAAAAAAATAGTTTTCACCAGATCTCATCCCTAGCATAAAAACCACATTTTGCATAAAAAAAATATTATTTAATGCATTTTTTATTTACAAAATGCATAAAATAATATATTTTTAATGCAACATGTTATGCATAAAAATGCATCATGTTATGCATAATAATGCATGGTTTTTAGTTTTTACAAATAAATTAGTTTTCATTTGATCCAACTCCTATATATATATATATAATTATGCAAATATGTATGTGAAGAATAGTTATAATGTTTAAGTATGTAACTGTGACAATGCATATTTTATTTCTCAATTTTCTTCCGTCTCTGAAGATGATGTAAGTTTAATTAATTTTGTCATAATTCAAAGTACATTTAATAATTAAATATGTTAGCATTACCGAACTAAATTAGACTAAATAATTAATCTTTTACGTTGCGGGATAACGGTAATATACAAACGTCATCAACAAAAGCTTTAAAAAAGTGAATGCAGTCAAGACAATTTTATGTTAAAAAAATCAGTAAGCGAAGTGATGGAGGAATATCAAAATTTTCAATCCCAGTTCAAAATCTCTAAACTTAGTATAATTAAAATAATGGACGCATGTTAGTGAAGCTATTGAATGTAAAAATATAAAGATACCTGGTTTTTGTAGACTTTTTTGCTTTATATGTAGAATATCGTCAAATAGTAATGACCAAGTTTGTTTCCACACGTGTTTTGGCATCGACATGCTGTTTGAAGTGAGAAATGTAGTGAAGTGGCGTCTTAAGTAATTTCATGTTCCCCAAGAAATTGCTTCCTTAATCCCTTCAACGTACTCTTTATCATCATCCAATAATCCCAATGCATAACATGCTCTTTTATAATTCATTTTCATTTCACCTTTCACCATAAAGAAATCCTTGTGACGTGTTGCTCCTCTTATGTGATTCAAAATTATTTTTAGATAGTAAATTTCCCCAGCAGATGGAGAAACATGGAATACGCGCCCTATTGCAAAACTTGATTTTCTTTTTTTCCCGATCTTATCTTCTCCATTCCAAACATAATGCTTTGGAAATTCATTGTACAACCACTTTCGAGCTTTTGGATAATTTTTATTAATTGACATCCACTGTAGGAATTGTGATTCTGCAATATTATTCTTGACCAATACATTATCAATGTAGTCGCCTTCTTTAAACACACAAGTGTGCTCTCCTTCTAAATGAAATGATAAGCGTTCCACATGAGGATTTCTATAATGAATTGGAAATTCAAATATCCTCCACATAGCCTCGCATGCAGAAATGTATCTACAATCAACATACTCGCTTATTTCATCATTATTTTTGTCCGTTATTCTTGCTCCCAATCTGTCGTTGGCATTACTGATGTACTTGAAAAGATATAGATAGATTCTCCTTGATTGCAGTACTCAACATTTATATGTGCTCGATTCTTCATAATAATAAATGTGTTGTACGGAACTACAAACCTGTTAGTAACACGTAATTTTTTATAAATTAATTACAATTGAATAAAAAATATTAGTAAAATATCATGAAAATAGAATACGCATGAAATATAAATATATTAATATAGAAACAAATCTTATTTTTAGTTTCAAGCATCACACGCAATAACTAAACACTCGGAAATAAATTCAAAATCACTCAATAAATATAGATTTGTTATAAATATATTTATATATTTATTTATATATTTATGGACATTACTTAATGTCTAAGATTAGGGTTTCTCATTTATGCCTATATATACATTATTCTTGTAACTAAATATTGAAATGGGAAACCACCGCCATTTGCTGCCGCCTAGCTCTCCACCGCCTTGCTCTCTCTCTCACTATTTATCTCTTCTTCTTGTTTCTTCTCTCCTTGAGTTGTTCCCTCGATTATTGATTTACAACACGTTATCAGCACGAGTCTCTAATCAACTGAGCGGATCTTGAAGCATAAATTTCACTTGAGTGGATTTTAGAGGTATGTTAATTTTGTTTCTGTTTATGTCAGACGACCACTGCGTATTTATAATTGATATACCTCTACTGGTCGATTTTCCGCGTGAGTAATCCTTCCCCAATTATTAAAGCTTTGACATATATTATGTGATTAGATTCCCCATAAGTTTTGGTCATCGAAAAGTGAGAGAGAGATTGTATGGTTCTTGGTTTTCGGCAAATTTGAAGATTTAATAGTTGAACAACATTGTTTTATGAACTTGTGATTAGAATTTATTTGTTGCCAGAATACTTATGATTTATTAGTTCCTCCATGTTTATATGTGAATTAATTTATCAGTATACTTTATAATATATGACAAGGGAATAATGGTATACAACTTAGAATATGGTATCCAGTATGCGTTGGTATTCGGGGTATAATGAAATTGTGAAGAGTTTTAAGAGAGAGAGTTTTTGCTAAATTTGATACTATTAGGCTTTAGATCTACTGCATAGTTTGATGAATTACGGCTATTAGTATGTTACTTTATGCCTTCAAATATTATGATATACCTTATAATTTGGAGGTGGATTAGTAAGCAGAGATTTGTTAGTTCACATTGTATGAATATTTTTTGTCATAAAATTATAATTAAAGAGATGACATCATAACCAGAAGTTCACATAGTTCTCCCTTAAATAGTATAATTATTAGATTGTGAATTCCTGAAGTAATACATAGTTAATTGCGGTCAAGTGATGCCTGAAGCACACTACTACTTATTGTATTACTTAAGGGAATAATAAGAAATATTTATTGATTCTATTGTAGTAGAATGTAAGTGAGCAAATTGAGGTTATGAATATAGTTATGTTCACATAGCCCATGAATGTGAAGATAATAATTGCAACTATTTGTTTGCCTGAAGCAAACTTAATATTCTCCTATAGCATGTGATCCCAAAGATTATGAATCATATTGATTAGATTCTATAGCACATGATCCTGAAGATTATGAATTATATTGATAAGTTTGACTGCAGCAAACTTACGACATGTTATATTAGAGCATCCAAATAATATTTTGGAGAATATTAATTTTGTAACTCTTTCTAAAAGGAGGGGGAGAACTTCAAGAATTCATATAACAATATCTCTATTGTCATTTCTAGAAGAGCTACATTCCCTATTGAAGAACACATTACTTTTCCTTCACGGGATAGTATTCTAACGACGATATTCATGTTGCGAAAGAATTAAAATACCCAAATTATTTTTAATTATCTATAGCATGAGTATTTGGGTTCCCCCACATAAAATTAGTGCGTGATAATATAAATCATCATTTCCTCATCTGCTATCTCTTATATTACCACAAAAACGTATCTAAAAAGGCTCTACGAAAAGCTATATGCATACTCCGTCGAGTTTAATTATCGAATAGAGCCAAATATTGGGGATCATTTTTATTAATTGGTACGTTGTACTAATAATTCAACTAATCATTTCACGGCATTAGGGGGAGATATGAATGAAAGAATGCCGCTAAATTCTTGTTGGATTGAATATTAATTCACGCACTACATAAAATGAACTAAAAGATCAATTAAATATTAACTGCCAACGGAGTGAAGAAATTCTATGTACTTGCAGTATATATGCACCATAATAAAATGAAGTTCTATGAGAACTGAATAAATTATTTGATGCTCTTATACGCCTGTAGCGTGAATATCATATACGGTGCTAATGAGAAAATCAGCGGTGATAATAATAAAAATGAATATATGCTATCACTCCATAGGACCTCCTGAAGAGGATCGTCCTGTAGACGAGAATCCCAGGTACACCATATAACCTCCCGAAGAGGATCGTCCTGTAGACGAGTTTGCACGTGCACTAATTAATCATAACACTGGGATTACGGAACAATCAGATTAAAATTTATTATTGGGAAATGATGAATATTCTGGTATATTTAGAGTTATATATATTGTCATGGATGACAATTCAGGAGAAATATATAATTGAAGTATCATAAGTGTCGACACTTTCACCTCAATCATTACCGGTATATATTTCATATGATGATCTAGATCTAGAATAAATTTGGTATTATAGTGCTAGAGGCACTTGAAGAAATATAGTATTATAGTGCCAGAAGCACTTGAGGTTGAGGTGGAGCTTAACTCGATAAATAGACGATAAGTCCTATTTCCTCAGTAATATATTCTATAGTGAATGTTGTCCTAGCAGGACACAATGATTATTTTTAATGAGGAAATAAATCAAAGAGGTGGTGAAAAGTAAAGCGAGTGGCTCGAGGGCTTTTAGCAGAGAGACCCTCAATATAATCCAATTCTTCTGTTATAAATGTTCCGCTATTCAATATATCTGGCAGTATTTATAGATATCCTATGATTTATCATGACCGCATTTGTGTAAGCCATAAACCGGATATCTATGTAATATATAAGTCCCTGTTGGACTTAAAATTTCCTATCTACAGGAAAATAAAATTGCAACATGAATTACATGAAATTTATCCTTATGGAGTAAGGATATGTTAAGATGATCTTGCGTGTTTATTCAAAAATATTTGAATAATTGTAGTAATGTTGTTGATTATATTGATGTATTATATTGGTACACGCATAGAATTTGAGAGAGTTAATTCATGCTTAATGACGGAGTTATTAGAATTGGAGACTTGAATAAGTTTATATATTAACTCGGCCAGAAGTCTGAGTATCTTTCTAAAGGAATATTATACTAGTCTAAATATTATCTCGATCGAAAGTTCGAAATCTCCCTGAAGGAGTACTATACCAGTCTATTAGTTTTATAATTATTCAAATTAGTTTTTTATTTGATAGATCATATCCAATTAATATCTCAATCTATGTTTTATCACTCGAAGTGAATAAGATAACAAATAAATTATGAACCTGAAGTTCATCATATTGAGTACCAGAAGTACTAATTTATCAGGCCTGATATTGTATACGAAATACTTGCAAGTAATATTTTGAGATTCTCCTAAAAGGAGATATGATTATATGATGATATTCATATTATTTGTTATCTTCAAGGTATACGAAACCTTGATCTATCTTCTTAAAGATTTTGAGATTCTACTAGAAGGAGATATATTGAATGATGCTGAACACTATATTGGTTATCTCAAAAGGTATACAAAACATTTGTCATTGTTACTCCCGGAAGGAGATCTATTTATATGGTGTTCATCATATTCTTTGTTATTTTCAAGGTTCGCTAAAACATTGATATATATTACGTATTGAGATACTAATTGAGATTGATGTTGGTTGATTTGGATGCTTGTTGCTTAGTTTGATTGATCCCCACAATGTATTTTGGGACTGATATATTATTAAAATCCCCAATATCCTATATAAGGATATATAATGTTGTTATTGTGTTGCATACATGAGTTCTAAAAGAACCATTGTTATAAATATATATAATAAATGATAATCCAGTAGATTATTCACTAAACCTCCTCATATATCTATGCACGAAAAATAGATAATGTGAAAGATTGTTGTTTTGAGGGGGAGCGAACATATTTTAAATAATAGGTCTTGAAGATCGAAATATATAATCTTGAAGATTATGCCCTGAAGGCTAAATAGTTGTACTCTTTTTCCCTTACTAAGTTTTTTCCCATTGGGTTTTCTTAGTGAAGGTTTTTAATGAGGCAACTAATGCAACACATAAATAAACGTATGTTATGTACTCTTTTCCTCTACCGAATTTTTCCCACGTAGTTTTTACGGAGAGGTTTTTAATGAGGCAACAATTATACTATGCATATTTATATATGCCATGTACTCTTTTCCTCGACTGCTTTTCTCCCACAGGGTTTTTCAGTTTTAACGAGGCATGAAGATCGCGGCGTAATGTCCAAGGGGGAGTGTTATAAATATATTTATATATTTATTTATATATTTATGGACATTACTTAATGTCTAAGATTAGGGTTTCTCATTTATGCCTATATATACATTATTCTTGTAACTAAATATTGAAATGGGAAACCACCGCCATTTGCTGCCGCCTCTCCACTGCCTTGCTCTCTCTCTCACTATTTATCTCTTCTTCTTGTTTCTTCTCTCCTTGAGTTGTTCCCTCGATTATTGATTTACAACAAGATTTTCGTAATTTATATTTTTATAATTCTTTGATTTTGATGTTTATTTTTGACGTAATAAACAAAGATCTTCGTAATAAATCTAATTTTTCATGGATTAGTCTAAGCCATAGAGAACTATTATTCAATCTAAATTGAATTCTGCTTAGCTTAGTCGCTATAAAATTATTATTTGATCTAAATAGATTTATGCTTATGAATTTCATAGAGTCATGATCAAATTCATGAAAAGGTAATTGGAAAGACATGAAGGTTTTGAAAGACCGAAATAAATATTATTTATCTTATGGTGTTTAGGTACGTACTAGTTATCAAGAGTGATCCCGTTTTTATCTACAATAGTGCCTGTGTTTCTCCTCCTCTATATCGGATATCCATTATCATCAAACTTTGTATGATCAATATAATCCTTTGGTATCTTTTCGAGCATTTTGATTTAACCATGCAAGGTGAATTATTCTTTCTGGACCGCAAGAACCGTGAACCATACATTCCAAAACTGCCTCGTAGAGTTCTGGATTTTCTTCTTTGTTACGGAGCTCAGCACATATGTAATCGTCTATGTTCCCAATAAGACGATGTTGATCTTCACAATGTACAAAAAGAAAAATGTGAGCATGAGGGAGTCCTCGCTTTTGAAATTCTATGGTTGCAACTAGGGATGTCAAACGGGCCAACCCACCGGGGTTTTGGGCTAGCCCTATCGGGTTTCGGACAATTCGGATCGGGCTATTCGGGCTTTTTTTTTTTTTTTTTTCGTCCGGGCTATTATTTTTTGACCCTAACCCTAACCCTCTGGGTTTCGGGCTAGCCCACCGGGCCAAATATTACGAAACTAAATTTAATATTTCTATTTTTTTTTCCTTGTGTTACTTTCTTAATTATACATATAATACATAAAATCATCATCATTTCTTTTAACATCCCTGCATATAATATATAAAATAAATACATAAAGCAATTCCTCCTCAGAAGATGACGAAAGAAGAGGGAAAATATATAAAATTAATCTGCAAGAGATTCAACAACAAAACTACGGAAAATAGCAGAAGGTTGGTCCCAACATATAATCATAAAATTAATAAACAAGTTTGCACCTAAAAGTCTAAAACAACAATATTAGAGTATATAGAAAATAAGTTTAAGGTACATGTTTCACTAAAAAGTATTCGCAATAGAACGAAATCCTATCGTAGCACTAGCAAGCAAAACCCAATGTCGAATCTCTAAGGAAAACTTTGCAGGGCACTTAATTATGCAGTATAGCCTAATCTAAGAAAGCAAGTAAATAATATTTTGGGGTTTTTGTTTTAAAATCCTAGGCAATAAAATAAATCAAAACAGTAAATAAAAGCAAGTAAATAACTAATCTAGAACGCAAGAAATAAATCTAAGAATTAAACTAAAGGAAATCAATAAATCTACCTAGGCAAGAATCGAAAAGAAAGCAATAAAGGAAGCATCAAAGAAAGCATAAACTACCTTAGACATGATGAATAAAATCTGAAAATTAAAAGGCAAATAAATCTAACTATGAAAGCTTTGAAAAATGAGAGAATTGAAATCGAAAGGAAACGAATCTAAACTAGAACTTGAAAATCGAATGAACGAAATTAAACTAAGGAAATTAAACGAAGCAATTACGAAATTGAATCTAGAAAGAAAGCAAGTAACTAAAGCAAATAAACGAAAGCAATAAAAGAACTTACGAAAGTAACGAAGAACGAAGAATTTGAATTAAACGAAGAAGTCTTGAATTAAATTGCAACGAACTAAGAATTCGGATCCGAACAAAAGAAATCTAAACTAGAGTATTTGAATGCATATAACTAAAGCTAAAAGAGGGTAAAAGTTGTCTAGAATTCGTGTACAAGGAGGTAATATATATACTAGGTAAAAACCTAGATATAAAAGGAAAACACAGCTGGCCGCCGAAGTTGGACGGCCGTCCAACATAGTTGGACGTACGTCCAACTCATGAATCTGCATGAATTGGCTCTTGCGCGCTGGACGCCCGTCCAGCGCTTGGACGTGATTTTGGACGGCCGTCCAACTCTCCAAATTGACCTCGATCATCCAAATCTCGACTTTTCACTCTTTTCGTCCCGTTTCCGCTCCTTTTCCATTTATAGACACCTACAAGCACCAAAAACTCCAAACAACCAAATCATAGCCATAAACACACACAAAGACACGAAAACATAACGAAAACGGACTCGAAAACACTACGAAAATCCTAACATCTAAACACCAATCAAAATCCCCCACACTTAGAACTTTGCTTGTCCTCAAGCAATATAAACATACAACTTAGACTCAATCCAAACAATTCAAATCATAGAACATTTAATCATCGGAATCGACAAACTCAAACGAGTTCACTTTAATCCCAAGTTTCGAACAATCATCATCAACCAACTATGTGGCTTATAAATCAATCCTAGCAAGAGGAAAAGCAATGATACACACATCTCATGACAAATATCTAGATCACCACAACTTAGACGTCTAGCCTACTTCCCATTTTTATTCAACACATAAACAACTCTTTTTTTTTCTCCTTTTTTTTTTAAACACGTGAACGTTTTTGGCACATAATTCACTAGGTTTAATCATCGATGGGTCACATCGAGCCTCCTAGTGCGGTTTCCCGTACCCATTGTCAAGAGGGGTAGAGTACCTACGAACACTTATTCTAACATACACGAGTGTCATCTAGGACATAGTTCATGAAATGTGATCATTCGAGGGTCTCTCGAAGCCTTTTCATGTGGTTTCCCATGCTCATTACTCTAGTATTTAAAATACGTTACAAGTAAGAGGAGCAGAGTCCTATCAACTCTTTTATTCAAATAAAACACAACTCTTTTTTTTTTTTTTTTTTTTTTTTTTTTTTTTTTTTTTTTTTTTTAACATAAGGGGAAAGTAAACTAGCAATCTAAGTTGCAACAATCTAAATTTATCACTCAACCAAAAATCATTAATCAATTTCCTCAAAACTCAAATCAATTCGTGCCCCACAATTCATCGAATCATAATATATCACAACTCAAGATTAAACCAACCTAATTTATGCTCAAATCAATTCCAACAACTAAATATTCCATCATCGAATCATTCACATCGATCCTAAGTCACATGCTTATAGGCTCAAATTCAAACAAATTCCTAAGTGAGGGAACATGAAGACTAGATCACAAACTAGACTCAATCAAAAACTAGACTCAATCAAACCAAACAAGACTCGATCAAGACACAAAAATGAAAACTTCATGCCAAAAGTTCAAAGACCCCCCCCCCCCCCCCCCCCCCCCCCCACACACACACACACACACTTAAAATCAAGCAATGCCCTCATTGCGAGAAAATAAAATAGAGAAGCGATAGAAAGAACTTATCGCAAAAAGATAACCAAAACACTTGCAATCCCGAGAGACTCCAAGTAGTACCTACAAAACAAACACGAAAACAAAACACAAAAGCGTAAAAGTGCACAACATAAAGAAAACAAAATAAAAGACTCAAAACAAAAATAAAAGACACAAAACACGGCTATTTAGTTGAATGGACCTCGGAACCGGGGATCTTGCCATCGAGGATCGTGAGGAGACCAATATCGAGGATCGTTCGGATCCGGTGGAGCGGAGGTGGAACCTACCGAGAAGTCGGTGTAACGAGTCAAATGACTCTCAATGTGGGACATCCTCCTATCCAACCCCATCACTTGGGTCGACAACGAATCGAACCGATCAAACACACCTTGTTGAAAGTGTGTAAAATCAGCCTGAAAGTTGGCCCAATAGGGAGGAATCTCAGCCTCCATGGCTTGACGGGCCCGAACTCGGTCGCGGCGTGTGTAGTGGCGAACTAGGAGGTCATCATCGGCCGGGACCTCTTGGTGCTCCTCTTGCTGCTCTTCTTCTTCTTCATTACCGCCTCCCTCTTCATCATCACCTCTGGCCTCATAAGCTTGCTCCTCCTCGGCTTGTTCTTCCTCGTGCACAATCCCTCGTTGTCTAAGATTTGCGTAATGAGCTCTCACCGAGGGGCGCTCTTGCACAGGATTGAACTCGGTCGGGGTAATCATAATATGAGCTTTGATGAAGTCAGAAGGGGCAATCTCTTGGCTTGGGGTTCACCCTTCACACTGCGCGACGTCGACTCCAAAATGGTGAGCTAAACCTGTGGCAATGTAACTCAAAGTAGGGTGTGCTCCCCTCTTGTTTTGCACATTAGCCAACTGAGCCCAAATAAAAGGGGCTAAACAGGCACGCACATTATCACGAGCACATGTAAGCAAATATATCTCAACAGCATTCACTTTACTATGTTCCTTCTTAGCAGTGACCATGCAAGACAAGAAACAATGAAGGATAAGTAAAGCGTCATCACGAATAAAAGCACTCGAGACCCCCGAAGTCTTATAATTTGCTACCCCCGACAAAGTATACCAAGCCGAAGCCACATCAAAATTCACAGGCACAAATTCAGAAAAATCGTCACCAACATGAAATCCAAAACAGTACTCATCACAGCCCTAGTCACTTCCCACAACACACCATTGAAAGTACTAAACATGCACAATTCCCCTTCTTCATTTAACTCAAGCCCAAAGCTACAACACATTTCCAAACAAAGGCTATTGTGGCCCTCCCACTGATTCGTAACCAATCTAGAGACAATCCTAAACAGTTTAGATATCCTCTAAGTGTATTCCACATAGGCAAATTTCGAAGGAAATCAATTCGATAATGTCTAGGAGGCCTAATATCCAAACTTTGCAACCGAAGATATAAGTTAGTAGTTGCTAACCTTTCAGTGAGGAATGGAACACCTTGTTGTATACCGATTTGCTCCGGTGTGGCTCCGGTGGGTCGATTGCCCTCGAGACGAGTGCCAAGGGCTACTCGGGCATTGGTGAATGCGTTTCCACGGGCCATGGTAGAAGTAGGGAGGCTGTAGAGTGAAGTCGGGACGAGAACGGGGGAAACGGGGTAAAACTTCGTGCTGGGACAGCAGGGGAAACTGGACGGCGTCCAAAGTATGTTGGACGTGCGTACAAAACTCAAAATCTGAGTGCGGGCTGGTTCTCTGACGGCGAGATGAACGGCGGCGAATTGCTGTCGACGAAGCAGCGGTTGTTGGTTGGCGATGACGACTGGTGGCTTTGGTGGCGACGGCTGGTACGGCACAGGCGGCGGCGGCGGCAGAAGGCGGCGGCGTTGAGAGCGGCGCGGCAGCGACGTTGAGAGCGGTGGCGGCTTGACGGACGGCGATGGACGGAGGCTGTTCTTCCGAAATTGAGATAGAATCGTGAGAGAAAAGTGAGAGAGAAAAGCAATTAGGTTAAGTATATAGGAGAAAATCGATTCTGAAATTGAAAAGGAAATTGCCCTCCCGTTCAGGGTTGGACGGCCGTCCAACTAAGTTGGACGTACGTCCAACTCGCGGTACTGAGCTGGTTCGTGTGTAGTTGGACGCCCGTCCCACTCGAGTTGGAAGGCGTCCAACTCGTGAAACTGAGTTGAGTGGACAAAGCTGGACGGCCGTCCAGCTTGGGTTGGATGCACGTCCAACCCCCGAAACTGTCCAAAAATTGACTTTAACTTTTCCTCTTCGTCTCGACCTCTCTTCATGCCGATCCTTGCGTACGATTCCCTGCACGAAAAACCAAAAAGAAAAACAAACGAAAACACGAAAATAACAAAAATGAAACCTAAGCTACATATTTTTTTTTTACGTGGGCTGCCTCCCACCAAGCGCTTGTTTATCGTCATTAACTTGACGTACCAAATACTCAAGAGGAAAGTGGGGGGTCGGAGATGAGAATCGTCTCCACCGTTTGAGGCAATGTCGACCCTTCGATGTACGGCTTCAATCGTTGTCCGTTGACTGAGAAGATGTATCCCGAATCGTCGTTCTTGATCTCTACCGCACCATGGGGGAAAACTTGCACCACCGTGTATGGACCTCCCCACCTAGACTTTAGCTTACCCGGAAATAAACGAAGACGAGAGTGAAAGAGAAGTACCTTCATTCCGGGTTTGAACTCCTTGTAGGCAATTCGTCAATCATGTAGACGTTTCACCTTGTCCTTGTAGATCTTGGCATTGTCGTAGGCTTCATTCCTTAGCTCATCGAGCTCCTCCATTTGCAAAATTCTCCGATCGTGAGCATCGTCGAGGTCGAAGTTGATGCGCTTGCAGGCCCAATATGCCTTGAACTCAATCTCAACGGGCAAATGACACGACTTACCATAGACGATGTTGGGGTTGTTGTATACCTAAAGAAAAAACCGGTTGTTTTAGTGGTTACGACACAGGTCCACTGTTAACAATCCCTATCTGGAAGAATATGTTTAAGCAAGAATAAAGCCCATTATCTCATGTTTTAGACCACGTGTCGATCTGAGTTCGGAGAGGATCACGAAGGTCGTTAATAATGATGAGATATAAACAGTTCACAGTCGAGACAGCTTGGGCTGAGCTGTCGGTCTTGACTGCAGCTTAATGGTAGTGATGAGTCCTAATCACTAATTATGCTGGTACGGTGGAACGTATTGAAGGATCAACAGAGATAATGCTCTTCTGATACTGACCCTATATCAGAGGTGATATAGGTAAAGAGCTATAGATCTCAGGCTCTAGCTCGATCTTAACCTTGGTAAACTATTAGATGTATATGTATTCTTCGATGTTACTTTGATTTACGAAGATATGAACTTCGTTAGTTCATCTAAATCATGTCGTACTTTGGGTAACACGAAGATGCATAGTATGTCTAATAAGTGTTATCAATAAGCCGTGTCCTGTGTGAGTGCAGGCTGACGTTATCCCCTCAGGGGAGTTCACAATGTTTATTATACCAAGTCATGCATGCTGATTAAGTTCAGGTATAATAATGAGGAGTGAACGGGTACTACCTGAGGAATAGATGTTAACAATTAGGAGCAGTCATGGTAGCTCTAATTGATTAACGGATAAGGAGGTCTTAAACACGGGGGTCGAACTATACAAAATACCTACCCAATCTACATAATTGGGACAGAACGGTGATTCAGCTATGACACTTTAGTGGAGTGCGTCATAGTTCTAATGAGATACATGTTCAGGGGTGGACATGGAAATATTGAATTAGATAAGGCCCAACTCTGTCTGGTATCCAATCCCTAGGATGGCCCAAACAGACCTCGGGAATCGATCTAAATAGTATTATTGAGTTTGGACTCAATAATTGTACTCAGGCCCAGTATATGATATATATTGGATTTATATCCTTTGAATGGATATTAAATATAATTAATTTAGATTTATATCTTGTTGGATAAGATTAAATCTAATTAGTTATTATTTAGTTATTCAAGGATAAGATTAAATCTAAAAAGATAAGATTTATTTAATTAAATCTTGTGGGGATAAATATCATATCTGAATATATTTGGTATATATTTAGTTATTTATTCTTCTACTGATATTAGAATAAATTCTATTTATTAGAATTAATTCCGGATATTCAGTTGCATAACAGAACAGATTAATTCCTTATTAATTCCGTATTAATTGAGGAATAAGATTTGTAGGTTATGGAAAGGAATAAATATGGGATATGGCAAAGATATGGTTGGAGATAAATAAGGAATCATATCTCCTTATTTATGAACCATATAAATACTCAAGTCTCTCATCATAAACCCTAGCCACCACACACCAGAATTCTCTACGAGATTGGCGTGTAACCCTAGGCGAGAGAGAGAGAGTCGGCCGAGTCTGAGTAAGGAATATCGAGGTTCCAGTGATCTCGAGACGCCCACCAAGTCTCGGATTTCAAGGTGTGGGATCACATCCTAGAAGATCAGAACCGTAGATCGATCAGACACGACTCAGATTGCACTTTCTTCATAATCAAGGTATGTACTCGAACCATTGCATGAATTTATGTGCACGATCGAATCAACACATCCGAACCAAGATCTGGGTCGGGGCGGCTTTCAAGCAGCCGTTTCCCAACAAGTGGTATCAGAGCCCGAGGTTTTTGGATCGGCTCTGTGTTGAATCGAATATTATGTTCATGCATTCGAGTAATTATGATTATGTGTGCATGCTGCTGTCCGGGAAAATTACGTGCGTTGTTTTTATCGTTTTTCGATTTATCGTTGTTCGTTTTGTTTAAAATCGGCGAGATAATAAGGTGCCGATTAGATTAGGATTCGTTTTTCCTTGTATTTTTCGATTTTGCATTGTAATTGTTGCTGGAATCGAGAGATGGTTGGAGATCGAGGTCCGAGGAACGAACAAGAGACGAAGACGAACGACGGCCGCAGGCGGCGGCGCGTCGGACGCACGACGGCGGCGGCGTAATCTGCCGCGATTCGCGCGGCTGCCCCCTCGGTTTTTCACGGCGGTTTGACCCCTAGGGTTCATCCTAGGGTTCAGGCAAGCCGGAACGAGTGGCGGCGGCGGCCGAATCGGCGGCGGACGGCGGCGACGGCTTGTGCAGCGCGGCGGCTGAAAACCCTAACGGGTTTTCGGGCCTGCCGGCACTGCTGAAGGCCTGAACCGTGGCTGACCGGCGGTCCAGCGCCCGGCTCGACGTCGGGACGGAGCCATGACGGCGCCGGACCACCAGCGGCGGCGCGGCGAGGGCTGCGGCAGCGAGTTGCAGCAGCGGCGGCCGAAACCCTAACGGGTTCTCGTGCTCGCGCACTGCTGGGCTCAAGCCCGTGGCCCAACGATGGCTCGACGGCGACGAGGGCGTGGACGGAAGCGGCAGCAGGTCCGGTGGTCCCCTGACCACCGGCGGCGGCGGCAGTGGCGTTGGCCAACGGCGGCAGCGGCGGCTGGGTTTGTCCCCTGCGCGCGCGCTGCTGCCGGATTCAGCCACGACTGCCCGGGCTCGAACCCAGCACCTCCGGTGGTGCTGGGACGCCGGCGAGCTCAGTGGGAGCGTCCGGTGGCATGCCAGCCACCGGCGGTGGCTCGCGGCGGCGGCGCTGCTTCGTGCAGCGGACACGGCGAAGGCGACGGCGATTTTGGCGACGGTGACGAGCAGTGGCTCGGGCTGGGTTGCAACGGACGCACCCAGCCCGAACCCAGCCACGTCAGGCTCGTCGTGGAGCCGAAACGGGGTCCCCAGCATACACCGCGGCGGCGCGTGTGTTACACGCGCGGCTCGGCGGCGGCGCGTGGCCGGAATTTCGAACGAGGGCTGTTCGTCCTTTGACGATTCAGCCCATTACGTTGACGACGGCTAGGGTTTTCCGAAACCTAGGCATGATCATCGACGTCTAGGGTTTTTGTACCCTAGTTCGTTCGAAATTAATTCGCTTTCCGTTTTTGGTAGTTAGGGTTTTCCGCACCCTAATTATTCCGAGCACTTGCTATTTTTGGAAGGTGGACTTGAAGACCGGGACAGACTTCCAAATCGAAGATTAAAGACCGGAGCTTGTTCCGGGTTTTTTAATTTAATTAAATGTAATAGATAGGGCTTTCTATTCCCGGTCGGCAGCCTATTTATTTGTTTTAATTATTATGCATGCTATGGATGGATTTAAATTACGCGATGAAGATGATCAGCATGTTTTGCATGTTATAGTTGCTTTTCATTGTTTGCGTAATAGAAATAACATGCATAGGGGTCATAGCATGCCAGTTTTAATGATTTCAATGCGAGCATGTTTTATTACTTGCGCTTAGAAATCATGTGATAGGACTTAATTGTCTATGTGCTACGATTGTCACACAAACCCTTAAAAAGACTAAGCGGTATAATTAATCGATTATCTGTTAATTGATTTAAAGGACCTCCATATTTGGTTTAAAAATGAAGTAATTAGCATTCGCGTTGACGATGAGTCTTCCTCCCTATAGGAGATGCTGATTATGGATTTCATTGGTTTAGACTTCAAAAGGATAATTTGATTTAAAATGAAATAATTAGTGTTCGCGTTGACAATGAGTCTTCCTCCCTATAGGAGACACTGATTATGGTTCATTGGTTAAATTCAAAATTGATAATATGGAAAAATGATTTTATAAAGGTAATTCCTCCTTAACGGGTGGGTTACTCTTAATAGAATTAATTTTTCGGAATATTAAAATATGGTTGTAGCTTAGCTGCTTATTGATGAATCCTCCTATAGAGGTCACTTCTCGAATTAGCAGGGTCCTGAGGCACGGGTTATTATTTCTTTGTTTCACTATGGTCCGTGTGATGGGATAAGAAATAAAATAAACTGCGGTCATGGTCGATAATTTTATAGGTAGCATCCACCTATAGTGGACTATTTGTAAATAGTATCGGGCTACTCGTTTGTTGGTTCAATGTTATTATTGGGTTTCTAACATTGATAACATAAATTATTTGCGCTTATAAGTTGTTTACTTGTTATTTATTTCAGATATGTCTATTGATTCTATTCGCACGAAGATTTGTCGTTTAGCTTATTCCGATGGTGTTCCGGACTCCTTTCGATTTCGACTACTCGGTTTCCTGGCACGGAAAGAGATAGATTTCTTGAGGTACGAGGATTTCGATGATTTCCCTAACCTAAAGAGATTTCTCATGAGGTTTAAAAACCTTGTACGGATGTACGTGTTCTATGGTGGTGTTATGTCGGGAAAGACTGTTTGCGAGCTTCTACTTGCATGTTTCCTGACTTGGTTCCTGGCTCTCAGAGAAGCGGTCGTCCCGACCCACATCGTTCACGAGGATCCAATGGCTATCATTGGGGAGTTACTCGTGGTAGATGCGGAGAGGATTGATATATTGCAGACTGCTTATGAGGCGCAGAGGAAGTTCTGGGATTGTCCTATTAGGAATGTCGATGTTAATCGGCATTTTACGGCCCGGGACAACGAGTCCATCATTGATGAGTACCATCAGTCACTGAGGATTGATGATTTTGATTTTGACGGACTCGTTCACGATGTGAATGAGCTGTGCTCTGATCAATCCACTAAGGAAGTGGGCGATTCCGAGTCTGTAAGTCTTGTTCACGATGTGAATGAGCTGAACTCCGATCAGCCTACTCAGGAAGTGAATGATGCCAGGAAGGAGGGACCTCCGATAATAAAGGTTTATCAGAGGAGGAACAAGAAGATAAAGGTAGATGGAGGTATGTCAGACTCTTGTAACATTAAAAAACCAAATTATACTAGTTTAGTCCTCACGGACGGATTTAACTAGTGGATACTAATTGTGGTTTGTTGCAATCTTTGTAGGTTCGACTACAAGGAACGAGTAGGACGACTTCAAGTTCTTGAGCTCGACAAGCAACATTCAGTTGATACAGTTGTCTAGCAGACTTGGAGATTTCTATCTTACGTTTTATCTTAGTTTTGGATACTAGATTCTGGTTTATTACTCTTTTACCACATTTGGTTGCCTTGTTTTGGCAGGATACTTATGTTTTGAATATTAATGGATGATTATTTTCTTACATTGTATTAAGGATTTACTTCTTTAATACTGGTTGTTTTGATATATCATTCGTAGTGGGAGTAATAACTGTGAATTTTGAAGGATATTCCAAAATGTATTATGATAAATGTGGTACTTCTTGTTCAATATTGTCTTTTAACAAAATACTATGTCACTATGTCTAAATCTATTTCCTTTCCTTATTTGAAATGAAGTGATTAGTATTCATGTTAATCATAGATTTCATTGTGATTTATTATGAATTGATTAGCATTCGCGTTGCGATCGCGTTTTCCCTTCCCACGGAAATGCTAATTGTAAGTTTCATTGGTTAAATCTGTTCGGAAATAAGGATAATTTGCACACGAAGTGTCGCAATTTCAATGATAGATTTAGTAATTAGTTGGACAAAGTAGTTATTTTTCAAGAAAAGACAAGCATTTATTCTTGATTAACGTCCAAGAATAAAAAGAAATTGTGGATTGGAACATTATAAGGCCGGACGTACAAGACTGATAACCAAAAGGATCTGCACAAGATTATTTTAGGATCCTTGTCACAGTGGGAGCTTTTTCGGGTATGTCTCGAAAATGGTATATTGTTCATCAAGAAATCTAGTTTTCTTGGATAATGAACAAACCAAGTTGACTTGTAAAGGATAAGTTAGATGAAAGAAGTTGCTTATCATTGATTAGTCTATGAGTTTAACACTCGAAAGACTTACACGTTGTATGCTCATAATAGTTGAGGACATACATGAGCGAACATGGATGTAGTTTGAGAAAAGGGAAGAATTTTCTCAACAGTTCTATGTTTCGGGACAAACACATTGAAATGTGTGGTTCAATGATTTAAAGCATTCATTTGTCAGACAACACGTATAGATTCATTCATAAAATGTGTTGACAAATGGTATATCTTTCATCTACAAAAGACGTTGAAATGGTTGTCTTGTACATTGTGTGATAATATTACTAGCACTTGAATAAGGTGTGAAAGTATTATCTGACACAATAAGTGGTGATTATCCGAACAGTTTAGAATGAAGGTTAGGAGTAATGTTAGATATATCCTACAGTCGGATAGTATAACATTATTCAAGTACTCTTCATAGACTACTGTCTTGGCAAAGCTTGCAATACACCTGCGTGTTGCATAAGGAGCCAAATATATGTTAGTGCTGTGTGCATGGTAACGGATATAGTCCATCATGTTTGTGGACACGGATAATCGAATGGTAGCTTGAAACGACATCATCGACCTTATACTATGGATTCACGTAAGAAGCAGAATTGTCTTGAAGATTCTCACGCAGTGAAATGCTGAGAGGGAGCTAGATAATTCAGGGCTTGGCTTCGTGAATTGGCAGTAATCTCAATTTGTTAGAATTCTTACACCCCCTGGAGAATTCTAAGTGCATTAACAAATTTCTGAGATTTGGAAATGCCGGTAACAACATAGTGAGTACCTTAAATTAAGGCGATTTCGTGGAGAAAATAGAAACACTAGAGGAATGTACGATGACGGTTCCTTCACTAAGTGCACCATGTCAGGTATACTGTAGCACGTGGCTGACATGTCTTAGTGAGCCTCCCAGTAAAAGGTACAAGGTAAAGGTAAAATCTTTGAGTATAAGTGGGAGAAAAAGTGTATGATGGTTGTTAACGATTGCGATCGTGCGATTGTTAACATTGTACATGGATGAAGTCATATGGTTTCCTGTAGACGTGTTGGTATACTAAAAGGTTTTACTTTAGTATAAGTGGGAGATTGTTGGGGTTGTTGTATACCTAAAGCAAAACCGGTTGTTTTAATGGTTACGACACAGGTCCACTGTTAACAATCCCTATCTGGAAGAATATGTTTAAGCAAGAATAAAGCCCATTATCTCATGTTTTAGACCACGTGTCGATCTGAGTTCGGAGAGGATCACGAAGGTCGTTAATAATGATGAGATATAAACAGTTCACAGTCGAGACAGCTTGGGCTGAGCTGTCGGTCTTGACTGCAGCTTAATGGTAGTGATGAGTCCTAATCACTAATTATGCTGGTACGGTGGAACGTATTGAAGGATCAACAGAGATAATGCTCTTCTGATACTGACCCTATATCAGAGGTGATATAGGTGAAGAGCTATAGATCTCAGGCTCTAGCTTGATCTTAACCTTGGTAACTATTAGATGTATATGTATTCTTCGATGTTACATTGATTTACGAAGATATGAACTTCGTTAGTTCATCTAAATCATGTCGTACTTTGGGTAACACGAAGATGCATAGTATGTCTAATAAGTGTTATCAATAAGCCGTGTCCTGTGTGAGTGCAGGCTGACGTTATCCCCTCAAGGGAGTTCACAATGTTTATTATACCAAGTCATGCATGCTGATTAAGTTCAGGTATAATAATGAGGAGTGAACGGGTACTACCTGAGGAATATATGTTAACAATTAGGAGCAGTCATGGTAGCTCTAATTGGTTAACGGATAAGGAGGTCTTAAACACGGGGGTCGAACTATACAAAATACCTACCCAATCTACATAATTGGGACAGAACGGTGATTCAGCTATGACACTTTAGTGGATCGCGTCATAGTTCTAATGAGATACATGTTCAGGGGTGGACATGGAAAATCGAATTAGATAAGGCCCAACTCTGTCTGGTATCCGATCCCTAGGATGGCCCAAACAGACCTCGGGAATCGATCTAAATAGTATTATTGAGTTTGGACTCAATAATTGTACTCAGGCCCAGTATATGATATATATTGGATTTATATCCTTTGAATGGATATTAAATATAATTAATTTAGATTTATATCTTGTTGGATAAGATTAAATCTAATTAGTTATTATTTAGTTATTCAAGGATAAGATTAAATCTAATAAGATAAGGGTTATTTAATTAAATCTTGTGGGGATAAATATCATATCTGAATATATTTGGTATATATTTAGTTATTTATTCTTCTACTGATATTAGAATAAATTCTATTTGTTAGAATTAATTCCGGATATTCAGTTGCATAACAGAACAGAATAATTCCTTATTAATTTCGTATTAATTGAGGAATAAGATTTGTAGGTTATGGAAAGGAATAAATATGGGATATGGCAAAGATATGGTTGGAGATAAATAAGGAATCATATCTCCTTATTTATGAACCATATAAATACTCAAGTCTCTCATCATAAACCCTAGCCACCACACACCAGAATTCTCTACGAGATTGGCGTGTAACCCTAGGCGAGAGAGAGAGAGTCGGCCGAGTCTGAGTAAGGAAGATCGAGGTTCCAGTGATCTCGAGACGCCCACCAAGTCTCGGATTTCAAGGTGTGTGATCACATCCTAGAAGATCAGAACCGTAGATCGATCAGACACGACTCAGATTGCACTTTCTTCATAATCAAGGTATGTACTCGAACCATTGCATGAATTTATGTGCACGATCGAATCAACACATCCGAACCAAGATCTGGGTCGGGGCGGATTTCAAGCAGCCGTTTCCCAACAGACGAGCCTATAGGGACGCATCCCAAGCACGCCTTTGTAAGCCGTGCGATATGCCCAAATAGCGTCGTTCAATTTGTCAGCCCAATCCTTCCTTGATGGTTTCACCGTCTTCTCGAGGATTCCTTTGATTTGCTGATTGCTCGTCTCCGCTTGTCCCGAAGTTTGTGGATGATAGGGAGTCACCATCTTATGTGTGATGGCGTTCTTCTTCATGAGCTTGGCGAACAATTTGTTGCAAAAATGCTTTCCACCATCACTAATGATCACACGAGGGAAACCAAACCTACACAAAATATTTTCCTGCACAAACTTCAAGACAACATGAGAGTCACATGTCTTCGTGGGTATGGCTTCGACCCACTTAGACACGTAATCGACGGCAAGCAAAATATATGCAAATCCATGAGACTTGGGGAAAGGACCCATAAAATCAATTCCCCACTCATCAAATACCTCGACCACCAAGATAGGATTCAAAGGCATCTCATTGCGTCGACTAATCTAGCCGACGCGTTGACAACGATCACAAGAGAGATAGAAGGCTTGGGCATCCTTAAAAAGAGTGGACCAATATAACCCACTTTGAAGTACCTTATGTGCAGTCTTTTGACCACCAAAATGTCCTCCACTCGGTTCCTCGTGACAATGTCGCAAAACCTTGGCTTGCTTGTGGTCGGGAACGCACCTTCGAATCACCTCGTCCTTCCCAAGCTTGAATAAGTGAGGGTCCTCCCAATAGTATTGCCTACACAAACGAAGAAACCTTTTCTCTTCTTGAGCGTTAAGGACGGGTTTAGTGTCCTTATCGGCCAAGTAATTAGCAATATCGGCAAACCAAGGAGTAACATCCACTTCATTAACATTCTCAAAAGGGAAAGAATCACAAATATCATCAAGAGAATCATAAGGGGGAGGTGAATCGAGATGGGAGAGACGGTCGGCCACAAGATTGTCACTACCTTTTCTATCACGAATCTCAATATCAAATTCTTGCAACAATAAGACCCATCTAATCAACCTAGGTTTTGCTTGGGCTTTAGTCAAAAGATGTTTAAGAGCACCATGATCACTATAAATAATCACCTTAGACCCTATGATGTAAGATCTAAGTTTATCTAAGGCAAAAACAACGGCAAACATCTCTTGTTCGGTGGTGGTGTAATTCACTTGAGCAGGATTAAGAGTTAAACTAGCATAGTAAATCACACGAAGCATCTTATCGACTCTTTGACCCAAAACAGCCCCTACGGCATTATTAGAAGCATCACACATGATTTCAAAAGGCAATGACCAATCGGGACCAACTACAACGGGAGCAGAGATGAGTTTTTCTTTCAAAGTGAGAAAAGCATGCATACAAGAATCATCAAAGTGGAAAGGAACATCTTGAGAAAGTAAACGGCAAAGAGGTTGGCTAATCTTAGAAAAATCCTTAATAAATCTTCTATAAAAGCCCGCATGACCAAGGAAACTCCTAATATCTTTGACATCACTAGGTGGTGGTAATTTTTCAATCACCTCCACTTTCGCTTTGTCGACCTCTATACCCTTACTCGAGACTACATGACCTAAAACAATACCACTTTTAACCATAAAATGACACTTTTCCCAACTCAAAGTAAGACCACTCTCAATGCATCTCTTAAGGACTCTCTCTATTTTTATCAAGCAATCATGAAAAGACGACCCAAAAACAGAAAAATCATCCATAAAAATCTCTACAAAATCACCTATAAATTCCTAGAAAATAGACATCATGCATCTTTGGAACGTACCCGGTGCATTGCAGAGACCAAATGGCATCCTCCTATAAGCATAGGTCCCAAACGGACTTGTAAAGGCCGTCTTTGCTTGATCCTCCGGAGCTATCGCAATATGATAATAACCTGACAAGCCATCGAGAAAACAATAAAATTCCTGCCCGGCTAATTTATCAAGCATTTGATCAATAAAAGGGAGAGGAAAGTGGTCCTTTTTGGTGGAAGCGTTGAGCTTCCTATAATCGATGCACATCCTCCAACCGGTAACAGGGCGTGAGGCGACCAACTCATCCTTCTCGTTTTTCGACATCGTAATTCCTCCCTTCTTTGGAACGACGTGCACTGGGCTAACCCACTCACTATCGGCGATGGCATAAATAATACCCTCCGCCAATAGCTTGTAGATTTCCTTGCGCACGACCTCCATGAGCATTGGGTTGAGCCTCCATTGTCCATCTCGTTTAGGGCGAGCTCCTTCTTCGAGATTGATGCGATGCATGCACGTGGCCGGGCTAATCCCTCGAATATCCACCAAGCTCCATCCAAAAGCGAGCTTTTTCTCCTTAAGTATGCCCACCAATGCTCCTTCCTCTACAAGAGACAAAGAAGAATAGATAATTACGGGTTTTTGATTTCCTCCCTTTAAAAATACATATTTCAAATGCGAAGGGAGCTCTTTCAACTCCAATGGCTCCGGAATTTTCAAGCCGGGCTCGGGATCTTGAGGTGGAAACGGAAGCTTGATTCCAATATCCCTCTCCATTTGCTCCCATTCCATTTGATCTCCGGATCCCCAACATACTTCCTCGGTGTCAAAATCCTGCACAAAAGAACACTCGGCCAAGGCATCAACCTTATCGATGAAAGAACAATTATCAATTAAATTGACCGATGACATAGGCCGACTCTTATGCACAGAAAACGAGACATCCTCACCCAACATAGACATCTTAATCACACCACTCTTCACATCAATCAAAGTATTAGTAGTAGCCATAAAAGGACGACCAAGCAAAAGTGTGTGCTCAATACCATTCTCTTGTACCTCACCTATCTCTAAAACAATGAAATCAACGGGCACAATCAAACCCCCCACACGAACAAGAATATCCTCAATAATACCTCTAGGGTACCTAATAGAACTATCCGCCAATTGAAGGCTCATGCGAGTGGGTTTAAGCTCTCCTAACTCTAATTGCTTAAAGATAGAATAAGGCATAAGATTAATACTGGCACCTAAATCTAACATACCACATGCTTCTTTACCATTACCTAAAGAGAACCTGGATCTCATTGCTTATGTGAAAGAGGGTGTTGCATTATCGATGTCGCTACCTCCGACACCGCAATCGTCTCCATCTAATCGAACGGCTTCTTCCTTGATGTCAACTCCTTCACGAACCTCACGAACGGTGGTACGTTGCGAATAACATCAAGAAGAGGCAAGTTCACGTCCACCTTTGAAAGAAGCTTGTATAGATCCATGAATTGTTGATCGCGCTTCTTGTTCTTCACACGACTTGGATAAGGAATGGGAGGAACATACGGATTGGACATCTTGTGAAGAGGTTGGGCTTCCTTCTCGGGCTCCTCGGACTCCGTGTGTTGCTCGTCGGGGTTGGACGGCCGTCCAGGAGGGTTGGACGGACGTCCAACTTCGGGCACTGTTGTTCGCGGAGGATCTGGGTTGGACGTACGTCCAACATTGTTGGACGGCCGTCCAGATCCTTGGCCTGTAAGATGCTGAGAATCCGCGTTGGACGTACGTCCAGATGGGGTGGACGCCCGTCCAGAGTTGGACGGCCGTCCAGAAAAGTTGGACGTCCGTCCATCTCCGGGATCTGCCGGATTTCATTCATTGCTCCAACGCTTGCTCGGCCTCCATCTATCACTTGAATGCCCTTGAGGTGGCATATTAACACCGTTGTCCACCTGTCTTCCGCTCCGCAACACCGAAACTGCTTGGGCTTGATGAGGTGGAAAAGGAGGAACGTACGGGGGATATGGAGCTTGCACCTCGTTGGCTTGTTGTGGTTGAATCCCTTGGCTCGGAATTCACCCCGGTTGTTGCATCAAGTGCATGGAACTAGAAATTTGACCGATGACCATCTCGAACCTCTTAATGTTAGCATCTTGAGCCTCTCGAGCCAATTTAGCCTCATGTAGGAATGTAGAGAGACTCTCATCGACGGGAGGCTTTTGTGGAGGTCCTTGAGGACGAGAATTTGGGTATGTTGGTGGTGGTGCAGAAGTAGATTGAGGTGGGTAGTATGGAGGTGGTGGATAATATGGATTTGGAGGGTATTGTGGAGGTGGATAATATGGTGGTGGTGGTTGAGAATAGTAGGGATTTGGTGGAGGAGGATAGGGGTTATTATATGGTGGGGGTCGCCTATTAGGATAGGTAGGAGGATTACCTTGCCCTTGTGTCAGCCGTGGGTTTTGGAAACGTCCATTGTATCCCCCTTGATACCTTTGAGGTGGAGGCACTTGAGGCGGATATCCTTGAGCGGCGTACACCTCGGCTCCTCCTTCGTATGGAAACTCCCCCATGTTGTGGCACACCTCCTTGATGTGTCCAAGCTCTCCACAAATCTTGCATTGGTCCGGCTTCCTATCTTCAACCTTCAGGGCCGGTGCACTTTGCTTCATCTTCAAGTTTTCGAGATCCCTATACATGTCGGCAATTTGCTTCTTCATATCGGGGCTCATCAAAATTGCACTCGCCTCCACTTTCCTTGGTCTAGCTGATTTTTGTTGAGAACTCGCAGCGAGCGTCTCAAAAATATTCTTCATATCATCAGCTGTCTTGTCACAACCCGCCCCGCCACAACTCGGGCAAGCTAGGTTGCGACGCAAAGAAATGGGATAGAGAAGAAATAGGGTACATGAACATAAATGGAAAGTAAAATCTAGCAAGGAAAACAACTCCAAGTTCGATTCGAAATACTCAACATTCGTCAAGAATGTTGGCAAAAGACTGTGTTCGATACAGGTGAAGTACTGATAAAAGAAAATACGCGGAAACGTGTCTGTTTACACAAGGAACATTACATGAAAGAGCGGAAGCTTATTCAATAAAGAGTTCGTCGGCTACGAAGAGCTCGACTCGTTGCATCGTTATACAAAACAACATCTCGTTGCAACGATACACGAAGTAAACTGTGTGAACTACGTAGCGAACATTGCGGAAAAACGTGAGATGCATGTATGGCGACACGCACCACCAAGAGGCTTCCACACACTGATACCCGACAAAAAGCTCCTCGGACTGCTCCACATCCATCACGATCAACCTGCACACGGGAAATATGTACAGGGCTGAGTACAGAGTACTCAGTGGACACATGCCAAAACATTTTATTACCAGCCATTAAAGTGAGACATAGGGGTTTTAGGAAAAACCTATACTCACAAAAAACAGTTTAAATTAAAAGAATGCTTGCAAGCTATTTTCTGGTGTAATCCGTCATATCTGGACTGATTCTGGTGTACCCGGAAGGAGTGGCCACTCCCCCGGATACCTCGACCGGCCAATACGTAGCTCACGATCTACATAACTAAGTGCACTAAGTCCATCGAGGTGCGACCCCGATAGACCCGAATTCTTTCTGGTAACTATGGCTGAAGCCCTTCAGATAGACATCATACAAAACAAAGCATTTATGGCATGACAATGCTTTTAAAGAAAGAACTATAACGTAAGGAAAACATTTTAGTTTGAAAGCCCACCTTGCTTGTTATTCTGACACTACTGATGTAATTCCCGGAGCTGCTTAGGCTCTGCTTGTTCCTCCGCCTAACCTCGTTCAAAGAACGTAAAGTAAGTAACTTGAACTGAAAATCGATAATCTTATCGATTTAAGCAAAAGCTATCTTTTAATTAATTCACGTGTTTCTATGGAGGAATGTAAGTGATCTACACTTATAAGATTAATCTGAGTTGATGTTTTATTAGTCTAGTTTATAATTATTTGAGTATAATAGAATTATTAAGGTCGAAGCCCATTATTTATTCTCGATAATTTATCGTGTGCGGCCCTTGTGCACATATCTAATCCTCGGCTCAATTGGCTTATGAATCGGCCCGTTTAATTATAAAGTTTTTTGTTCGTCTTTTAATTAATTCCCGGCCCAACTGATGTAGGTCCGGCCCATCGTTTAGTATTAAATACGTTTGGCCCGTCTATTCGGCCCGGCCCGTTTATGGTTTATGAACTGCAGAACATTCCCCCACTCATTTCTCCTTCTCTCCCTCGCGATCTCTCTCTTTCTCCCTCTCTGGACTACCTCTCCCTCTCTCTGTCGTCGGCCTCTCCCTGCTCGACGGCATCGTCGCCGCCAATTTCCTCCTTCCCCCTCGATAATTCCGGTCACCGTCCTCCTCATCTACGCTTAACCCTCAATGTTGGAATCAATTGGGAAATTGAATCCCTAACTCAGGAATTGGGGAAAATTCCTCCCGTCGGCTCTCCGCCTCTCCGTCGAGCCCGCTGGCAGCGTTTCTTCTCCCTGCGGCGGCTTCTCCCTGCCCTACCTTGCTCTGTTCATCCTTTGCCCTAGCCCTCACGGCTAGGGTTCAACATCGCGACTGTCGTCGCCGTGCCCTGCCTCCCTCTCTGTTTCAAATTCCGGTGCCGGCGGCGAGGTTGCCGCCGGTACCTCCCTTATCTCTCCCCTGCGTCTGACCTTCTCCTTTTTCCCCTTGCAAGTTCCCTCCGAGGTGAGCACCGGTGTGGAGGCGGCTCTGCCAAGGCTGCCCAGGCCCTTCGTGGCCGCCGTTGGGTTCGGAAAACCCGTCTCCGGTACCTCTTCTCACCGTTGGCAGGTCCACCACTCACCCCCTTTACCTCTCGATTTATTTTCCAACTTAATTGTAAATTATGCTATCAAGTTCTTTAGGAGTTAGGGTTGATTTAGAGTATTTTAGGGGCTGTTTCATCTCGAGTTCATGGTGTCTTGATTAGAACAATTTTTCCAGATTTATGAATGCTTGAAACTGATGTTTTGTTGGTTTGAGGGGGTTGAATTATGGATTATCATACATGCAATGTTTTAGGCCTTCTAAGGGGGGTCCTATGTGATCTAATCATGCTCGAATTTTCAGTTCTTGGCCTATAGATTAACATGCATCATCTCTAAGTGATTGATAAGCTTTTTATGATTCAATCTTGAGACTTTGATCTATGTTTCATGCTCAAAGGTTGATAGATTTCTAGATTATGCCTATTGTTGGTTCTTTGGTGATCCTAAGGGGATTGCATGCTTAAAAGCTTGAATCTCTAAGAGGAAATGATATGGGGAGTCTTACTTGTGATTGTGGAAGGTTGAAAACTGATTTCTTGGTTGGATTGGTGGCTGTGTCCTTCTCCTTGTCACCTCCTTCCCCTCGATTCCCCTTCCTCTTGATATAGCTTGAGACCTACACTTGCATGTTGGGTTTCTAAGTGTTAAAGCCTTAATTGCTCATGCTAGGGGAAAGAAGTGGGGTTTTTCTCACCTCTATGAACTGAAATTGGACCTCTATCTCCCAATGAAGGCTGTCCTCCTTCAATTTGTGCTTGCTTGCCTTCTCCCTTCTTCTCTCTTCTATCCTAGAAAGGGAAAGTTGATCCTCAAGTTAATGCATGTTCATTCTAGGCCTTAGGAAGGTTTGAGGGAGGTTTACCTTGATGTGTGGGTGGTCACCGGTGGCTGGATTCCGGCAGGGTGCTTGCTGAATCCGGCAGCCTCTCTCTTCCTTGCTCTCGGCAGCCTCTCTCTCTCTCTCTACTTGTTCTTGTGTTGTGTGAGTGTATAATTTGTGCTAATTCATCCCTTGGTTTCTTTTTGTATAATGATGAAGGGCTTACTTGTGGAGATGGCTTGTAATCATTGCATAGATGGCTTGGATTGGGGAAAGGCTCATTTCAAATTTGTGACTCAAGGAGGTGAAGGGTTGGACGGCTAGCTCTAGCTCTCCCCTTCCCCATGCATTTTTTTTTTTTTTGTCCACTTAAACTTCTAATGATGTACTAATTGTGTCCCTAATGATAATTAGTATTTCTTCCTCTCTTATTCTTAATCGGTATTAGAGAGATTAGTGATATAATTTCCAGATTTGTGTTGTATGCTACAACCGAGATTTCCCTCCCTTTTCTTCCTTTAATTTATTTCCATTGTTTTTCTTGTCCATTATTTATAATGGAATGTATGTATTTATTTCATACTATTATTTCTCATGTATATTTTATTATGGATCGAAATTATTAGTAATGGGCTTTCCGATCACTCCCGAATTTTGTAGAACGTGGGCTCTCGTTCTTGGGCCAAATAAATCGAACAACTATTAATTAAATGGACCTTGACAACTATGTGGGCCAAAATGTGTTAGTTGGGCCTTGCGAAAATTAAGTGGGCCTCGGCCCCCTTTGAGGAAATTTAATTCACCGATTATTCCCTATCGGCTTTCTTCGATTATATTCGATTCTCGTTTCGGTATACTATTTTCGCTATAAGCGACACTACTAGTAACACTTAAGATTTTATTTTCCATAATAATAACCATATTAATATTCTTAAAATTTTTATTACTAAATAACACCGAAGTTTTTATTACTCACTAAGAAAAACTGCGGTTGTTACATCCTACACCCCTTATGAAAATTTCGTCCCTGAAATTTAGTTACCTTCTATGGAAACAAATCGGGGTATCTCTCTTTCATCTTGTCCTCCAATTCCCACGTGGCTTCCTCTTGCCCGTGGTGTCTCCACTGTACTTTCACTAAAGGAATCTGCTTATTCCTAAGCTGTTGAATCCTCCGATCTAGGATGGTTTCTGGTTTGGTCTCGTAGCTCAGATCGGGTTCTATAGTTGTTTCATCTTGCCTAATCACGTGTTTGGGGTCAAACACGTACTTCCTTAGCTGAGATACATGGAACACATTGTGTACACCTCCTAGTTTTGGTGGCAACGCCAACTTGTATGCTGCAGTTCCAATCTTTTCTAGAATTTTGTAGGGCCCTATGAATCGGGGTCTGAGTTTGCCTTTGATCCCGAATCTGGTCAATCCCTTAGTGGGAGAAACCTTCAGGAAGACCTTGTCACCTATCCCGAAGTGAAGTTCGGTTCTGCGGTTGTCGGCATAAGACTTTTGTCTACTCTGGGCTACTCGCATCCTATCTCTGATTTGTCGCACCATCCTAATCATCTCATCGATCGCTTCGAGCCCTAAGTTCTTTCTTTCTCCAACTTCTTCCCAATAGAGTGGAGACCTGCATTTCCTTCCATACAACGCTTCGTATGGGGCCATACCTATGGTCGATTGATAGCTATTATTGTAAGCGAACTCAACTAATGGTAAAATGCTCTCCCATTCTCCGCCCTTATCAAGTACCACTGCTCTCAGCATGTCTTCAAGAATCTGTATGGTCTTTTCGGATTGACCATCGGTCTGAGGGTGATATGCCGTACTGAAATTTAGTTGTGTGCCCAGTTCTTTCTGCATACTCATCCAAAATTTCGAGGTGAATTTCGGGTCTCGGTCCGATGTGATGGATAGCGGTACTCCATGGAGACGTACAATTTCTCGGACATACAGTAGTGCTAGTTTCTCTGCACCATAGGTGGTAGGGATAGGAATGAAATGAGCACATTTGGTTAGTCGATCTACGATCACCCAGATAGCTGTATTCCCTCTTCTGGTTCGAGAAAAACCGGTAACAAAATCCATGTTGATATGTTCCCACTTGCACTGTGGAATTTCTAGGGGCTGTAACTTCCCGTGTGGCCGCTAATGCAAAGCTTTTACTTGTTGACATGTCAAGCAATGCTCAACGTATGAGGCTATATCTTTCTTCATGCCTTCCCACCAAAATCTCTCCTTTAGGTCTTGGTACATTTTGGTGCCTCCTGGATGTGCGGTATACGGGGTGTCATGAGCTTCACTCAGGATCTCATTTCGGAGTTGGTCATTACGTGGTACGCATAACCTTTCCTTGAAGGTGATCGCATTGTCGGCCTCCTCCCGGCAGTCTTTCGTCTCACCCATTCTCACTTTCAAACGGATCTTTTCTAATGTTTCATCATTCCTTTGTTCTTGGATAATTCTGTGTCTTAAGTCCGGTTCTATGATGATGGTAGCAATGACTCCTGCAATGGTTCCCGGTGGAGGTATTATCTCTAACCTGAGCTTATTGAACTCTCGGATAAGCGCCTCCTTAGACGTAAGGAGGTTAGCTAGTTGTGGTCGGGCCTTTCGACTCAGGGCGTCAGCTACAACATTAGCTTTGCCTGGGTGGTAGTTGATGCTACAGTCGTAGTCCTTGACCAATTCGAGCCATCGTCGCTGCCTCATGTTGAGGTCTTTCTGTTCAAAGAAGTATTTAAGGCTCTTGTGGTCGGTGAAAATTTCGCGAGAAATCCTACTGAATTTGAGGAAGGATCAAAATACTTCCTCATTCACTGATCCACAAACCAGCAAGCCGGTGGAGGTGGATATGAGTGAACTGATCGGGGTGTTCGATCTGCAGAGAGATGGAGGAGATTCTCTGTTAGATCTGGGTCTTTCAGCCGGGGTGCAGTATGTTCGATTTGCAACCGCAAGAGCTGATCCGAATTTCAAGGAAGCCAACATTCGCAATAGCTTGAAGAACCCGTTCAATCTCATCTGCGAACTCTTTACGAAGAGCATCGCATGCTATGTTGGATCCCTCGATACGCTGTCGGAGACGAAGCTGATCGGAACCGCCATGATCGTCGACAGTCTCGCCGGAACGAAGTTTAACTGGCACGGGTGGTTTCTCAAGCAAATTCAAGAGGCTGCTAACGACTTCGCGTTCGTTCCAGGAACTGCGAATAAGATTCTACGGAAAGGAAAATTAAAATTCTTTTCCAGACTGTCAGTCGCACTGGAGATGAAGTTTCCAGAGATGATATGGCCGGATTCCGACACCGTCATATACAACAAGCAGACTATCTTCTACGATTCGTGGAGGAAAATGAAGGTTCTGATGGATTTGGGACTTCTTGAGGTAGAAGTGCCCATTGCTAGACCAGTTGCCGAAAGGCAAGCTGAAGAAGGCCAAGCGAGCCAGATCGCTTCACCCGTGAAGCGAGCCAGGTCCAAGTGAGGCAAAAGATGAAGCGAGTCGCTTCAATCGTTCAAGAAAGCGAGGCGGCGGAGGAGCCGCTTGAGAACGTTGAAGTGACTCAAACCCAGCCTTCACCAACCCAAGCCCAATCCCCACAACTCCAAATCACCCAAGCACCAGAACCCCAATCTTCATCAACCCAACAACCACCAAAACAGATAACCCCCCTCTCTCCCCATGAAGAAGAGTCAGCATCTTCCTTCCACATTCCCACTGTGCCATTCCTCAGCACAGATGAAGCTGCTGCCTACACTACATTCACCCAACTTCAATCCCAGCCAATACAACCACCACCCACCGAAACCATTCAACCACCCCCCACTGAGCCATCCAGGTTTCCGACACCCAAGAAACCTCATCACCTACCCAATCCATCTCGACATCGGCAGCTACAGCCGATACCGCCCAAACTGCTGGTGAACTCCCCATCATTTCACAGTTCGTACCTCCTGCCCTCACCATTCAAGAGCGGGCTCTCGAACGCTATGTCCTGGATAGAGAGCAAGCCGCGGAGACCATCAACCTTCGCTACAATCTTCTCTCCGCGAGTGTTGAATGGAGCGACATTTTCTACACCAACGTAGTAGACTTTCTGATGTACATCACGTACCGAGGAACAGAATACTACAAAATCTTCAGGCTCCTCAAAGCCTTCACCGAGGAGGAATTGATCCAGATGGAAGCCAAACTGCTCAATTTTATCGGCGAAAATGGCTTCCATGCCTTCCTTGAAGGGACCAGCTTCTGGGAGAAGCTGGATGCCAAGGTGAAGGAATCATATCCACTTGCCACAGTTCCAAAGCGAGTGCCCTCATCCCATGAGAGGAAGCTCATCCGGGAGTATAAGGAGGAGATGGAGATGAAGGATGCTGAGATTGCTAGTCTCCAAAGCGAGATTACCAAGAAGAGCGATGAATTGGAGAGGAAGGCGGGGGAGGTCATTGGTCTTAGAGAAGACTTTGACAAGAAGAAGAAGGAATTGGCGGATAAGGTGGAGGAGAAGGAGAGGCCTCTAGAGGAGAAAGAGAAGGCGCTGGAGGCGCAGGTGAAGCTAGTGGATGACAACACCAAAACCATCACTGAACTCAAGGGCTTGCTTGAGGCAGAAAGAAGCCGCTTGAGGGAGGTCAATGCTAAGTTGATTGCTCTTGTCAAAGAGAAGAAAGTGTTAGAGAAGGAGGTGAAGGAGCTGAAAGAGAAGCTGGAGGATAGGGAGGGAGAACTGGTGATGAAGGGAAGCGAGCTCACTTCGAACTGAGTTGAAGGGAGTGAAAGAAGAAAGTGCAGTTGACAAGAGAGAGCTCGAGAGTCTAAGGAGTGGTGCGCAGGCAATTGACTTGAAAAACGCCGAATTATCCATCCTACTGCAGAAAGTCAAGAGGCTGAAAGAAACTCTCACTGTTAGGATCACTGCAGATGCCGAATTTCACAACTCTCTCAATCGGAGGGAAAGGAGGCTTGCAGTGATGAAGGCAGAACTTGAAGCGTCCAAGGAACACTTGGATTTCACACTTCAAGAAGAAACCAAGAAGATCACCAAAGCCATAGAAGCGGAGCTGGAGGCTCGCTTCAGAGAGGTGGAGCCTTTAGAGAGCATGATGGCGTCTGTTGTTGAGCGAGAGAGGCAGTGCGAATATCTACTTGAAGAGATATTTATCAAGACTGCTGAAATTGTGGCGCCATCCATGGACAAAACCCAGCAGATGCTTCAGACTGTCCTCAACACAGTCAATTCACTAAATCAATCCCTCTCTGGAAAATCTATAATCCTAACCCCTGGCAGTGATGATGCCAAAAAGGGGGAAGGGCAAGTAGAGCAAGGTGAAGCTGGAGGTTCAGGAGGAAGGAGAGTCGGTGTGGAGTTAATGTTGGAAGGAGGAAGTGGTGATGGAGGAGATGAGGAGGGAGTAGATGATGAAGCGAGGAAGGGGAAGGAAAAACTCTTGGAGGAGGAGTTACTGAAACAACTTGAAGAGCCCAGTAGGCCGCTTCAAGAAAAAGTGCTGAGTGCTTCTATTGCACGAGATCCTCCAGTCACTGTGATCACGAAGGAGGAAAAGAGGGTGCAGGTGGAGAAGGATGCTGCCTTGGCGTGGGAGTTGGAGCAGGTGTTTAAACTAACAAAAGATTCTATTGCTGCAGGTGCTTCATCTAGCTCCCAAGTGGCCGCTACTCCCAAGGTGCCCACTTCAGACGCCGCGCCAACTTCGACAGCCGCACTCACTACGACCACTGCTGCACTCACTTCGTCAGCAGTCGTCCCTCCAAGTGCTGCCAAGAAGGACATGCCACCTCCCCCACCACCGAAGCAGTCATTGAAGCGAGCTGCTCCAGATTCCAAACAAGATGACCCCGAGGCCAAGCGCCAAAAGGCCAAGCAAGCAGCTGCTTCAAAAACTGGAAGGGAGGAGAGAAAGAGGAAAGAAAGAGAGGACGGAAGGAGCGAAGAGGAGAGGAAGAAGAGGAGTCATGCCAGGCGTCTCCAAGTGATTGACGCACGGATCGAGGAGCATTTTAGTGAAGTATTGCTTATTCAGTCCTCGTTGGTCTGAAGCGCGTTCATTCCCTTTATGCCAGATGAGTCCGAAGCATGTGAAGCTCAAGCCATATTTGACGCATGCGACGTGACTACAAAGGAGATGGTTGAGTCTGGTCGATATCCTCGCAAGGATGAACAAGATTACATTCGCAAACGACTCAATGCGAAGCGTCCGTCGTGGAACAGCGAGTCGGGAGCAAAATTCAAGAAGGTCATGGCTCAACTATCAAGCAGGACAGAAGAGGAGTTGGCCAAGTGGAGGAATGAGCACCCAGATGCCAGGGAAATTGAAGAGTTCATTCCGAGGGATCTGCGCGATCTGTGGCTTGACTACAAGAACCTGTTTATCAAAGCATACTACTTTTGGGAGGTAGTGCCACTTCAAGATCGTTGTTCTCGAATGAGTGCTCTCAGCAACTTCCTTTGCACGTATGACGAGAAGATGCGGAGGAAGATTTTCACCACAGCTGAACTGGCTCAGCCCAAGCCTTTGGTTGTCAAGATTCCTGCTATAAAAGAATTTCCCATGCCTTATCATCCAGGAACTGACATTCCAGATAGAGGGATCATAGATGATGAAGTGACTGAAGCTTTCAGGCTGGAGAGTGCATGGAGAAATCCTAGTATCCACACAGTAGACTCTATGGAATCTAGAGTTCTATCAGCTTACGTGGATACTGCTGCTGCTGAAGAAGAGAAGAAGGAGGAAGAAGGAAAGGAGAAGGAGAAGGAGGATGAAGCTGCAGGAAACCTTTGAGTTTCAAGCTTCTGAATATATCTTTCTGTGAACTGCCTTGTTCATCTATCTCACTTTATTTCTGTCTCCTCTATGTCATTTACTCGCTTTGTGAATGACTTTACATTTTTGCTACAAACTCATTAATTTAACCGGAAAAAAAAAAACAAAAAAAAAAAAAAAAAAAAAAGTGAAAGAACTTAAAAGAATATTACAAACGAAACTGCAAAGGAAGCAGTCGCTTGGAGTTCCCTTCACGGTTAGATAGACTAGATTTGTTTTATCTAAGTCGTATGGGTTTTGGCATCATCAAAAAGGGGGAAATTGTTGGGAATTGTTAAAGAACGAATATGTTAAGGGGGAACCTATAAGGGATATTTTAGTGTTTTGATTTGATCCCAAAACCCCAAAGCGTTCTGTTCCCAAGTGACCCATTTTGATGTAGATAATAGGTTAGAATTTTTCTAAGCCTACTCTGTTAGGATGGCTCTTTTATTTTGCTTAGATTAGGCTTCAAAAGTTCAAGTGAAGGCCACTCGCTTGAGTGTGTTTTCCAAAGCGAAGCGGGTCAAGCAAATCGAAGTGAAGCGTGCCGAAGAATAGCGAAGCGAAGTGATCGCTACAGTAGATTAAAAGTGAGTCTGCCAAAGCGAAGCGAAGCGAGCGCTACAGTTCAAAGCGAAGCAAAGCGAAGCGAGCGCTACAGTGGAATCAGGTGAACCCACTAAAGCGAAGCGAAGCGTGCGCTACAAAGAAAAATCGAAGCAAGTCAACGCGGGTCAATATTCACTTAAAAAGTTTCTCGGGAAAATTATTCCCAAGTGACTCACTAAAAATATGACTGCGAAGCGACTCACTTCAGAGCGGCCGCTACAACTTCAAAGCGAAGCGAGCCACTACCTACCAGAAAGCGACAGCACAAATTCCCGCTCCAAATTTGAACTCCAGTCAACTGGAGATCTTCGCATTTATTATGAGATCTCCACGTGTCGACTCAAGAGTGGAGCAGAGGAGTTGACTGCCAGGCCGACAAGGCGCCGCTACAGTACTGGCTCGCTCCAGTTACTGTTAAAATTGGAACTTAGCCATTTTCGGCAAAAGTCCAAATCTGCGCGTCTGAAAAGTAGCCAGCCTGTGCAAGTACTGTCGAGAGGAGGAGGGACAAGGCCACCAACCAAGCAACGGATCTCAGCCAGCCCTCCGCCTATAAATAGTGAAGGATCACAACGTGAAGATGTAGAACACTACTTGAGCATTCGAGCCTACTGCAAACAAACACTCCCAAGCCTTCGAGCAAATTTTCGAGTCTTTGTTTCCATGTGTTCTCCGAGTTTCCAGTTCATCGGAACTCGTCTTCACAGCCTTCACACTTAGATTCTAAGCCCACTTCATATATCCGAAGCTTAGAAGAAGAACTCTAGCCAATCTTTGCATCTACTGTAAAGAGTTCTTCATAGTGTGTTTCGTCAACCAAAAACCCTAAACTCTGTCTATTAGGTTTTTGAGTGTCGCTGTTAGGTTGTCCAGATCCAAGGCTCTTCTTTCATCGATTGAAGAAGCCTCGATCGTAGAGTTGAGATCCAAGCTTACACTTACATCGTTTGTGTAAAGCTCGATCGAAGCTAGGCTGTAAGGAGAGCCCGTAATCTCCCTGTCTGTACGACTGAAGCGAGTGAAGCTTCTAGTCTAGTTAGGTTCTTGGTGTGAACCCGGAATCACCCAGCGTCTGTCAGATCCAGGCAAGTGAAGCCCGATCTCGACCAGGTTTTTGAAGGACCCGTAACCTTCAAGTTCTTGAGTGAAAAGAACAGTTGCCGTCGTGCAACAAAGTGGACGTAGGAGCGTTATCTCCAAACCACTATAAATCTTCGTGTCGTATCTCTCTAACCCTAAACTCTTCACTTTGTTTATCCATTGCACGTGCATATAAACAAACTTAACTTGGATTTTCAATTACTTAGGAAAGATTATAGCTCACCAAATTCCGCACAAAGAGTAAAGTCTCACTCTTGATCAAGCTCTAAGCTTAGGTCAAGAGATTCGTGATTGCTTTAGATCTAGCCCTCGGCTAGGTCTTAGTATTTCCAAAGAGCACTTTACTTTATACTCTGAGTTAAGGAATTGAAGTTGAAAAACTTCAAAATACGTATTCACCCCCCCCCCCCCCCCCCCCCCCTCTACGTATTTTTCCTATTGCAAACCGGGACCAACACTAGTCTAGTTTGAGTTCCTAGACTAGTTCAGTGTAACAACAAAAGCTCGAACACTCCGTCTCATCCAGCTTCATCATCACTAGGTAAGAGTTTTACGATTTCAAGTTATAAACTTGATGATTCGAGATATACTTGAAGTATCTATTTGTTGATGTACCTGGTAAATTGATGAAAGTGCTTTTGAAAATAATAATGGGGAAACGTTATTGTGAGCATGTTAGATAAATGCCTTTACGATATATAGTATACATAATTATACTTATGGAAGCATAAAAGAATATGCTATGGACTCCAAACTCTTGAAGTTAGATTATTGTTCTAACTTTAAATAACTTGGTTCATTCTTTAATTTTCTGTTAGGAATGGAGGAACCTACACCTGACCAGATAAGATTAGAGTTCTTATTATATAGGAAAAGTTGTCACGAAACCTTGGGTCAGTTCCTAGCTAATTACCATCGCCGATGGCTCGATGCAAGCAAATTCGACATTGGTGGGATGGAAGCAATCATACACTTGATTCCATTGCTACCCTCTGAATGGCAAGGATGGGCTACATCGTTGATACCACAGTTCATTGACAGAACCTTGTTGGGTTCTTTCTATGGAGATCTTGGGGGTTTCATTGCTACTCTGAGTCACCAATGTTACGACAAAGAAGCACCCCCACCTCGTCCAACTTTTGTTACAAAAAGTTATACTTCCGGGGAACGTATGTCGGGCCCCATGCCGCAATTTGACCCAACTCTGTTTTTGTTTTCAACACTCGTACCAGCTTCTAGTTCTGGTCCATCTGCACCGTTCTCTGACATTCTGGGTGGTGAGGTAAATCCTCATCTTCCTTTGCAAACAATTTTGGCTTCAATATTGAAATTACCGCCCCAGTTTCTATGCCTTTCGAATAATTTATTATGAGAGGATTTCTTATAATTCTTATCCTCTTGTGGCTCCACTTTTTGACATGTTTTTTTTGTACGCTTACAAATTTTCTTCAGGGATACAGACAATCCCCTATACATGGACATGGAGCAGGAACATCCCGTTCTTCAAGGGATGAAAATAATAATCATGATTTCGATGAGCCTTTGGTACATGCTGGTCCTCAAAATGAGCCCATCCAAGTGTCATCTAAAGGAGTAGTAATCGGTGGAGCTGCTCAGGAGAACGGGGAAGTGACTAACGGAGAAGCGACAAATGGAAGTGAAAATATAGTTGGGGTTGAGATGGAAGGAGTTGGACGATCAGGGGAAGTAGCAGAAAATGGAGAAATGAACCACGAGCCAAGTGAAGGAATGGGGCTTAGCGAGGAGACTGAACCCAACGAGGCGAGCTCGGCGGGATCCAATGATTAGATAAACCTAGTGTTAATAACCTAAACTTTTGGGAGACGGAACAAGTGTTATGATGATGTAGTATGGTTGTATATAAGGGTATATGTACATGTGATGTGTATAGATGCATATATATTTGATAGGTAGGTGACGTGTGTAAATCGCACCGTAGTTTAGTACCTATGTGATATTATAGATAATATATCACCTTGGTACTAGGGATTTTTGGTGTACATACATATCCCTGATTTTGTAAAGTCCTCAAAAAGAGAGGCAATTTTTCGTATATATATATATAAAAAAAAATTATTATTATCAAAGTAGAAGTGTATCACATGATCAACTCTTTTAGTACTTCTTTTAGGTTGAGTATGAATTTTATCTTGGCAGGGATTGGTAAGGGCTTATGAAATATCTCAAAATGTTAAAGCATGTCACATGTATGTGTATTAAGTGAGTGAATTATGTAAAGTTGAAATAAGGAACTTAAAAATTTTATGTGAGACTTTTATGACTCATGTTTATCATTAAGAGTCTGTTCATTAAAATTTAAAGTATTATATCTAAAATGAAGTTCCTAATACTTTAAAAATTTATACAGTATGTTTACTAGTGGAAGAGATGGAAACGAGGATAGAGAACGAGGGAGAGAACATACTCCACCTCAACCTGAAAGAAGAGTTGAAGAGATATTTCTCCGCCAAAATCCACCTACATTTAGTGGAACGGGAAACCCCTCGGAAGCGGAAGAATGGATTCGAGCTATGGAGCGTATCTTTAAGTTTCTAAGATGCAATGACCAGGAACGTCTCCTTTGTATGTCGTAGCTCAAAGGACCTGCAGATTATTGGTGGGAAGCTCGACAGAAGATATATACCGCGGCATGATCACACTATTTTCTACCACACAAAATAGGTATAGTAAAAGGGAAGCACGAGTATCGTATCCACAGGGACTGACAAATCGAAACCACACACAGTACCTCTACTTTAGAATTAAACTGATGTTTAAGCTTTTAAGAGTTTAAGAATGTGGTATTTATGCTAGACAATTAAATAAAAGGACTCAATTAATCAAATAAGGAAATAAATAAACAAGGCAAATAATTAATCAAAGAAGAAAACTTAGCAAGCAAGCAATTAAACAAATAAGGGAAGAAATCAATTAAGGAAAAGTGTTGATTCTAGGGAAGCCTACCTAATCAAATATATGCAAGTAATTAATGATTACAATTAACCAATTTAATCCAATCTAAATGTGATACATGCAAAATAACCTACACCCCCGATTAAAGCAATGTAAGTCGTCACCTAACAAGATCCTAATATTCTCTCGAATTATAGGAATCAAATCAAGTGCAAAATAGAACAAGTATCAATCATATAATCAATAAGGTTCAATTATGACACCCAAATCAACTATATGCAACTATATGATAATTTAATCTCAACTAAGATAATCAAATCACCATATCATGTATTCATGAGATCTATTATGCAATTATCCAATTAAGGCATAAACACATAACTATGCACACATAATTAATGGCCAGTTAACCATGCATGAGAATAAGCACCATGAAACATGCATCTAGATTGGAAGGCTAATTGTAAACAAAAACACTCACATAAATTCAATTAATCATTCAATCCCTAAAATCAACTAAGAAAATTAGCTAGACATGATTAAAGCAAACATAAACACAATATATTGAAAGAACATAATTAAAGAGTAGAGTAAGAAAAACTTGGAATTGAATCTTGAACGCGAAGAACTTCGAATCTTGAATCTTGAATAAACTTGAATAAAACTCCAATGTTGAACAAATATAAAAGCTGGAAATTTTAAAGAGAATTATGAAAAACTAAAGAGTGCAAATGAGAATTCTAGGGTTCACAATACTAAACCTAAGGTATTTATAGAGTAGAAATTTACAAGGAATCATAAGTGTAAAAGGAATCAAAATAAGTCGAAAAAGCCCGCGAACTAAACACGACCCGTGTCCCGACTCGGACGGCTCACTCGGGTGACTCGGTCGAGTGACTCGGCCGAGTATGTGAGATGAAATCTGACTCGGATGGCGACTCGGCCGAGTGGATGAGAGGTAGTTGACTCGGCCGAGTGACTTGAACAGTAGGCTGACTCGGCCTCTGACTCGGCCGAGTGATTGGCCGAGTGACCTTCTCGTAATCCGTTCTTCGACTCTCCGACTCTCCGTTTCTTGGGTTTCTCGATCCTTGTCTCGACTTGGGTTATTTCCACACGAAAAGTACCTAAAAACATGACAAAATACCCAAAGCGTAATATATTTCGAAAGGATATAAAACGATACAAAACACGAACTAAATCACGAAACGAGACCTAAAAACAACTCCTAAACACTTATAAAAACAAGTAAATTTCTAGTCTATCAAAATCCCCCAAACTTAAACATTGTTCGTCCCAAACAATAAAGAAAAACGAAACTAAGCAATCAACATAAGCATTGTGAACTATGTAGCCTCATAGATTTTCAAAAATAAATCTTAAGATCAAATTTATGCAAACAACCTCAAAACTCCATAACACAAATATGATCACAAATCCTAAGTCATGAACATCAATTGGGAAATCCTCTCAAACATGTGAAAATAAACTATAAGTGATCTCTCAACACTCTCAAAAAACAAGATGTGAAGTATAATGCACATCAAAGGATCACTCAATCATCAATGCAATGCAATGAACTTACCATAGGCTTGCCCTTTATCTCACATCTCCACCTAATGTAATGCATATTCACTAAGATCAATTAGGACTTTATTAAAGCTTATAATGTAGGGAAATTGGTTAAGGTAGGGAAATTATAGGCTAAGTGACTCAAAAAATAAGTTCAAATCATTCACACCCCTTTTCAACTCCAACCAAAGTATGAATTTTTTTCTCAATCCATCTTCTACCATCCCCAACACCAAGTACATAATCAATCAAGATGCTCAATATACACAACTCAATATACTATCAACTATCCCCTTATGCTTTTATTCTCTCTTCTTCTTCTTCTTCTTCTTCTTCTTCTTCTTCTTCTTCTTCTTCTTCTTCTTCTTCTTTTTTTTCCTAGAGAATAAACTTTTCAATGTATAACAAAGGCTCTAAATTCTCTTATTCAACTCTTTTTCTCACTTTTTTTTTTCTTTTTTTTTTCTAAGCTTATAGGGATAGTTAATAACTAAATAAAGCATCTAAGATTTTTCTTTTCTTTTCTCATCTCCAACCACATCAAATATATCTATTCAACTCTTCCTCCATCACTAACCACATCAACTAGGGATACCCTTAACCATCCAAACCTCCTATCATCCAAGCTCAAGAAAGAAAGGCTCATAAAAGGCTCAAAGGGGGTAAACAAAGGTTTATGCACAAGGTTAGTGTATAGGAATTACGTGGCTACAAAAAATGGCCTAAAATCCTTTCTAAGATCATATACATACTAAGGTCTTAATGGAGAACAAAGGAAAGTTCTAGAAATTCAAAGCATGCATGATCACTCAACAAACAAATTGACATCAATATGTCCAAAGGCTCAAATCCTCACCAAGGTAACAATATGATTCCCCAATATCCAAACATAACATAGAACTCATCACATAAATGCGTCACTTCGCCAAGGTTCCATGCATAAATCCAATCAAAAAGATTTCATAATCAAAAATTCATACTATCATTGGCACATCCACAATACTCCAATATCATGCTTGACTCAATCAACTAACTCCTAAGACTCAAAGCAATAAAAGACTCAACATACCCCAAAATAAGACAATTACTAAAGCAATAAAAATGCACCCAAAAGATTGTTAACTTTAGTTACTCTTCCCCCTCCCCCAAACTTATTTCGAAATCAAAGATTAAGGAATAAGTTTGCAAAAAGAAGAAGGAACTAAGTTAACAAACTTACCTCATTGAAATGGCGGAGGGAAGGGAGGGTTGTTGGGGTTGTTGGGGTCGAACCGTTGATGTTGAGACGAGTAGTGAGGATAGAAGTAGTGCATCTCATGCACCATTCTATTGTAGTTCTCCATGTAAGCTCTTTCATCCTCTCGTCTTTTCGCCTCATCCTCTCGAAATTTCCTCTCATTCTCAAAGTAAGTGTCGAGAGTATCAAAACGGCCTCCAATGTATGCACGAAGATCGCCCACCTCGGTCCTCAAAGTTTGAACTTCTTCTCGAACCCCTTGCATTTGAGATTCAACGAACTCTCTACCATCCCAATGGTAGTTGTCCATCGCCTCCATCGTCTCCGTGTGCCAATCTTGCATGGTAGAAAACTCTGGAGCTCTCATGTGGAAGCCAGGTTGTGGCATCTTCATACCCTTGCTGCCCGTCATTCCCTTGTTCGTAGGCGTGCTCTTCTTGTTCATCCTCCTCTTCCTCTACTCGTGGTGGTCGTCGGCCCGGCTCCGTTATCATCCTTGAGTGCTCTCCCGAGCTCAAATTCCAATTCCCCCGTCTTTTATCTCCCTCCGCAAGCACACTCGTCAAATGTGGGCAAGGAAGATGAAGGAGCATGGTTGCATTCCTCTCATGGAGCTTCCAAACATAACCCTCCTCATGTGACAACATCTCTTGTCTTTGAAGCGCCTTTCGATCTAGGAGGATATCTCGAGAAACCGGCTCCTTGGGCAAAGTAACTCGAAACTTATGGCACATGGGTGTAATCCATGCTTCACACCCGATCCTTTGGCTCCCATGAAGAAGAGCTTGACTCTCAAAGTGCTCGGCTAACCAAAGGGCAGCGTCTTGCTTGACTTCATGGATGCACGACCAAAAGAGATGCATATCAATGGTGTCAAACGATCCGGGGTCTCCTCTCCCAACAATTGTGCTTGCAATGAGTCAGTGTAGGTACCGAAACTCCAGATTTTGAACCGATGATGCCTTCGATCTAGCCGGTTCATAGTATGGCCTCCTCTCCTTCTCTAAGTGCACTATCTCCTTCCAAAGGTCATCCGAGTCGGGTGTGTGATTTCCGCTGAAATACCCATTGTCATCTCCTCCAATCAATTCATTAAGCTCTTCCATGGTGAGGACTCTTTGGACATTCCCCAATTGAAATTTGAGCACCGAAGGGGTTTTGTTGGACCTCAACACTTCCACGGTCGAAAGGAACTCCACCTTAGGAATATGGTACGTCAAAAGGTTTGCTTGAAACACCTTTGTAAATCCTCCATTCTCCATGAGCGTTACCACATCATCGGCTATGCCCATCCCGTTAATCACCTCATGGTCTAGGAACCTACAATGCCGGTGCCTCAATCCCACTAAATGTGACCATCTCCGTTTGGCCTCCGATGTTCTTAGAGTAATCCCATATGCCTTCGGGTCTTGGTTCGTCAATAAGGCTTGTGGGGGTGGGGCTCGACTCGATGTTGTCTCCTTTTGCTTCCCCTTGCTTTTGGTGGAAGTAGAAGACAAGGCGACACTCGTACCCTTGTCTCGACCCATTGTAGTACCTACAAAGCAAGATACTATAACAAATCAATTCAAGCCATCATCAATTTTCTTAATCAAGTCCATACTCCCCCATTATACACCCAATCTTCATGCTTCAACAACACCACATGTATACACACTATCAATCCTCAAGCAATTCAATTTCTCATATAACCCATCAAATCTCATAAGCTCTTATCCAAAATCATACTCAAATCAATCAAATTCAAGAACAAATAAGCATAAGAAATCTCAATTCATGCTCCATTCATGCAGTTCTATCAAAATTCATCAAAAATCTCAATAGCCCATTCAAAATTGAACATGAATTTCATCAAAGGAATCATCATAGAACACAATTATTAGCATAAATCCAATAACACAAGCATTCCATAACAATTCACAAATTTCTCCTCTCAATCTTATCATGCAATTGAACCATAAAAATCCAAAATTAATCGGTCAATATACTCCCAATTGCATACAGATTATCCGATTTAAGAAAATTGGAGGAAGAAAAAATCATACCTTGGATGGAATTGAAGAGAGAATTGAGAGAGGATTTGTGTTCTTGAAGAGTTGTGTGTGCTAATGTGTGTTATTGTGTGTGTTGTGGTATTAAAATAGGAGAGCATACCTTAAAATAGGGGAAAATCGGATGTGTTATTGTGTGTGTTGTGGCCGGTCCATGAAGTGACTCGGCCGAGTGGGAGTCCGAGAGAGCATACTGACCTGGAAACGCGTTTTCACTCGGCCGAAGACTCGGCCGAGTGGGTGTCCAAGTGGCGCTGGGCGAATTTTTTGAATTTCACTCGGCCGACGACTCGGCCGAGTGAGCGTCCGAGTGAACCTGCTATTGGACTTACTCGGCCAGCGACTCGGCCGAGTGCATGGCTGAGTGGAACCTCCTTTTCTCCGGTTTGCTTCGACCTCGTGCTCGACCAAAACCGGTAGAGCCGAGGGTCGAGTCGGCCTATTTTTTCATTAAAAAAAAAAACACGTAACTTGTTAGCATTATTCGCCTATAAAACTCGATCCTCAAATATGTAATTGTTTTATTAAGGGGTACGACTCAAAAAAAAAAAAAAAAACGAAAAACAAAACTACGACACTAAAAATAAATAAAATAAATAAATACTAAAAATAAACAAGATACGAATATTGGGTTACCTCCCAACAAGTGCTACGTTTAACGTCTTTAGCCCGACGATACCTCTTTTCTAACTCGGGTCATCAAGGTAAGTGGCCGCTTTCTTGGGGTAGAGAGGCAACGGCTTGAAGTAGTGCTTGAGTAGATGTCCATTCACCACGAACTTTTCACCGTCGTTCTTCAACACTTCGAATGCACCATTCTTCAAGTCCTTGTAAATAACAAATGACCCCGACCACTTGCTTTGCAAATTTTCCTGTAAATAAACGAAGTCGAGAATTAAAAACAAGAACATCATCCCCAATTTCAAACTTACGCTTTTTGATGCTCAAGTCGTGAAATCTTGCAGCTCGTTCTTTGTAAATCCTCGAATTCTCGAATGCCTCGTTCCTCCACTCATCAAGCTCCAATAAATCATCACACCTTTGACCCATGGCTTCCTTGAACTCGAAATTGATCCTTCTCGTCGCCCAATAAGCTTTGTGCTCCAACTCCATTGGTAAATGGCACGATTTGCCAAATAGCAATTGATATGGCGACCTCCCAATTGGCGTCTTGAAAGCCGTCCTATAGGCCCAAAGTGCGTCATCCAAGTACTTCGCCCACTCCTTCTTGTTGGTGACGGTCTTCTCCGAAATTTGCTTGATCTCTCGATTAGCTAGCTCGGCTTGACCGTTGGCCTGAGGGTGGTAGGGCGATGTAACCTTGTGCTTGACTCCATATTTCACAAGAAGCGATCCTAACCAACGATTGTTGAAGTGGCTCCCCCCATCGTTAAGCAAAGCTCTCGGAGTTCCATAACGAGTCAAAATATTCCGCTGGAGGAATTTGATCACCACTTTCGAATCGTTGGTTGTCTTGGGAATGGCCTCAACCCACCTAGAACATACTCCACCGCAAGTAGAATGTAAGAGAACCCTTGAGACTTGGGAAAGGGACCCATGAAGTCGATCCCCCAAACATCGAAGAGCTCCACCTCCATGATAGTGCGTTGCGGCATCTCGTCCCTCTTCGTGATGTTCCCCATCCTTTGGCATTGATCACATGACTTGATGTACTCATGACAATCCTTGTAGATCGATGGCCAATAAAAGCCACTATGAAATATTTTTAGGGCGGTGCGATTTGCAGCTAAGTGTCCCCCATTCGGAGCGCTATGGCAATCCTCGATGATCTTTTTCCACTCCGATTGTCGAACACATCGCCTAATGATCCCGTCGGCACACCTCCGGTACAAGTATGGATCATCCCAATAATAAAATTTGCAATCATGAAGAAACTTCTTCTTTTGATGAGACGAAAGATCCTTGGGCACATGATGAATCACCAAGTAGTTGACGATGTCGGCGAACCAAGGCGTCAAGTCGTCCATCACAAAAATCTGCTCATCGGGGAAGCTCTCCTTGATAGCAATCCTCGAATCCTCTCCATCCACGGGCTGCTCAAGTCTCGAGAGATGGTCGGCCACCACGTTCTCGCATCATTTCCTATCTTTGTTCTCCATATCGAACTCTTGAAGAAGTAAGATCCATCGAACTATCCTCGGCTTCGAGTCCTTCTTGTTGAATAGATAGCGAATGGCAGCATGGTCGGTGTGCACAATCGTGTGAGATCCCACCAAATAAGGCCTAAACTTGTCGAAAGCATAGACCACAGCGAGTAATCTTCTCCGTGGTGGTGTAGTTCCTTTGAGCCGAGTCCAATGTCTTGCTAGCATAGTAGATCACTCAAAAAAGCTTATCCCTTTTCTGCCCCAAAACAGCTCCTATCGCCCAATCGCTTGCATCGCACATAAGCTCGAACAGGGCACTCCAATCTGGTGACACCAAAACGGGAGTAGAGATAAGAGCCTTCTTCAATGTCTCGAAGGCTTCTAAGCAATCCTCATCAAATACAAACTTGACATCCTTCTCGAGCAATCCACACAACGGCTTCGTGATCTTCAAAAAATCTTTGATGAATCTCCGATAAAAGCCGGCATGTCCTAGGAAACTTCTCACCGATTTGACATTGGTTGGTGGTGGCAACTTCTCGATGGTTACAACTTTGGCTCGATCCACCTCCAATCCATGTGAAGACACCTTGTGACCAAGAACAACTCCTTCTTGCACCATGAAATGGCACTTCTCCCAATTGAGAACAAGGTTCGTCTCTTCACACCTTTGAAGCACCGTGGCAAGATTCTCCAAGCATTGATCAAAGGAAGAACCAAATACTGAAAAATCGTCCATGAATACCTCCATTATGTTCTCGATCAATCCATGGAAGAGGGCCATCATGCACCGTTGGAAAGTAATCGGTGCGTTGCATAACCCGAACGGCATCCTCCGATAAGCGAAGACTCAATATGGACAAGTGAATGCCGTCTTGTGTTGGTCCTCCGGAGCAATGGCGATTTGGTTGTAGCCGGAGTATCCATCGAGGAAGCAATAATACTCGTGTTCGGCCAATCGATCGAGCATTTGATCCACGAACGGGAGGGGGAAGTGATCCTTCCTAGTTGCTGCGTTAAGAAGATGATAGTCGATGCAAACGCGCCATCCCGTGACAAGCCTTGTTGCGATTAGCTCCCCCTTCTCATCGTTGATAACCATCATGCCTCCTTTCTTCGACACCACTTGAGTAGGACTCACCCACTCACTATCCGAGATAGCATAGATCATGCCGGCATCGAGCAACTTCAACACCTCCTTCCTCAAACTTCTTGCATAGCCGGATTCAATCGCCTTTGAGGTTGGACTCTTGGGCGATGACCTTCTTCGAGCAATATCCTATGCATGCATATTGAAGGACTAATACCTTTAATGTATGCAATCGTCCATCCAATCGCAGATTTGTGCTTCCTTAGGACCCTCAATAACTTGTCCGAATTCGCCTCCGTGAGATGAGAGGACACGATCACTGGGTACGTCTCTTCTTCTCCTAAGAACTTGTACTTGAGGTGCTCGGGTAGTGGCTTCAACTCCACCTTAGGGGCTGCATCCTTCTTCTCTTTCTCGTCTGAAACTCCATCATCCACCTTCTTGTTGATGTCGAGGAATGAGACTTCCTTGTGGTGACGTGGTGGTTTGTTTGCTTCCAATTGATTGAGATACTCGAGAATCTCGTCGCAAGCTTCATCCAACTCCTCGTAGGCATAAAGAGAATTTGAGATGCAATGGTTGAGTGCCTCCTCCGAAGTAGGTGGTATCAATGTCTCTATGGAGAAGATATCCTCACGGTGGTCGTCGGGTCTCTTCATGGCTTCATATATAGAAATTTTCAGTTCTTCCCCGTTGACTCGAAAGGTGAGGTCTCCATCTTGAACATCGATCAATGCTCTCCCCGTGGCTAAGAATGGCCATCCTAAGATCAAAGGAGTGCCGCCCACCTACTACGTGGGTTTAGGGTTGATTTGTATCCTCGGGCGTATCCAAAACTACAAAGTCCGCCGGGAAGACAAGGTTGTGCACTTGAACGAGAACGTCCTCCTCTATCCCCCTTGGATAAGAAACCGATCGGTCCGCCATAAGTAGAGAGATGATGGTTGGCTTCATCCTCCCGATCTTGAGCCGGTTGAATATAGAGAGAGGCATCAAGTTGATGCTAGCACCAAGATCGCATAGCACGTTTTGAAAGACTTGATCACCGATCTTGCATGCTAATGTGAACCTCCCGGGATCCTTTTGCTTCAACGGTAGCTTCTTTTGGATCACCGCGCTGCACTCCTCCGTGAGGTTGATCGTCTCGAATTTCGTCCACTTCTTCTTTCCCGACACCGCATCCTTGATGAACTTCATGTGGTTTGGCATGTCTCGGAGAGCATCGAGAAGCGGAATGTTGATGTTGACCTTCTTGAGTATCTCGAAGAACCTCTGATACTTCTCGTCTTGCTTGGTATTCGCCAATCGTTGCGGAAATGGAGCCTTGGGAGTCGATTCGTGCGTCGGGGTAAGAACAGGTTCGGAGCTGAGTTCGACTCGGCCGGGTACTCGGCCGAGTGAGTGGCTGAGTGGAGTGACTCGGCCGAGTGTCGGTCCGAGTGGACCTACTGGTGGAGTGACTCGGCCAGCGACTCGGCCGAGTGCTTGGCCAAGTGAGTCCTGGGTGATTTTTTATTCTTCGACTCGGCCGGTGACTCGGCCGAGTGAGTCTCCTTCCGGGCTTTCGTCTTTCGTCTCGTCCGTTTCCACCTCCGAATTGCTTCCATCACCCAAATCTTTGACTCTACCTTCAACTTCGTCTTCCAAAGATGGATTTGTGTAACGAGTGCCACTCCTAAGCTCAATAGCGTGAACTTGATGGTTGTTCTTCGGGTTTTTCTCGGTGTTGCTTGGGAAGTGGCCGGGCTTGTGGACTCCTCCTTGAGCATTAGCTATTTGACTCATTTGCGTCTCCAACATTTGCATTTGCTTGGTCAACGCATTGATGCTACTCGCCAAGTTGTTGGTCGAGGTACTTTGAGTAAGCTCCAATATCCTCAACTTTGCATCTTGTTGTGTCATCATCATCTCCGACTGAGCCATATACTGACGAATCAAGTCGTCGGTAGACATCTCCTTCTTTGGCTCTTGGATGACTCCGTTCTCAACATGGAAGCCGGGAGGTGGTTGCAAAGCGTTGTTCGGGTTGGCGTAAGAGAAGTTCGGATGGTTGCAGTTGTTTGGAACGTACGGCTTCTTGTAACCTCCTTGGTAGTTCGAACCTCCTTGTCCTCCTTGCCCTCCTTGCCACTTGTTTCCTTGATTCGCTTGCCACTTGCCCCCTTGTTGCACAAAATTGGCATCTTCCTCTTCGGTTGGGTTTGCTTGTTCGTCAGTGATAGCATCGCACCGAAGTACCCCTTTCTTGATAGAATCCAACTCACTTGCTGTTTATGTATTCTTCTCCATCAAGTCCTCGTAAGCATCGATCCCAATGTTGGCAACTCTCCTTCTTCCAATGCGACGGTCAGTAGCCTCCTCATAACTTGAATTCACGGTTAGCTCAATAATCTCCATGGCCACGTCGTACTCGTTGTTCAAAAATCCTCCCTTCGAAGCGTAGTCGAGCTCCTTCCTACACATCTTGTTCAAACCACGATAGAAGCACGTGATTTGATCCTCCTTGCTAATTCCATGGTTCGGGCATGCTCGTAGCAGCTTCTTGAATCTTCCCCATGCCTCGTAGAAGTACTCATCCTCGTATTGTTGGAATTGGTTGATCTCGTTGATGAGTTTCTGAGCCCTCGAAGGTGGGAAGAACTTGTTCAAAAATCTGGTGCACATCTCGGCCCATGTCCTAATCTCGGTCTTGTCCAATCCATCAAGCCACTCCCTCGCATCGTCCTTGAGAGACCACACGAACAAACTTAGCTTGAGGTAGTCCGATGAAACTCCATTGGCCTTGTATGTTGCACAAATATCCAGAAATTGCTTCAAGTGAGCGTTCGGGTCCTCCATCGGTGTGCCTCCATATTGGTTGTTGTTGGTCCCGGTTTGTTATAGGAAAAATACGTAGAGGGGGGGGGGGGGGGTTCAACTTCAAATCCTTAACTCAGAGTATGAAGTAAAGTGCTCCTTGAAATACTGAGACCCAGCCGAAAGCTAGATCTGAAGTAATCACGTATCTCTTGACCTAAGCTTAGAGCTTGATCAAGAGTGAGACTTTACTCTTTGTGCGGAATTTGGTGAGCTATAATCTTTCCTAAGTATTTGAAATTCCAAGTTATGTTTGTTTAGATGCACGTGCAATGGATAATCAAACAAGGAAATAAGAGTTTAGGGTTAGAGAGATACGACACGAGATTTATAGTGGTTCGGAGATAAAGCTCCTAGGTCCACTTGTTGCACTCGGCAACAGTTCTCTTCACTCAAGAACTTGAAGATTACGGGCTCTTCAAAAGCCTGGTCAAGATCGAGCTTCACTCGCTTGGATCTGACAGACGCTGGGTGATTCCGGGTTCACACCAAAAACCTAAACTGGACTTGAAGCTTCACTCGCTTCAGTCCGACGACAACAGGGAGATTGCAGGCTCTCCTTACAGCCTAGCTTCGATCGAGCTTTACACGAACGATGTAAGTGCAAGCTTGGATCTAGACTCTATGATCGAGGCTTCTTCAATCGATGAAAGAAGGGCCTTGGATCGAAACAACCTAACGACGACGAACACAAAAACCTAACGAACAGATTAGGGTTTTTGGTTTACGACGGCACACTATGAAGAGCTCTTTACAATAAGTGCAAAGATGGCTAGAGCTCTTCTTCTAAGCTTGGATATGGAATGGGCTTAGACTCTATGTGTGAAGGTTGTGAAGACGAGTTCCGATGAGACTGGAACTCGGAGAACACTTGGAAACAAAGACTCAAAGTTTGCTCTAAGGCTGGGAGTGTTTGTTTGCAGTAGGCTCGAATGCTCAGGAAGTGTTCTACTTCTCTTCGTCTTCACCCTTCACTATTTATAGGTGGAGGGATGCCGAGATCTATTGCTTGGTTGGTGGCTTTGTCCCTCCTCCTCTCGACAGTACTTTGCGCAGGCAGTTGCTTTTGCAGGAGCGCAGTTTGTCTCTTTGCCGAAAATGGCTAAGTTACAAACTTAACAGTAACTGGAGCGAGCCAGTACTGTAGCGACGCCCTGTCAGCCTGGCAGTCAACTCCTCTGCTCCTCTCCGCAATCGACACGTGGAGATCTCGTAATTAATGCGAAGATCTCCAGTTGACTGGAGTTCAAAATCGGAGCGGGAATTGTGTTGTCGCTTTCTGGTAGGTAGAGGCTCGCTTTGCTTTGAAGTTGTAGCGTCCGCTTGATCGAGTCGCTTCGGGTCACACTTGAAGCGTCTGCTTTGAAAAGTAGAATTCTCCGAGTATGCTTAAGTAGAGTTTGACTCGCTTTGACTTTCGCTGTAGCGCTCGCTTTGCCTTTACACTGTAGCGCTCGCTTCGCTTTGCTTTGGCAGACTCGCTTTGAATCTACTGTAGCGCTCGCTACGCTTCGCTTTGCTTCGGCACACTTTACTTCGGCTCGCTAGACACGCTTTGCTTGAAAAACACACTCAAGCGAGTGACCTTCACTTGAATCTTCTGCGGTCTAAAATGTATGCAATATAAAGAGCCATCCTAACAGAGTAGGCTTAGAAAAATTCTAACCTATTATCTATATCAAAAATGGGTAGTTTGGGAACAGAAAGCTTTGGGGGTTTTGGGATCAAATCAAAACAATTAAGTGTCCCTTATAGGTTCCCCCTTAATAAGTTGTTCTTAACAATTCCCAACAGTTGTTTTGCACCATGTTGATGAGGGACGTCTTGATCTCGTAATTGTTAGCGTCCGTGGTCCCCCATCCTCCTTGCTGAAATTGATCCACGACCGGCTTGAAACATTCGTTCAAAGTCCTCGCTGCTTGATCCCCCATTGAATCGAAACTCCTTGGTGAATCGGGTGGTGAAGAGGGTGGTGTATCAATCTTGCTTGCCTTCTTCTCTCGTCTCAATGCCCTTAGTGAGCGCTCCAACTCCAAGTCTACAGAATAGGATTTATCCCTTTAGACCTTGTGGTCATGCACTACCTAAAACCAAAGAGAAGACAAGAAAACGTTAGATCAATAAACCGAAAAATAGAAAATTAAAGCGCCTAAATCACCTATTAATTCTATTTCAAAATATGCGTATGAAATCTAATCAATCCCCGGCAACGGCGCCAAAATTTGATCGCACTATTTTCTACCACACAAAATAGGTATAGTAAAAGGGAAGCACGAGTATCGTATCCACAGGGACTGACAAATCGAAACCACACACAGTACCTCTACTTTTGAATTAAACTGATGTTTAAGCTTTTAAGAGTTTAAGAATGTGGAATTTATGCTAGACAATTAAATAAAAGGACTCAATTAATCAAATAAGGAAATAAATAAACAAGGCAAATAATTAATCAAAGAAGAAAACTTAGCAAGCAAGCAATTAAACAAATAAGGGAAGAAATCAATTAAGGAAAAGTGTTGATTCTAGGGAAGCCTACCTAATCAAATATATGCAAGTAATTAATGAATACAATTAACCAATTTAATCCAATCTAAATGTGATACATGCAAAATAACCTACACCCCCGATTAAAGCAATGTAAGTCGTCACCTAACAAGATCCTAATATTCTCTCGAATTATAGGAATCAAATCAAGTGCAAAATAGAACAAGTATCAATCATATAATCAATAAGGTTCAATTATGACACCCAAATCAACTATATGCAACTATATGATAATTTAATCTCAACTAAGATAATCAAATCACCATATCATGTATTCATGAGATCTATTATGCAATTATCCAATTAAGGCATAAACACATAACTATGCACACATAATTAATGGCCAGTTAACCATGCATGAGAATAAGCACCATGAAACATGCATCTAGATTGGAAGGCTAATTGTAAACAAAAACACTCACATAAATTCAATTAAGCATTCAATCCCTAAAATCAACTAAGAAAATTAGCTAGACATGATTAAAGCAAACATAAACACAATATATTGAAAGAACATAATTAAAGAGTAGAGTAAGAAAAACTTGGAATTGAATCTTGAACGCGAAGAACTTCGAATCTTGAATCTTGAATAAACTTGAGTAAAACTCCAATGTTGAACAAATATAAAAGCTGGAAATTTTAAAGAGAATTATGAAAAACTAAAGAGTGCTAATGAGAATTCTAGGGTTCACAATGTTAAACCTAAGGTATTTATAGAGTAGAAATTTACAAGGAATCATAAGTGTAAAAGGAATCAAAATAAGTCTAAAAAGCCCGCGAACTAAACACGACCCGTGTCCCGACTCGGACAGCTCACTCGGGTGACTCGGTCGAGTGACTCGGCCGAGTATGTGAGATGAAATCTGACTCGGATGGCGACTCGGCCGAGTGGATGAGAGGTAGTTGACTCGGCCGAGTGACTTGAACAGTAGGCTGATTCGGCCTCTGACTCGGCCGAGTGACCTTCTCGTACTCCGTTCTTCGACTCTCCGACTCTCCGACTCTCCGAAAGGATATAAAACGATACAAAACACGAACTAAATCAAGAAACGAGACCTAAAAACAACTCCTAAACACTTATAAAAACAAGTAAATTTCTAGTCTATCACGGCACAACTAGAAAATCTTACTTGGGCGCAGTTTAAGGTGGCTCTTTATGAGAAGTATGTTCCTAGAAGTTACCGTAAGCAAAATGAGGCAGAATTTTCTAACTTAAGACAAGGGAAGAAAACGGTAGCTGAGTATGATCGTGAGTTTTGTGATTTGGCACGCTATGCAACAGATAAGGTTGATACTGATGAGAAGATGTGTGAACTTTTTCGACCGGGTTGAGGCAAGATATTAGGGTGGTGCTAGCAAGTCAGAGTGGACTTACATATGCAGAAGCTTTGAATAGGGCCTTGGACATGGAATTGGCTATGCAGTCTGAGAAACCAATTATAGCTCCTATGCAGTCTCCATTTCAGGGTCAAACCTCGACGCCTGCAAATTAGTATTTCTCGAATCAAGGTCAAAAAGGGAAAAGGAAATGGGATGGTAGGAATCCTTCTTTTAAGAAACCATGGAAAGGTCAAGGTTTTCAACAACAGAAAACGGGGAAGTTTAGATCTCAATTTATTGGACAAGCGGATCCCTCTCAAAATCCTCAAAGTATTCCTCCGTGTCCCAAGTGTAACAAGATGCATAAGGGGATATGCAAAATGGGTAGCAACAAATGCTACTCTTGTGGACAAGTTGGCCACTTTGCTTATCAATGCCCTACCAAACAACAAAGGACGGGGGGAGGAAGGCCTAACCAGAACCAGCCCCCACAATTGAGGGCTATGGTGGGACTTCCTCAACAGTAACAGCTGGAGCGTCAAGCATTTCGACCTCAGTTGCAACAATCGAGACAACAACCAACTCCACAACCTCAACAATATCAAAGAGTCTTTGCTCTTGACCAGAAACCACATGATAAAAATCAAGGAAATCTAGCATGTATGGGTCAATTGAAGGGCGTATCTATTGTCATTTTATTTGATACTGGTGCATCCCATTCAATTATATCAAGTACTTGCGTAGATACTCTTGAACTTAATGTAGAACGAGTTAGTCAAAATTTAGGGGTGACAACTCCGGTGGGAAAAACTATCACCATCTCTCACGTTTGTTCTAACTTAGAATTTGAGTTAGACTCCCTTAAGATGATAGCAAAGACTCTAAATATATTATTTATGTGGGATGTAGATATTATCCTTGGAATGGATTGGTTGACTGAAAATTTTGCCACAATAAGATGTGACTGGAGACTAATTTCTTTTCAACCACTCGGAAAGGAGCCTACTTGTTTCTATGGTATCGAAAGAAAGAAATGGAAGGCTTCTGTCATTTCAGCTGTACAAGCTGAAAAACTACTAAAGAATGGAGATGCCCAAGCCTATCTGGTGTACTTAAATGAGGGTGTAGACTTAAAAAAGAATATTGATGATGTAGCAATAGTACGGGAATATAAGGATGTTTTTCCTGAAGCATTACCTGGTGTACCACCTGATAGACAATTGGAGTTTACCACTGATCTTGAACCGGGTTCAGCACCAATATCGAAAGCACCGTACCGAATGGCCCCAAAGGAATTGCAGGAGTTAAAAATTCAACTTCAAGAGTTGCTTAACTTAGGATTCATTCGACCTAGTGTTTCTCCATAGGGAGCACCGGTCCTCTTTGTTAAGAAGAAGGATGGTAGTTTGAGGTTATGTATAGACTACCGGGAATTGAATAAGTTGACGCTGAAAAATAAATATCCTTTACCTAGGATTGATGATTTGTTTGATCAGCTCAGAGAGCTAGCATCTTCTCAATGATTGATTTGAGATCTGGTTATCACCAACTAAAGATTCGACATGAAGATGTGCTGAAGACCGCATTTCGGACAAGGTACGGCCACTATGAATTTGTAGTGATGCCTTTTGGACTAACGAATGCTACGGCAGTATTTATGGACCTCATGAATCGTGTTTTCCATGAATTCTTAGAAAAATTCGTTATAGTGTTCATTGATGATATTTTGATATACTCAAGAGCTCAAGAAGTGGGTTGGAACATGAAAAACATCTCCGAATAGTTCTGGAGAAACTAAGAGCCGAGAAACTTTACGCCAAATTCAGTAAATGTGAATTTTGGTTGAAAGAAGTAAATTTTCTTGGACATGTGGTCTCCGGTTAAGGAATCAAGGTGGATCCGGCAAAGGTGCAAGCAGTCCAAGAATGGAAATCTCCAACTACTCCAAACGAAATTCGAAGCTTCTTAGGGTTAGCTGGCTACTACCGAAGGTTTATTCGGGGATTTTCCAAGATAGCAAAACCAATGACCCAACTTCTCAAGAAGAATGCTAAATTCCAATGGACAGAAGAGTGCGAGAGTAGTTTACAAGAACTTAAGAAAAGCTTAACCACTGCCCCAGACCTAGTAGTTCCCGAAGTTGATCACGACTACACCATCTACACTGATGCATCGAAGAATGGACTAGGATGTGTATTAATGCAAGGGGGGAAAGTTGTTGCTTATGCATCTCGACAACTTAGACCACACGAATTAAATTACCCAACTCATGATCTAGAGCTAGAATCAGTGGTGCATGTATTGAAGATATGGAGACACCATCTCTACGGGGCTAAGTGTGAAATATTCACTGATCATAAAAGTCTTAAGTACTTTTTCGAGCAAAAAGATCTTAATATGAGACAAAGAAGATGGCTCGAATTAGTAAAGGACTATGATTGCAAAATTAGCTATCACCCCAGAAAAGCTAATGTTGTAGCTGATGCTCTGAGTAGAAAAGGCAATTATGAGTTAGGATTTCTTCTAACACAAGAGAAAGAACTCATAAGGGATTTTGAGAGGTTGCAAATAAAAGTAATTTCAACCCCTCAAACCACAGAACAAGTGATAGCAACACTAACATTAACTCCCGACCTAAGGTCTAGGATTGTTAGTGCCCAAAGAGGAGACGAGAAGTTGGAAAAATTTCCTTTAGAAATCAGATCGGGAAAAATCAATGATTATCAAGAAGTCGGAGATAATGCATTGTTGTATAAAGAAAGACTTGTAATACCCAACAATAAGGAGTTGAAGGAGGAAATCATGAGTGAAGCTCACGATACTCCTTATACCGCTCACCCAGGAAGCACGAAGATGTACCAAGATTTGAGCAAAAGTTTTGGTGGGAAGGAATGAAGCGAGATATAGCATAGATCGTGGAGCGTTGTTTAACCTGTCAACAGGTTAAAGCTTTACATCAGCGTCCTTACGGAAAGTTGCAACCATTGGAAATTCCAGAATGGAAGTGGGATCATATTAATATGGACTTCGTAACCGGGTTACCAAAGTCTAATAAGGGAAATAATGCAATTTGGGTGATAGTGGATAGGCTCACAAAATGTGCACACTTTATTCCAATCCCTATCACGTATGGATCTGACAAGTTAGCTCACATTTATGTTCGTGAGGTTGTAAGGTTGCATGGAGTACCGATATCAATCACCTCAGATCGGGATTCAAAATTTACATCCCGATTTTGGAAGAGCTTACAAAGGGAGTTAGGTACTAAATTGAACTTTAGTACAGCCTTTCACCCACAAACGGATGGGCAGTCTGAGCGAACCATCCGAACTTTGGAGGATATGCTTAGAACCGTAGTGTTGGATCAAGGGAATCAATGGGAACGAGTCCTACCGCTTATAGAGTTTGCTTATAATAATAGCTTCCAAGCAACAATTAATATGGCCCCATATGAAGCCCTTTATGGAAAGAAGTGTCGGTCCCCGCTTTACTGGGATGAAGTAGGTGAACGTAAAATATTAGGACCTGATGTCGTGGAAGAAATGATAGAAATTGTTCGTCAGATAAAGCAGAGAATCGAGGAAGCTCAGAATCGTCAAAAGTCTTACACTGATACACGGAGAACGGAGTTGCAATTTCAAATAGGTGACAAAAGTCTTCTTGAAGGTTTCACCGTCTACATGAGTTCATAGGTTTGGCTTAAAAGGGAAACTTAAACCTCGATTTATAGGACCATATGAAATCCTTGAAAGGATAGGACCCGTTGCTTACAAACTAGCTTTGCCGCCAAGTTTTAGCAACACCCATGATGTATTCCACGTGTCACAATTAAGGAAATATGTATATGACTCCAAGCATGTCATCCATCAAGAAGAAGTGACTCTTGAACCGGATCTGAGTTACGAAGAGAGGCCTGAGGCAATATTAGATCGAAAGGTTCAACAATTAAGAACTAAGTCGATTCCCTTAGTAAGAGTCCAGTGGAGACACCATGGTCAAGAGGAATCCACGTGGGAACCTGAAGAGAAGATGCGAGAGAAATACCCGGAACTCTTCGAGGTAACTAAATTTCGGGACGAAATTTATTTTAAGGAGTGAAGGATGTAATATCCCGTATTTTATTGAGTCTGATCAATACATAGTAGAGATTATAATAATAACAAAATAGTAGATGACAAATAAGAAATTTGAGATAAATGATTAAAAAAAAAAGAGTTATATTATACATAAAAATAAAAGAAAAGAAATAGTAATAATAATAATAATAATAAAATATATTTTTGTTGGAAATTAAAGGAAAAGAGATTAGGAATTAACGGGAGAAATTTAGTTCCTTTCTTCCCTTAGTCATCGATTCCACGCGTCAATTTTTCCCCATTCTTTCAACAGCCACCGCCGTTCTCATCTTTTTCACTTTCTCCTCTTCTCTTCTACTTTCTGTATCACACAACACACACACCGCTATCTCTCTCTCAATCTGGAAGCGCTGGGAAATCGAGAAGAGAAGGGTATACAGGAGTCTAGGTTAAGCTAGGGATTGAGGTAAGCAAAATTTCAAGATTTATTTAGGTTTGAAGAACCAAGTGTGGTGCGATGAAATAACTATTGGAGGGATAGTAATTTAAATTGGGTGTTGATATTCATATGGTGTTTAATCTTATTTTGTGTGATTAGAAAATTCATACAGTTAAAAGATAATTATGTATGTTAAATTTTCAAGAAATCTTCTGTAAAATTCTTTGAGAAGGGGAGGATTATTAGTTGATTTAGGTTGATGAATTATGATAACTAGAATTAGAAACTAATCTGCCCTATTGAAGAAATACATTGGTACTGTTCTCACTTCGACAAGCAACTCACAATACAATTCAATAGGCAAAAGGATAGATGTTGGGAAAATAAATTTATGTATTTTGTTCAGATTCATGGATAGATCGGTTATGTACTGTGTGAATATTTTTACCTATGCTTTCATGTAAAAAAAAAAATTCTGAAGATAAAAAGAGAAGAGGGAGTTGTGTTGAGTTAGTATATCTTGGGTTCTCACACACTCTAGGAAGAGTATTGAGAATTTAATTGTAAAACATTAAGTATAATAAAGCTCTCATGTCGATCCGCCGTAGAGTTTAGTACAAGGGTTCTTTCTAGGTTTTTCTTGTGCCGAATGACCTCGATTATGTATTTAAAAACCTAACTAAAGTTAGTACTTGTCAATCTAAATTGCTAAGAGTCAAAATGAAGGGAAAGACATAACTTAAGATAGCTTGGATTTGGGGAATTTATATTTTGGGTTATATTAAAGTTTATTTTGGTTTATAAAAATGTTATTGTAAGTAATTGAGTTTGTTACATAAGTGTTGGAGGAAATAAGTACCTTAGTTGCATAGTTGTAAAATGGCAGAGGGCAATCTATTAAGAAAAGAAGTTGATTTGTTGGTTTTTCTCTACTTACGGAAAAATTGAGTGTAAAAAATAAGCTAGAGTACTAACAAACTCATACATGGAGTAAAATGACATGGTATAGTCTTTGCACAAGTAATCAAAAAGTGAGTTAACCTGCTAATGTAGAAGTAATGTTCTATTAAATTGAAATGTTATATAATGGATTGGGATTTGTATTTATGTTATTCTTAGTATTGTACGTAGACGACATGCTTCTCGTTGGCGACAATGTGAACGGGTTGTCAGGCGTAAAGGATTGGTTGTCTGAACAGTTTCACATGAAAGACATGGGAGAAGCTGGTTACCTCCTATGGATCAAGGTGATTAGAGATCGCCGTAAGAGGATGTTAGGCTTAATCCAAGCATCATATATAGATATTGTGATCGCCCGTTTCAGCATGCAAAATGCCAAGAAGGGTTTTCTTCCCTTCAGACATGGCATTCCTCTATCCAAGGATATGTGTCCGAAGATACAAAAGGAAGTAGAGGACATGAAGACTGTACCGTATGCTTCCGCGGTTGGGAGTCTCATGTATGCGATGCTGTGTACTAGACCGGATATCTACTATGTGGTTGGCATGGTGGCACGATATCAGTCTAACCCTGGTCAGGGACATTGGACAACAGTGAAGCACATTCTAAAGTATCTCAAGAGAACTAGAGATCATGTTCTTGTATATCGGTCCAATGAGTTGATCCCAATAGGGTATACAGACTCAGACTTCTAGGCTGATCGAGATGAGAGGAAATCTACCTCAGGCTATGTGTTTAACTTGGGAGGTGGAGCTGTCACTTGGAAGAGTGTGAAGCAAAAGTGCATCGCAGACTCTACCATGGAGGTCGAATATGTGGCTGCTTGTGAGGCCCAAACCCATTTATATATACGTAAATATATATATTTCACATGCATATAAAAGCTATATAAATTTATATTTTAAAAATAAATTTTTTTATAACTATTAGCAATTTTCAGGTCTTTATTAATATATACAAAGTTGAAAGGATATATCTCAAAAAATCTAATTGATAAAAACATATATCGTTAGTTTTGTTATTTGTTGATATTTGTTTTACATTTTGTATATCATTAGTTAGCATTTATTTGAGATACACATGTTTATATTAAAAAATTTCAATTGTATATATATAGGGAGTGGTTCGTGTGCAAATAAATCCTTGCGTGCTAAAATACGAAAGATGCTTAAAACTATACAAAATCATGCTTAAATCAGTATATATTTATGCTTACAACACCATTATGCTTTTTAATGTACAAATTCATGCTTAAACTTAGTCATGCTTATGATACCTTATAATCATGCTTAAATCAATTACAGCCACAGAACAAATCAAGATCAATGGTCCAGATCTATTCCTATTTCTCACAGCATGACTTATTTCTATATGATCCATCCTCTATATATATATATACATATATATAGGGATTGGTTCATATGCTAACCATATTATTAGTGAGAACTAGGAACCAATCTAGACCTTCCATCTTAATAGATTAGTGGTTAGGATTTATTCGTGAAAATTAATTTAAAAAGGCATATTTTGTTTAGGAAAAGGGTATTAGTGTAATATTTATTTATTTGTTCCTTGTTTCAAGGGATTAATTGCTCATTTATTATTCTCTCATACGTTTAGCGTGCTGTAATCTTCTTCTTCTTCTTCTTCTTCTTCTTCTTCTTCTTCTTCTTACCGTGTACCGTGTAATTTAATATTCGAGCTGTACTCTCTGTTATTTATTTATTTTTTATTTTTTTCATAATTTTCATATACAAGTTATTAAGCATGAATAAATAGGAAGATAGCATATAAACATGATTATTTAAGCATAGGAATATGTCTTAGTTGTATTCGAATATTCATTTATGTTTTTTTATTCTATTTTTTTTTATTTTTTATTTTTTTTTGTAATTTTCATATACAAGTTACTAAAGCATAAATAAATAGGAAGATAGCATATAAATATGATTATTTAAGAATAGAAATAGATATTAGTTGCATTTGAATATTCATCAATGCTTTTTATTCTAATTTTTTTTTGTAATGTTCATATACAAGTTATTAAGCATAAATAAATAGGAAGATAGCATATATATATGATTATTTAAGAATAGAAATAGATATTAGTTGCATTCGAATATTCATCAATGCTTTTTATTCTAACTTTTTTTGTAACGTTCATATACAAGTTATTAAGCATAAATAAATAGGAAGATAGCATATAGATATGATTATTTAAGCATAGGAATAAGTTTTAGTTGCACTCGAATATTCATCTATGTTTTTTTATTCCATTTTTTTTGTAATTTTCATATACAAGTTATTAAGCATAAATAATTAGGAAGATAACATATAAATATGATTATTTAAGCATAGGAACATGTCTCAGTTTCATCGAATATTTATGTTAATTAATAAGATAATTAGTTATAGGAAGTAGCGACAATCTTGGAACGCATAATCTTTTCTTTTCTTTCTTTTTCCTAAACTATCCTTTAAAATTAGAATTAAATCATTAAATAAGTAAAATAGATAATTTGAGATTTAATATGCACCATTAGATTCTATAAAAGGAGTGGATAGGATTGGTTCCTAGTTCTCAAGATTGATACCATCTCCCATAAGAACCCACCCCTACACACACACACACACACACACACACACATATATATATATATATATATATATATATATATATATATATATATATATATATCACAATTTAAGTGATTATTCATCGTATTTACAAAGAGCATTCATAGATAAAGGATTACAATGGTAGAGAGTAAGAGATTCATATGATTTATTAGCCATAACAACTCATTTTATACAGAGCATCTTCCATGTTGATATAAAAGAGAGAATCAAGCTAAATGTTGAATAAAAGGTATTTATAGTCACAATCCAGTTAATTCCATGGAGCTCAGGGCTCATTCAAGGGGAAAAACGAAGAGGGAAGGAGAGAAGAAAGGAGGAAGCAGAGAGCGCAAGGCACTTTCGGGCTTCGTCCTCTCTCAGCAACGAGGATTATACATTTAGATTTGAGATGATGGGGAGTGATCCTTCCCGTGATGAGAATGGAAATGAAGATGGTGATGAGCGAGGTTTCCCGGGAGAAGACCTCGAGTGCTCTGATTGCTCCGGCTAGATGGAGCTTTACCGTAGAATGTGAGAGTGAATGGAATAGTACGCAGAGTGCATGTGTGAAGAGTTGAGTTAAGTTGTTGTAAAGGGTGGTGATCCCTCGATATTTATAGGTGTGGAGAAGGACGAAAAAGTAAGTATATATGCGTAAGAGGGATAAGAAAGGGATTTTAAGAAAGACAAGATTCTCCCGTCATTGATTTTGTGGTCCTCACCCTAAGATATAGAGTCACGCGGATTGAGTGTTCGTCAGGTCCTCAGGTTCTGGCAGATGCGGGAGGATCCGGGACGGCTCCTGCTTAAGGAGGGATCTGTGCCGAGCTCGTGGCTTCTGTACTGGGCAAGGTATCTTTATCAAATAGGTCATCCTAGGCTTTCGGAGGGCTAGTCTAATCATCACTAGCAGATGCCATGTGGCAGGGCTGATAATCATCCCTATCAGCATGATTTTGTATAGTTTTAAGCATCTTTCGCATTTTAGCACGCCAGGATTTATTTGCACACTAACCATTCCATATATATATATATATATATATATATATATATATATATATATGTTGGTCCCGGTTTGTTATAAGAAAAATACGTAGAGGGGGGGGGGGGGGGTGAATACATATTTGGAAGTTTTTCAACTTCAAATTCCTTAACTCAGAGTATGAAGTAAAGTGCTCGTAGAAATACTAAGACCTAGCCGAGAGCTAGATCTAAAGCAATCTAGATTCTCTTGACCTAAGCTTCAAGCCTGATCAAGAGTGAGACTTTACTCTTTGTGCGGAATTTGGTGAGCTAATGTTTTTCCTAAGTAATTAAAATATCCAGATTAAGTTTGTTTAGATGCACATGCAATGGATAATCAAGGTAAGTAAAGAGTTTAGGGTTAGAGAGATACGACACAGGGATTATAGTGGTTCGGAGATAAAAGCTCCTACGTCCACTTTGTTGCACTCGGCAACAGTTCTCTTCACTCAAGAACTTGAAGGTTACGGGTCCTTCAAAACCTGGTCGAGATCGGGCTTCACTCGCCTGGATCCAACGACAGAAGTAGTGATTGCGGGTTCACTACACAAACCTAACCTGGACTGGAAGCTTCACTCGCTTCAGTCCGACACAGACAGACAGGGAGATTGCGGGCTCTCCTTACAGCCTAGCTTCGATCGAGCTTTACACAAACGATGTAAGTGTAAGCTTGGATCTAGACTCTATGATCGAGGCTTCTTCAATCGATGAAAGAAGGGCCTTGGATCGAAACAACCTAACGATGACGAACACAAAAACCTAACAACAGATTTAGGGTTTTTGGTTTACGACGACACACTATGAAGAGCTCTTTACAATAAGTGCAAAGATGGCTAGAGCTCTTCTTCTAAGCTTGGATATGGAATGGGCTTAGACTCTAAGTGTGAAGGTTGCAAAGACAAGTTCCGATGAGACTGGAACTTGGAGAACACTTGGAATACAAAGACTCGAAATTTGCTCTAAGGCTGGGAGTGTTTGTTTGCAGTAGGCTCGAATGCTCAGGAAGTGTTCTGCTTCTCTTCGTCTTCATCCTTCACTATTTATAGGCGGAGGGATGCCGAGATCCGTTGCTTGGTTGGTGGCTTTGTCCCTCCTCCTCTCGACAGTACTTGCACAGGCTGGCTGCTTTTCAGACGCGCAGTTTTGGATTTTTGCCGGAAATGGCTAAGATCCAATTTCAACAGTAACTGGAGCGACCCAGTACTGTTGCAGCGCCCTGTCGGCCTGGCAGTCAACTCCGCTGCTCCTCTCCGCGTTCGACACGTGGAGATCTAGTAATAAATGTGGAGATCTCCAGTTGACTGGAGTTCAAATTCAGAGCGGGAATTGTGCTGTCGCTTTCTGGTAGGTAGTGGCTCGCTTCGCTTTGAAGTTGTAGCGTCCGCTTAGATTTGAGTTACTTCGTAGTCATTCTGTAGTGAGTCGCTTTGGGAAATAGAGTTCCCTAGTGACTGCTTTGGAAAATGCTGACTAGAGTTGACTTGCTTTGACTTTGAACTGTAGCGCTCGCTTCGCTTCGCTTCGCTTTGGCAGACTCGCTTTGAATCTACTGTAGCGCTCGCTTCGCTTCGCTATCTTCGGCACGCTTCACTTCGGCTTGCTAGACTTGCTTCGCTTCGGAAAACACACTCAAGCGAGTGGCCTTCACTTGAACTTTTGAAGTCTATATTCTAAGCAAAATAAAGATCCATCCTAACAGAGTAGGCTTAGAAAAATTCTAACCTATTAACTACATCAAAACGGGTCGCTTGGGGACAGAACGCTTTGGGGGTTTTGGGATCAAATCAAAACAATTAAGTGTCCCTTATAGGTTCCCCCTTAACATGTTGTTCTTAACAATTCCCAACAATTTCCCCCTTTTTGATGATGCCAAAACCCAATGACTTAGATTTAAAGACAATCTAGTTTATCTAACCGTGGAAGGAACTTCAAGCGACTGCTTCCTTTGCAGGCTTCGTTTGAATTTATTTTTAAGTTCCTTTCCCCTTTTTTTTCGGTTAAATTAAGTGAGTTTTGTAGCATAAGGATAAAATATCCACAAAGCTATTAAATAACACAGAAGGGACAGAAAATGAATTGGATAGATGGAACATCATTTCTCAAAATACGAAGCTTGAAACTCAAAGGTTTCCTGCAGCTTCTTCCTTGTCTTTCTCCTTCTCCTCCGTCACCTCCTTCTTCTTCTTCTTCTCTTCTTCAGTAAAATAGGCAGAAAGGATGTTCAACTCCAAAGTACCAACGGTGTGGATACTTGGTCTCCTCCATGTGCTCTCCAATCTGAATGCTTCGTTCACTTCCGCATCTGTGACGCTGCGATCAGGGATTCTTGTGCCTGGAAGGAATGGCATCGGAAATTTCTTCACTTCAGGCACCTTGACGATAAGGGATTTGGGCTCTGCAAGCTCAGCCATGGTGAATATTTTCCTCCACATCTTTTCATCATATGCTCAAAGGAAGTTGTTGAGAGCACTCATCCGAGAGCACTCATCCTGCAGTGGTACTACTCCCTAGTAGTAATAAGCTTTGATGAAAAGCTCCTTGTAAAACAGCCACTGGTCGCGGAGATCTCTTGGGATGAAGTCCTCAATCTCCCTTGCGTCAGGATGCTCATTCCTCCTAGCTACCAACTCTTCCTCTGACCTGCTAGCTAATTCCTTCATGACAGCATGGAATTTGGCGCTCGTCTCAGTGCTCCAGATTGGTCTCTTTTCATTGAGACGCTTGCGGATGTGATCTTGTTCCTCCTTAAGAGGGTAGCGTCCGGAGTCGACCATTTCCTTCCCCGTCACGTCGCATGCATCAATTATAGCTTGTGTCTCGCATGCTTCGGACTCATCGGGCATGAAGGGAACGAAGGCACTTCGGCAGATGGAGGATTGGATGAGTTTCACTTCGCTGAAGTGTTCCTCGATCCGGCCATCAATGACTTCGAGTCGCTTGGCTCTTATCCTTTTCTCCTTTTCCTCCTTCTCCTTCCATTCTTCTCCTCTCTTCCTCCTTCTTTCCTGCTTCTCAGCCCTCAAAGCGACTGCTTGTTTGACCTTTTGGCGCTTGGCCGCAGGGTCATCTTCTTTTGAGTCCGGAGCAGTTCGCTTCAGTGCTAGCTTTGGTGGTGGGGGAGGCGGGATGTCCTTCTTTGATTCTGCGGCTTTTGGAGGGACGACTGCAGATGAAGTGGCTCCTGCAGTTGATGTAGCGAGCGCGGCAGTTGAAGCGGGTGCGGCGGATGAAGCGGGCGCTTTAGAACCTGAAGCACCTGCAAGTGTTAGCCTTCCCAGTTCAAAATCACGCTCCATCTGCCAAGCCAAGGCCTCGTCCTCCGCAATTTGCCTCTCCCTTTGCTCCTTGGTCATCACCACTATAGGAGGATGACGTGCGATTGAGGAGCTAAGAATTTTCTCCTCAATTGGCCTGCTGGGCTCCTCGGGCTTCTTCAAAAGCTCCTCCTCTGTGAGCTTCACCTTCCCTTTCTTCGCACTCAAAGCCCTCGCTTCGTCATCTAACTCTTCCTCCTCATCTCCAACGCCACTGCCTCCCTCCAACATCCTCTCCACTCCAACAGCTCCACTTCCTCCTGAACCTCCAACACCTCCTTCTTCCACTTGTCCTTCCCCCTTTTTGGCATCATCACTGCCAGGGGTAAGGGTGATTGATGATTGGTGTTTATTTGTTAGGTTTTTCGTTGCGTTTTCGTGTTCGTTTTCATTATGTTTTTGTGTCTTTTAGTGTGTCTTTTGGCTATGATTGTTTGTTTGGAGCTTTGGGTATCATAGGAGCAAAAGGGGAGAAATTGGAAGAAAACGGGACGAAAAGTGCACGAAGAGAAGGCAAAGCCGTGAGATACCAGAACCTCATCTGGACGACCGTCCAGATTCCCTTCACAATCTGGACGATCGGCCAAACGCATGCAAAAGGTGTATGCAGTTCCTGATCTGGACGACAGTCCAGAATTCCCTCAGCATCTGGACGATCGTCCAGATGTCGGCGTCCAGCTGTGTTTCCTTATTTAACTAGGTTTTCTTCCTAGTAAATATATTAGTGCCTTGGACGAATTTTGTAACATCTTAGACACCTTTTATCATTGTTTAGCTTTAGTTTTCAGATTCAAATACTTTAGTTTAGCTTTCTATTGTTCGGATCCGGATTCTTAGTTCGTTTAATTTAAGACTTCTTTATTTAATTCGCGTTCTTCGTCTTCGTTTAATTCTCGTAAGTTCTTTTATTGCTTTCGTTTATTTGCTTTAATTGCTTTGCTTTAGTTTTAGATTCGTTCTCTTAATTGCTTCGTTTAATTTGCTTAGTTTTAATTTCGTTCTTTCGATTTCTAGTTTAAAGTTTAGATTCGTTTTTCTAGTTTCGATTCTCTCGTTTTTCAAAGCTTTCAAAGTTAGATTTATTTTCTTTAAAATTTCCAGATTTCATTCACCATGTCTAGAGTAGTTTATGCTTTCTTTTATGCTTTCTTTATTGCTTTCTTTTCGATTCTTGCCTAGGTAGATTTATTGCTTTCTTAGTTTAATTCTTAGATTTATTTCTCAAGTTCTAGATTAGATTATTTACTTGCTTTAATTTATTGCTTTTATTTATTTTCTTGCCTAGGATTTAAAATAAAAACCCAACAATTCTTTTTACTTGCTTTCTTAGTTTTAGGCTAGATTAGGATTTTTGCTACACGATTATTTGCCCTGTTAAGTTTTCCTTGAGATTCGATACTTAGGTTTTACTTGCTAGTGCTACGATAGATTTCGTCTATTGCGAACACTTTTTGGTGAAACAAATTTTGGCGCCGTTGCCGGGGAGAACTTTAGGCGTTTGATTGTGTAGTATTTTTATTTGCTTTATTTTTATTTGTGTTTATTCGATTTTCTTGTTTCTCCCACTCGGTGCGTTTAACCCGTTTGTTGAGTGTTGTTTATGCATGGTCGTCGAAGTCTTCAAAGGAATTTAGCGCCCTACGTCGACAACATCCATCAAAGGAAAGCGATTTTAGCCGCGAAGGAGGAGGAGGAGATCGATTCTCAAGACTTTGGTCTAGTCTTGTTGTTTGCAGAGCCCGAAGCCATGGCAGCTAGAGTCATGGGCGATTTTGCTCGCCCCACATTCACGGCCACCACTTCGGCGATTGTCCTGACGGAAGCGGTCAGGAATCATGAGCTTAAACCTCACCACATGGCGTTGCTTCCATCCTACCATGGGCTGGCCAACGAGGATGCGTTGACGTTCATCCGAGAGTTTTGCACGGTGGTGCAAACTTTCCCACTCGCGGGACTCACGGAGGACACCTTGAAGATGAAGTGCTTCCTGTACACCTTGAAGGATCGAGCAAAGTCGTGGTATTTGGCGCTCCCGGCCAACTCTCTCGCCACATGGAATGCGGTGTGCGAAAAGTTCATGCTCAAGTACTATCCCAACCGCAAGACTCAAGAGGTGCGGTCAAAGATTATGAATTTCTCCCAAGACAACGATGAGCCGTTTCACGAAGCATGGGAGAGGTTCCAAGAGCTACTTCAACAATGCCCTCATCATCAAATGGCACCGGAGTTGCTTTGGCAATATTTCTACGACGCCCTCAACCAAACTTGCCAATTCATGGTGGATAGTTCGGCCGGAGGCAACATAGCGGTCAAGACGGCTGAAGAGTTGAAGGATATATTCGAGACGCTTGCTGCGAGTTCTCAACAAAAATCAGCTAGACCGAGGAAAGTGGAGGCGAGTGCAATTTCGATGAGCCCCGACTTGAAGAAGCAAATTGCCGACATGTATAGGGATCTCGAGAATTTGATGGTTAAGCAAAGTGCACCGGCCCCGAAGGAGGAAGAGAGGAAGCCCGACCAATGCGAGATTTGTGGAGAGCTTGGTCACATCAAGGAGGTGTGCCACAACATGGGGGAGTTTCCATACGAAGGAGGAGCTGAGGTCTACGCCGCTCAAGGATACCCACCTCAAGCACCACATCAAGGATACCAAGGGGGATACAATGGACGCTACCAAAATCCGAGGCCGACACAAGGGCAAGGTAACCTCCCTACCTATCCAAATAGGCGTCCTCCACCATATAATAACCCCTATCCTCCTCCACCAAATCCCTACTACTCTCAACCTCCACCATATTATCCACCTCCTCAATACCCTCCAAATCCATATTATCCACCACCTCCATATTACCCTCCTCAATCTAATCCTACACCACCACCACCATATCCGAACTCTCGTCCTCAAGGACCTCCACAAAAGCCTCCCGCCGATGAGGATCGTTTCAATGCACTTGATGCAAACATAAAGCGGCTCGAGACGGCCATTGGCCAAATTTCGGGATCTATGCACTTGATGCAACAACCGGGGCGGATTCCGAGCCAAGGGATCCAACCACAACAAGCTAACGAGGTGCAATATCCCCCATATGTTCCTCCTTTTCCACCGCATCAAGCCCAAGCCGTCTCGGTGTTGCGGAGCGGGAGGCACGTGGACAATGGAGTGTCAATGCCACCTCAAGGACGCATGGGAGATAGATGGGGCCCGAGCCCCCGTTGGAATGGGCCGAAGACGCCGGCAGCACCTTCACATCAACACGTCCGTCCAGCACCCAATCTGGACGGTCGGCCAGATGCTGGACGATCGGCCAAAACGCAGGCGCCTGAGCCCCGTCCAGTAGCTGATCTGGACGGTCGTCCAGATTCTGGACGCTCGTCCAGAATTCCCAACTCGCCCAAGAACCCAGCAGCTAATCTGGACGATCAGCCAAGTCACCCCGACTCTTCTGGCCGATCGTCCAAATCAGGTGAGCAGCATACGGAGTCCGACGAGCCCGAGAAGGAAGCCCCACCTCTACACAAGACTTCCAATCCTTATGTTCCTCCCATTCCTTATCCAAGTCGTGTGAAGAACAAGAAGCGTGATCAACAATTCGCCGATCTTTACAAGCTTCTTTCAAAGGTGGACGTGAACTTGCCTCTCCTTGATGTTATTCGCAACGTGCCACCGTTCGTGAGGTTCGTGAAGGAGTTGACATCGAGGAAGAAGCCGTTCGATGAGATGGAGACAATTGCGGTATCGGAGGTGGCGACATCAATTATGCAACACCCTCTTCCACCTAAGCAACGAGATCCAGGTTCTTTCGTTATCACTATCTCTTTAGGTAATGGTAAGGAAGCATGTGGTATGCTAGATTTAGGTGCCGGTATTAATCTTATGCCTTATTCTATCTTTAAGCAATTAGAGTTAGGAGAACTTAAACCCACTCGCATGAGCCTTCAATTGGCGGATAGGTCTATTAGGTACCCTAGAGGTATTATTGAGGATATTCTTGTTCGCGTAGGGGGTTTGATTGTTCCCGTTGATTTTGTGGTTTTAGAGATAGGTGAGGTATAAGAAAATGGTATTGAGCACACACTTTTGCTAGGTCGTCCTTTCATGGCTACTACTAATACTTTGATTGATGTGAAGAGTGGTGTGATTAAGATGTCCGTTTTAGGAGAGGATGTCTCATTTTCTGTGCATAAGAGTCGGCCTATGTCATCGGTCAATTTAATTGATAATTGTTCTTTCATCGATAAGGTTGATGCCTTGGCCGAGTGTTCTTTTGTGCAGGATTTTGACACCGAGGAGGTGTGTTGGGGATCCGGAGATCAAATGGAGTGGGAGCGAATGGAGAGAGACATTGGGATCAAGCTACCGTTTCCACCTCAAGATCCCGAGCCCGGCTCGAAGATTCCGGAGCCGTTGGAGTTGAAAGAGCTGCCATCGCATTTGAAATATATATTTTTAGAGGGAGGCAATCAAAAACCCGTAATCATCTCTTCTTCTTTGTCTCTTGCAGAGGAAGGAGCTTTGGTGGGCATACTCAAGGAGAACAAGCTCGCTTTTGGATGGAGCTTGGCGGATATCCAAGGAATTAGCCCGGCCACGTGCATGCATCGCATCAATCTCGAAGAAGGCGCTCGCCCCAAACGAGATGGACAAAGGAGGCTCAACCCAATGCTCATGGAGGTCGTGCGCAAGGAGATTTACAAGCTATTGGCGGAGGGGATTATCTATGCCATCGCCGATAGTGAGTGGGTTAGCCCGGTGCACGTCGTTCCAAAGAAGGGAGGAATTACGGTGTCAAAGAACGAGAAGGACGAGTTAGTCGCCTCGCGCCCGGTTACCGGTTGGAGGATGTGTATTGATTATCGGAAGCTCAACGCTTCCACCAAAAAGGACCACTTTCCTCTCCCTTTTATTGATCAAATGCTTGATAAGTTAGCCGGGCAAGAATTTTATTGTTTTCTAGATGGTTTGTCAGGTTACTATCAAATTGCGATAGCTCCGGAGGATCAAGCAAAGACGGCCTTCACAAGCCCTTTCGGGACCTACGCTTATAGGAGGATGCCATTTGGTCTCTGCAACGCACCGGGTACGTTCCAAAGATGCATGATGTCTATTTTTTCGGAATTTATCGGTGATTTTGTAGAGATTTTTATGGATGATTTTTCTATTTTCGGGTCGTCTTTCCATGATTGCTTGTTGAAAATAGAGAGAGTCCTTAAGAGATGCATTGAGAGTGGACTTACCTTGAGTTGGGAAAAGAGTCATTTTATGGTTAGAAGTAGAATTGTTTTAGGCCATATAGTTTCGAGTAAGGGCATAGAGGTCGACAAAGCGAAAGTGGAGGTGATTGAAAAATTGCCACCACCTAGTGATGTCAAAGGTATTAGGAGTTTCCTTGGTCATGCGGGCTTTTATAGACGATTCATTAAGGATTTCTCTAAAATCAGCCAACCTCTTTGTCGATTGCTTGCTCAAGATGTGCCTTTCCACTTTGATGAGTCTTGTATGAATGCTTTTCTCACTTTAAAAGAAAAACTCATCTCTGCCCCCGTTGTAGTTGGTCCCGATTGGTCATTGCCTTTTGAGATTATGTGTGATGCGTCTAATAATGCCGTAGGGGCTGTTTTGGGTCAAAGAGTCGATAAGATGCTTCGTGTGATTTACTATGCTAGTTTAACTCTTAATCCGGCTCAAGTGAATTACACCACCACCGAACAAGAGATGCTTGCCGTTGTTTTTGCCTTAGATAAATTTAGATCTTACATCATAGGGTCTAAGGTGATTATTTATAGTGATCATGGTGCTCTTAAACATCTTTTGACTAAAGCCCAAGCAAAACCTAGGTTGATTAGATGGGTCTTATTATTGCAAGAATTTGACATTGAAATTCGTGATAGGAAAGGTAGTGATAATCTTGTGGCTGACCATCTCTCTCGTCTCGATTCACCTCCCCCTTATGCTTCTCTTGATGATATTTGTGATTCCTTTCCCTTTGAGAATGTTAATGAAGTGAGTGCTACTCCTTGGTTTGCCGATATTGCTAATTACTTGGCCGATAAGGACACTAAACCCGTCCTTAACGCTCAAGAAGAGAAAAGGTTTCTTCGTTTGTGTAGGCAATACTATTGGGAGGATCCTCACTTGTTCAAGCTTGGGAAGGACGAGGTGATTCGAAGGTGCGTTCCCGACCACGAGCAAACCGAGGTGTTGCGACATTGTCACGAGGAGCCGAGTGGAGGACATTTTGGAGGCCAAAAGACTGCTCATAAGGTGCTACAAAGTGGATTATATTGGCCTACCTTGTTCAAGGATGCTCAAGCCTTCTGCCTTGCATGCGATCGTTGCCAACGCACAGGTTCTATAGGTCGCCGTAATGAGATGCCCCTTAATCCTATTTTAGTGGTTGAGATTTTTGATGTGTGGGGCATCGACTTTATGGGACCTTTTCCTAAATCCCATGGTTTCGAATACATTTTACTTGCGGTCGATTATGTGTCCAAGTGGGTTGAAGCCATCCCCACAAGGACGTGCGATTCTCACGTTGTCTTGAAGTTTGTGCAGGAAAATATTTTGTGTAGGTTTGGTTTCCCTCGTGTGATCATTAGTGATGGGGGAAAGCATTTTTGCAACAAATTATTCGCCAAGCTCATGAAGAAGAACGCCATCACTCACAAGGTGGCGACTCCTTATCATCCACAAACCTCGGGACAAGCGGAGACGAGCAATCGCCAAATCAAGGGGATTTTAGAGAAGACGGTCAAGCCATCGAGGAAGGATTGGGCCGACAAGTTGAACGACGCTCTTTGGGCATATCGTACGGCTTACAAAGGCGTGCTTGGGATGAGTCCCTATAGGCTCGTCTATGGTAAGTCGTGTCATTTGCCCGTTGAGATCGAGTTCAAAGCATATTGGGCCCTCAAGTGCATCAATTTCGACCTCGACGATGCTCATGATCGGAGGATTTTGCAAATGGAGGAGCTCGACGAGCTAAGGAACGAAGCCTACGACAATGCCAAGATTTACAAGGACAAGGTGAAACGTCTACATGATAGACGCATAGCCTTCAAGGAGTTCAAACCCGGAATGAAGGTACTTCTCTTTCACTCTCGACTTCGATTATTTCCGGGTAAGCTTAAGTCTAGGTGGGGAGGTCCATACACGGTGGTACAAGTCTTCCCTCATGGTGCGGTAGAGATTAAGAACGAGGATTCGGGATACATCTTCTCGGTCAACGGGCAACGATTGAAGCCGTACATCGAAGGGACGACACTTCCTCACACGGTGGAGACGATTCTCATCTCCGACCCCCCACTCTCCTCTTGAGTATTTGGTACGTCAAGCTAATGACGATAAACGAGCGCTTGGTGGGAGGCAACCCACGTAAAAATTTTTATTTAGTATTTTTCTTTGTATTTCTTGTTAATCTTTGATTTTTCGTGTTAGTTTGAGTGTTTTTGCAGGAATTGGCGTCGCGAACTCAGTTTCTCATTTGGACGATCGTCCAGATTCCTTAAGGAATTCTGGACGATCGGCCAGATCGTTGCAAACAAGTGGCCAGCAGTAGCTCATTTGGCCGATCGGCCAGATTCATTAGGAAATCTGGACGATCGGCCAGAATTTTGTGGGCCCACTCCTTGCCGGTTTTTGGCCCATTCATTTGTGATTTAACCTACCTTTTTCCTTCTTATCTCCTTTCTTCTTCATCCTATCTTCACCCACAGCATACGCACGAACCAGCCACCACCACCACCGAACGCTGCTGCCGTGCACCACCGCCCGCCGCCGTTCAGAACCACCACCGCCGCCGCTGCACCTTCGCCGCCGTCAGCCCCGCCGCTGTCAGCCACCTGCGCCACCGCCGTTAGCCACAGCCTCAACCGCCGCCGTTAGCACCAACGCCGACGTCTTCCGTTCCAGCCACCTTCAGCCACCACTGCGCCGCCGTCGCTCAGCCGCCACCCCGTCGCCGCCGCGTCACCGCGCTCGGCCAAGTTCTACGCGACCGGCCAGATTTTTGGACGACCGTCCAGAATTCAAGCTGAATCTGGACGACCGGCCAGATTGGAGGCTGCCCCGTTTTTCACTTTCGTTGTTCGTGCTCCGTTCGTGTTCCATCCTTCGTCAAACCACTTCACATCATCACCATGCATCGTACTCCCTACATTGTGAGTCTCGATCGTCACTCACCGGGTGACAATGAGCAAGAGTACGGGTGTCGCCAACGGGTTCCTTTTGCAACCGATAGGTACGCCACTACCAATCTCTACCTTCGTTTGAAAGATCTTGATATACGTCCTCCTAGGCATTACGATATGGATTTTTTGAGCCGTTTGTCTATTTTTCCGACTATTCGCGAATATGCTCTTCGATTAGGACTAATGCAATGTATGTCTAGACAATGGGAGGCGCATAATAGTTTGTGTCTAGAGATGTGTAGTAGTTTTCGTTTATCTAGACGTGGTAATGAGGTTGTGATGGAATGCACTTTTCGTGGTGTCTTGTGGGAAGTTTCTAAGGAAACGATGAAATCGGTTTTTGGTTTTCGTGCTCACCCTAATATCTCTGATTGTGTGCCTGCGGATTTTAATGTTAATGAGGCTTGGATGGAATTGACGGGTGTTAAAAATTTTAGAACTTCGGGTGTGTCTAGTTCCTTTTTACGCGATGATGCTTTGATTATACTCCATCGCTTCATATCTAACATGGTCTCCGGTAAAAAGGAGGCCAGTAAGGTAATGGGCATGGAGGTCTATTTGCTTTGGTGTGCTAGGTACAATCGGAAGGTGTGTTTGGCCCCATTCATATGGACGCAGCTCTCACACGTGCAGTCGAAGAACGGCGCCCATCCCACTCTTGGATACGTCGCGACGGCCCTTGCTCGTCACTTTGGAGTGGATATTTCGGAGGCTGGCGGGTTGGTGCAAAGCGTGGAGATGTCATCCACTGAGTTGATCAATGCCCACTTAATGAGGAGTCCAACCGAGTTCACTCGAGTCGAGGATCGAGCTTCTGTTCGTGCTTACTATGCTGACCCGCGTCATATTCGAAGAGCCGGGCAAGAAGCCGAGCACCAAGAGGGAGAAGAAGAAGAAGAAGAAGAGGAGGAGGAAGAGGAAAACGAGGATGACGGGAACGGAGACGAGGAGGAGCAGCAGCATGTCCTGGACGATGATGAGCGAATTATTCACTACTACACTCGAAGAGATCGCGTCCGAGCTCGTCAGGCCATGGAGGCCGAGATTCCTCCATATTGGGCTGATTTTCAACAAGGGATGTTTGCTCGTTTCGATTCCATGTCCACCCAAATGACGGGTTTGGCTAACCAAATGGCGGGTTTGTCTACACACGTGTCTGGCTTGGATAGGCGGGTGTCGAACATCGAGGGCCATTTGATGTTGTACACCGACTTCTCCATTGGCTCCACCTCCGCTCCACCAAACCCGAATGACCCCCGTTATTGGTCTCCGCACGATCCCCGATGGAATGAATCACGGTTCGGAGGTCCATTCAATTGATCATAGCTTGTTTGTGTCTTTTTATTTTTGTTTTGAGTCTTTTGTTTTTCTTTATTTTTTGCAATTTTATGCTTTGGTATTTTGTTTTGTGTTTGTTTTGTAGGTACTCACTTGGAACCTTCTCGGGATTTCGAGTGTGTTGTTTGTCTTCATGCGATAAGTTTTTCTATCCCTTTCCTTTTTATTTTCTCGCAATGGGGACATTGCTTGATTTTAAGTGTGGGGGGGGGGGGGGGGGGGTCTTTGAACTTTTGGCATGAAGTTTTTAATTTTGTTGAGTCTTAGGTGTTAATTGAGTCAAATGAGCATGTGATGATAGTATTGTGGACTTGGCCAATGATAGAGAATTGTTGATTTTTGAAAAAATTTCATGATCTTTATTATGCATGGAACCTTGGCGAAGCGACGCATTTTATTTGACGAATTTGATGTATGCTTTGATGTCGGGAACTAGTTAGTTTGAACCCGTGAGATTTGAGCTATTTGTGCATATTTATGCCTATTCTTTGGTTGAGTGATCATGCTTGCTTCGTTGTTTCTAGAACTTGCCTTGTTTCTCCGTCAAGACCTTAGTATATTTACGAACTAGGAAATGATCTTAGGCCATCTTTCTTTAGCCACATGATTCCTATACACTAACCTTGTTCATAATCCTTTGTTTACCCCTTTTGAGCCTTTATTAGCCGTTCTTTGTGAAACCGGATGATAGAAGGTTTGGATGATTATGGGTATCCTTAGTTGTAGTTGGTGATATGGAAGGAGAAAATTTGAAAATACTTGTTGTGGTGTAGAAGGAGAGAAAGAGAAGAAATTTAGATGCTTGTTTAAGTGTAGTTAGCTATCCCTATGAGCTTAGAGAAAAAAAAAAAAAAAAAAAAAAAAAAAAAAAAAAAAAAAAAAAAAAAAAAAAAAAAAAAAAAAAAAAAAAGGAGATAAGAAAAAAAATAGAGCCTTTGTTCAAATTAGAAAGAACATGTATTAGTTGAGCTCTAGAAAAAAAGAAAAGAAAAAGAAAAAAATAAGCATAAGGGGATAGTTAGCTTTGATTTGTATAGTTTAGCATCTTTGAGTTTGTAATTGGTGTGTTGGAGGGTAGAAGATGGAGATTAAAATCCATACTTTGGTTGGAGTTGAAAAAGAGGTTGATGATTTAGAGCATTTTGAGTCACTTAGCCTATATATTCCCTACCTTAACCAATGTCCCTACATTACAAGCTTATATAAAGACCTTTTTTATCCTTGTTTGTAAGTATTACATTAGGTGGAGATGTTGAGATTAAAGGCAAGCTTATGGTAAACATGTTGCATTGCATTGATGTTGAGTGAACCTTCTTGATGTGCATTATATTACATCTTTTCTTTGAGAGAGATGAGTGTTCACTTTCATATACAAAATTTCACATGTTGGAGAGTGTTCTTCGATGGATTAGCATACTTTGAATTAGTTGAATAGATTGTGTTGATTGATGCTAAGGTTGTGTGCATAGTTTTGATCATGATCATGAGAGTTTGTTTTTGAAAAGTTTTTGAGGCCTATATAGTTCACGATACTTGAGTCTATTGTTTATTTTGTTTTGCTTGAGGACAAGCAAAGGTCTAAGTGTGGGGGAGTTTGATTGGTGTTTATTTGTTAGGTTTTTCGTTGCGTTTTCGTGTTCGTTTTCATTATGTTTTTGTGTCTTTTAGTGTGTCTTTTGGCTATGATTGTTTGTTTGGAGCTTTGGGTATCATAGGAGCAAAAGGGGAGAAATTGGAAGAAAACGGGACGAAAAGTGCACGAAGAGAAGGCAAAGCCGTGAGATACCAGAACCTCATCTGGACGACCGTCCAGATTCCCTTCACAATCTGGACGATCGGCCAAACGCATGCAAAAGGTGTAGGCAGTTCCTGATCTGGACGACCGTCCAGAATTCCCTCAGCATCTGGACGATCGTTCAGATGTCGGCGTCCAGCTGTGTTTCCTTATTTAACTAGGTTTTCTTCCTAGTATATATATTAGTGCCTTGGACGAATTTTGTAACATCTTAGACACCTTTTATCATTGTTTAGCTTTAGTTTTCAGATTCAAATACTTTAGTTTAGCTTTCTATTGTTCGGATCCGGATTCTTAGTTCGTTTAATTTAAGACTTCTTTATTTAATTCGCGTTCTTCGTCTTCGTTTAATTCTCGTAAGTTCTTTTATTGCTTTCGTTTATTTGCTTTAATTGCTTTGCTTTAGTTTTAGATTCGTTCTCTTAATTGCTTCGTTTAATTTGCTTAGTTTTAATTTCGTTCTTTCGATTTCTAGTTTAAAGTTTAGATTCGTTTTTCTAGTTTCGATTCTCTCGTTTTTCAAAGCTTTCAAAGTTAGATTTATTTTCTTTAAAATTTCCAGATTTCATTCACCATGTCTAGAGTAGTTTATGCTTTCTTTTATGCTTTCTTTATTGCTTTCTTTTCGATTCTTGCCTAGGTAGATTTATTGCTTTCTTAGTTTAATTCTTAGATTTATTTCTCAAGTTCTAGATTAGATTATTTACTTGCTTTAATTTATTGCTTTTATTTATTTTCTTGCCTAGGATTTAAAATAAAAACCCAACAATTCTTTTTACTTGCTTTCTTAGTTTTAGGCTAGATTAGGATTTTTGCTACACGATTATTTGCCCTGTTAAGTTTTCCTTGAGATTCGATACTTAGGTTTTACTTGCTAGTGCTACGATAGATTTCGTCTATTGCGAACACTTTTTGGTGAAACAATTGATTTTCCAGAGATGGTTTGGTGTAGATTGTTCACTGCGTTAAATACAGCGTGTAGCATCCGCTCGGTCTTGTTGGCAAAGGTATGCTCCTGGGAAAGCACCAACTCTGCAGTTTTGGCGCTGATTTCCTCGAGCAGGTACTCACACTGTTTCTCTCTCCTTCACTGAGAGCATCAACCTCTCCAGTGACTCCACCGATTTGAAGCGAGCCTCCAGCTCCGCTTCAACTTCGCTCCTCAGATTCTTCTTCTCTTCTTGCAGATTAAAGTACTAGAACTCTTGGGCCGCTTGAAGCTCTGTCAGCATTGTTTCAAGGCTCCTCTCTCTCTGATTTAGAGAGAGATGAAATTCGGCACCTGCAGCAACCTTCTCGGTGTAAGCTTCACCCAGTTCTTTGACTTTCTGCAGTAGGATAGATAGCTCTGCACTCTTTAGATCGAGAGCCTGCGCACTCCTCCTTCGGCTCTCAAGCTCTTTCTTGTCAATCTCACTCTCTTGCTTGAGCTCCGTCATCTCATTTCTGAGAGTATCAAGGGTTTTCTTGGTGCTGAGCAGCTCACTCCCCTTTCTTATCAACTCTTCATCCCTCTTCTCAACTGCCTCCTTCAATTTCTTCACCTCCTTCTCCAAATCCTTCTTCTCCTTGCCAATTGAGACTAACTTGGCATTAACCTCCCTCAAGCGACTCCGTTCCGCATCAAGCGAGTCCTTGAGTTCGGTGATGGTTTTCGCCTGGTCTCCCACCAGCTTCACCTGCGCCTCCAACGCCTTTTCCTTCTCTTCCAGTAGCCTCTCCTTCTCCTCCACCTTTCCCTCCAGATCTCCCTTCTTCTTGTCAAAGTCTTCACGAAGACTCTTGACCTCCAGCACTCTCCGGTTCACCTCTTCCTCCTTCTTGGAGATCTCACTTTGGAGATTTGAGATCTCCACCTCCTTCGCCTCCATTTCCTCCGAATGTGCATTGATCAGTTGCTGCTCGTGAGGAGTCGGCACTCGCTTGGGAATCACAGCATCTGGGTATTGTTGTTTTATCTTGGCATCCAGCTTGTCACAGAAGCTGGTCCCATCGAGAAAAGTGTGAAAGCCGTCCACGTCAATAAAGTTGAGCAGCTTGGCCTCCAGCTTAATCAATTCATCTTTCTTGAAGGCCTGCATGAGATTGCAAATCTTGTAGTACTCCGTTCCGCGGTACGTAATGTACGTCAGGAAGTCGACGGTCTAGGTGTAGAACACGTCGGTCCACGGAACGTTGGAGTAGCGAAGAGTAATGGTCTCTGCAGCTTGCTGTCGATCCTTGACGTAGTGATCGATAGCCTGCATTTCTGCAGTGACAGCAGGAGGTACGAACGGTGAGATAATTGGGAGTTCACCGGCTGTTTGGGCGGTATCGGCTGTGGCTGCCGATGTCGAGGGGGATAGGGATGATGATGAGGCTTCAGTGGTTTCGGTTATGTGGATGGTTTCTGTGGGTGGTGGTTGTATTTGCTGGGTTTGGATGGGTTGGAATGTAGTGTAGGCTTCGACTGGGTCTGTATGTAGTATAGGGATTGGGGGTATTTGGAATGAAGATGCAGATTCTTCTTCCTGGGGAGAGTGGGGGGTTGTCTGTGTGAGTGGTTGGTTGGTTGGTTGATGAAGCTTGTGGTTCTGGTATTTGGGTTGTTTGGGTTTGGAGTTGTAGTGGGGGAGTTTGGGCTTTGATTGGTGAGGGGTGGGGTTGAGTTACTTCAACATCCTCAAGCGGCTTCTCCTCCGCCTCGCTTGACAGGATGAGTGAAGTGACTCGCTTCATCTTCTTCTTCCCTCGCTTCGGCGCCGCACGCTTCCCGGGTGAAGCGGCTCGCTTTGCTTGGGACGCTTCAGCTTGTCTCTCGACAACTGGTCTTGCAGCGGGCACTTCTACAGCTAGAAGTCTCTGATCAATCGGAATCTTGGTCTTCCTCCACTTGTCGTAGAAAATAGACTGCTTGTTGTAGACAGCCACGTCGGAGTCCGGTCACGTTTTGTTGGGGTAGAGTGCCTCCAGTGCAACAGACAATCTGGAGAAGAATTTCAGCTTCCCCTTGCGGAGAATCTGATCGGCGCTTCCCGGCACGAAAATCCATACTCCAACAGGGAATTTCCTCCTTCCCTCGGCAAGTCGAACACGCCGATGAGCTTGCTCAAATCCACCTCCACCGGCTTCCTGGTTTGTGGATCTGTGAATGATGATGTGTTCTGCTCCTTCCTCAAATTCAGAAGAAGCTCTCCCGCGGCTTTGGCCAAAACCTTCTTTGGCACCGCCGTCACGAATTTCCATAGACCGGCCGTGTTCACGGCCCTACGGAGTCCATTCTCTTCTACGACGACAGGGTCGAGATGAGGCTCGACGTTGATGTGCTTGTCGACCTCTGTGAGAAACTGCTCCATAGTCTCACTGTTTAGCTTCTTTCCCATGGTGAAATATGAGAGGGTTTGAATTGGTGATTTTATCGACGAAAAAACTGGGGATTTTTAGGACTCGTGAGTTGCAGAGAGTTTTTGCACAAAAATGGCAAAGATTGAGATTTGTGAAAGTTTCTCAGTCTGCAACTCCACCCTTATATAGAGGTAGGGCTTGGTTGACGTGGCAGGGGCAAGACAGTAAAATCGGCGAAGATCCTGTAGGTAGGCGGCGGACGTGCGGTGATGGATCTGATGTGTCCGGCGTCTCCACGTGGCCTGCTGTGATTGGTTTGTCTTATACGGCGTTAATCCAACGGCTACAGATTGGGGATTGTTAAGATTCGACGGCTGGATCTTCTCCGTCTTTTCCCGCTTCGAATTCAAAGTGTACACCACGCGCCCGTTATCTTCGCCAGTACGTGAACCTGCATTTAATGCACGGCATAAAGTAAAATTGTACTCGAGTGCAGACAGCTCATACTCGCTTCATACCCGCTCGCTTTGAGTTGGGCCGCTAGGCCTTGATTCGCTTGAGAGGTACTCGCTTGAGTGACTGTTCTGCACTCGCTTGCGATGGCTCGCTAGGAGTGACGTAGCACTCCCTTGGCCATCTGAAGCGACTGGAATAAGAAATGAAATTTCTTTACTTAATTTAAAATGTTCCTGACTTACATACTTCGAGGATAAACAAGAGTTTTTTCCTCTTTGTATTTGTGTCAGATTCATTTCATATTTTCCACATAGTAAGTGAAGGTTTCTAGCACGCTTCAGCTTACTTAGTGTACTTAAAATTGAAACGCTTACCAGTCAATCTCACTTCGTAGGAGATTGATACCACTTATTGAAGACTCCATTTTGAGGATTTGGATAGCACTTGATGGTTATTGCTTTGAAGCTTATTGATACCACCTGTAGAGTACTTCATCTTCTTGGCATTCATCTTCATGGCATTCATCTTCCTCTACGAATTAGAGAGTCCTCCATCGAAGTGAATGGGGGAGAGAATGAATATAGTACACAAGCTTGCTACAACCCAGAGGGGAGCTTCACGTAAGTGTACATATTCACGACGAATGGGGGATGAGTACAAGTCCTTATCTCAGAGCAGAAATGGACAGGATGACAATGAGAATGCTCTGACAAGACAATCTCGTATTTTATTCAGAAGCATGTCACCAGCCCTGCAACCTTTTGTAGAAAAAGGTAAACCTTCAAGCTTCCTCCTACAAGCTACAGAATGAACTTGCAATCGACTCGCTTTGACCCAGGCTAGGGCAAATTGAAGCGATGCAAAATTCAAAGTGGGGGAGGAATGGATAGACATCCGGCAGCTCAACTCAATGAAGAGTGAGTAAAGAATGGACATTTATCCACGATGAAGGAGATGAGAAGACTTGCTCCTCTTCGGCGGGAAGATGGGAAGAGGACACAAGGTCTAGGTGCCAGCCCTGCCTAAGCTTTCACCGTTTTTACGTGGGAAGGCCCGATGCAAGACCCCACAACCGTTACTAGAAACGGCAGTTGCGAGTGTTTATACCCACTCACTAGGAATCCTAGGCTAGGTAGCAGCTTTCCTTGCTCGCTTTGGAAGTAGCTTGCTCCGAGAGCAAACAATAGTTCCCCCTTAACCAATGGCTTAACAATTTCCTGTAAGCGGGTAGGGAACGTCTTCCAACACTCCTCCTTTCACCACCTTATATCTCCTTCTTCAAGCGAGTGGAATTTTGAAGTGACTCGCTTGAGTTGGTGAAGATCCGAAGCGAGTGACGCTACGAAAAACTAGCGACCACTCCTTCGTGCATCCTGGATCTAGCACTCTTCACCAGGGTCTAGCAACCCTAATTCCATGCATAGCTGATTAAAACGAGACTCAGTTAGAGGCTTGGTGAGGATATCTGCTCGCTGGAGATCTGTATGGATTTTCTCGAGCTTGATATCCTTCTTCTCGACATGATCACGAATGAAGTGATGTCGGATTTCCACGTGCTTGCATCTGGTGTGAAGCACTGGATTTTGAGAGATGCAGATCGCGCTGTTGTTGTCGCAGAATATAGGGATTTCATTCGCTTCAACATTGTAGTCCTTCAACTGCTGACGAAGCCATAGAATTTGAGAACAGCAGCTTCCAGCGGCCATATATTCGGCTTCAGTCGTTGAAGTAGCTACACTCGTCTGCTTCTTCGAAAACCATGAGATCAGCTTGCTTCCCAAGAACTGACAAGTGCCTGAAGTTGATTTCCTATCAATTCGGCACCCTCCATAGTCAGCATCTGAATATCCAGTGAGCTCCAAATTGTCCTCCGTTGGATACCATAGCCCAATATTGACAGTGCCCTTCAAATATCGAAGAATTCTCTTGGCAGCTTCAAGATGGTTGTGCTTGGGATTGCTTTGGAAGCGAGCACAGACTCCAACTGCAAAAGCTATATCCGGCCTACTTGCAGTGAGATATAGAAGGGATCCGATCAAGGCTCGGTTGTCTGTAGCATCCACAGACTTCCCATCTATGTCTGGCTCCATCTTCCAGTTCGTGTTCATCAGAATCTTCACAGCTTTGGCATGCTGAACAACTAACTTAGCAAGCATATTTCTTGTATACTTAGCTTGATTGATGAAGATGCCATCATCCTGCTGCTTCACTTGAAGACCTAGAAAGCAGCTCATCAAGCCAATCATTGACATCTCATATTTGGTCTTCATAAGCTCTCCAAACTTCTCACTAAGCGACTGGTTTGGTGATCCAAATATGATGTCATCCACATAGATCTGAACCCATAGAATATCATCTCCATGATTGATGGTGAATAGGCTTCGATCTATCTTTCCTTTGTGGAAACCATTATCCACTAGGAATTGAGATAGGGTATCATACCAAGCTCTGGGATCTTGCTTCAATCCATATAGGGCTTTCTTCAATCGATACACCTTATCTCCTTGCTCGAAACCCGGTGGCTGCTCCACATACACTTCTTCCTTCAATTCACCGTTGAGGAACGCGCTCTTCACATCCATCTGATAGACTTTGTATTTCTTGGCCGCTGCATAGGTTAGAAATAGTCGGATCGCTTCAAGTCGTACCACTGGAGCGAAGGTCTCGTCAAAGTCGATTCCTTCCTCTTGGCAGTAGCCTTTAGCGACGAGTCGCGCCTTGTTCCTCACAACGTTGTGGTCCTCGTCCGTTTTGTTTTTGAACACCCACTTGGTGCCAATCACATGCTGAAATTTGGGACGATCCACGAGATACCATACGTCGTTTCTGGTGAACTGATTCAGCTCTTCTTGCATGGCGATCACCCAATTTGAATCGGCTAGGGCTTCCTCCACGCATGACGGCTCAATGTTTGAGAGAAAGCAACTGAACATGGCACTTTCTCCAAACACTTGACTTCTGGTCACTACACCCTTGGATGGATCTCCAATGATTTGACTTGGTGAGTGATTCTTGAGCCATGCACGCTTGGATCCGCCAGCTTCATCTTCATCTTCTTCTTGGTCGCTCGCTTCACCTTCTGTAGCAGCTGGATTGGGTGCTTAGCCTGCACTCGCTTCAGGAATCTTGAGGGCAGCTTCATCTTTCCCTTGGACATTCTGCTCGCTTGAGCCCTTGATTTCTTCATCATCCTCAAGCATGTCCCAATATAATGAATTGATGGGTTCCTCGCTTGACTTATTTTCCTTGGATTGACCCTGTTCCTGTGGAAGACTCAAAGAAGACTCATCAAATACGACATGGGGTGATTCTTCCACGATTAGGGTTTTACAGTTGAACACCCTATAAGCTTTGCTTGATGTAGAATATCCTAAGAATATTCCTTCATCAGCTTTGCTTTCAAAGGCTTTCAATTGCGACTTCCCATTGTCATGGATGAAGACCCTACAACCAAAAATATGGAAATAAGATATGTTCGGAATTCTCCCTGTCCATATTTCATATGGTGTTTTGTCGTGCCGTTTGCAAAGAAGAGTTCGATTCTGCGTGTAGCATGCTGTATTGGCAGCTTCAGCCCAATACTTCATCGGAAGCTTCGAGTATGCAATCATGGTTCGAACGGCTTCTTTGATGATTCAATTCCTTCTTTCCGCAACTCCATTCTGCTGAGGTGTGCGTGCTGAGGAAGTCTGATGTGCTATGCCATGCTCCGTGCAGTAAGCTTCAATGGTAGAGTTCAAGAACTCTGTGCCTTTGTCGGAGCGGATGGTCACAATCGCTTGGTTCTTCTCCACAGCCAATCGCTTGAGAAGTTGTGGTAGCTTGGTCAGTGTCTCCTTTTTGCTGAAGAGAAATACAACCCAAGTGTAGCGAGAGAAGTCGTCGACTACAACTAGAGTGTACTTCCTTCCAGTTACACTAACTGGAGTGACTGGACCAAACAGATCCATATAAAGCAGCTCGAGCATTCGCTTTGATGAAGCTTCTTCGAGACTGGCAAAGTGCTTCTTCGTCTGCTTCCCTCGTTGGTATGGTGAGCATGGATGGTCTTTGATGAAGACTACATTTGGTATGCCTTGCACCAAACCCTTTCGAGCTAAGCGGTTTATGGCTTTGAAGTTGAGGTGGTTCAAGCGTTTATGCCATAGCCACCCTATTTCTGTAGCACTCCTTGCTACTAAGCATGTCTCCTCTTTGCAGCTTTCCCATTGTGCTATATAGACGTTCCTTTGTCTAATTCCAGTTAGCACAATCTGGGCAGTGAGCTTGCTCTTTACAATGCACTTATTGGAAATAAATTACACCTTGTATCCCTTGTCACAGAATTGTGAAATGGATAGCATGTTGTGCTTAAGTCCTTCCACGTAGGAGACTTCTTCAATTGTGAGCTTTCCGACTTTCAGTGCGCCGTACCCTTTGGTGCTTCCTCGAGAGTTATCACCAAAAGTGACCTGTGGACCCTTCTTCTCTATGTAGTCATGAAGTAGAGCTCTCATGCCGGTCATGTGTCTTGAACATCCACTGTCCAAGTACCAGATTTGTTGACCCTCACTTGGCATGGGATCCACGGCGCTCACCTGCAATTAGACAGATTTTGGTACCCAAATCAGTTTGGGTCCTTGCAGGTTAGTTCCCTTAGGTATCCACACTTGCTTCACTTTCTTTTGAAAGGTAGCTTGTGCTTTGGGTTTCTCGACCTTTGAAAACTGTGACTTCTGCCTTGAGGCAGCTTCACACGTGCAGCAGTGTGTGCAAGAGGGGTAGCGGCTCGCTTGAGGCATACCTATGCTCTTACCCTTATGCTTATATCCTGAAGCGACTCGCTTCGGATTAGCTACAGGCTTAGAGACTGACTTAGGTTTTACAGTCTGTCGAAGTGGCTCGCTTTGTTTCTTCGAAGCGGTCCAACTAGGGTTTCGACCCCGACTCGCTTGAGAAACTTTGGAAGTTTGAAGCGGCCTCCTTGGTGCTTCAAGTTCTTCCCCCTCAACGTTAGTCTGGTTGGACCATCTCCAGTCCAGATAACGTGACACATAGACATTACTCCTTTTTTTTGAAAGGGAGATCCTTTGTCTCTGGTGTCTTGGCCTGAGACTTAGAAGCTACAACTGGTTTCCTTTTACCTTTGGATTGGTAAGCTTTAGCATTGTAAGTGCTAGGAACAGTTGGTCTCTGCTTGCCCATAGTTTCTGCCCTTGAAGATATAGACATCTTCATTGGCTTCTTCTTAGGGTTCTCAGCCATTTGGCCTTTATCCTTGTTGGTGGTCGCTTTGGATGCAGTGGGCATTTCCAAAGTGACTGATGGTGTTGTGTGAGAATCACCAACAAAGACAGTCGGCTTGGAAGGTCCACCCTCATATCCGAGTCCTCCCTTTCTACCAAAAGGTAGAAGTGAGCTCTCTAGTGCCTGCCTAGCATATGAAGCTTTGTTCAAGTTGGCAACTAGGGCGGACTGGGTTTCATACCTTCCTTCCAAGCTTTAATGTCTCGCGAAGAGATCCTCGAACTTACTAGTCATAGCCCTTAAGTTAAGTTTGACTTGGTCAAGCTCAGTGGCTAGCTTTCGGTTCTCCTTCTCGCTTTGAGACAAAGCTTGTTTCAACACTTCGTGGTTGCTTGACAATTTGATGTGCTTGTCAAGCAACTCACTCCATGTCGAGGAATTTGATTCCTCTTGGTGAGTGTGTGCGAGTGTAATTGAACTAGGTGAGGGAAAGATGAATACCTGATCTCCGGTTTCCTCGTCGGTGAGCGCCATGAGTCCAAGATCCTCTCCCTCACTGGAGTTGGGATCTGTGAATGCATCCGAGTCGCTTGAGACTTCTTCAGTTGAAGCGACCGGCATTTCACTCGCTACGAGTGCTCTCCTTGGAGCATCCCTCTTTGGTCTCAGTTCCTCTCGCTCTTTTGCACTCAGCTTCGGACAGTCGGATTTGTAGTGGCCAATTTTGTGGCAGTGGTAACACTCCACTTCCATCATGTCCCTTGAGATCGGCTTGGTCGTCTCTTCTCTCTTCCCTTTTCCTTCTCGAGCATCAGTGCTCCTCCCTTTGTACTGCTTGTAGAATCTTTTGTACTTGCCCACTCGAGAGTTCATTTTGTTGAAGTTCTTGGATAAGAACGCAACATGTTCTTCGAGCTCTTCCCTCGTCATCTTGGCTAGCGACTGCTCGCTTGGCCCTTCAGCAGCTTTGAAAGCTACACCCTTTGACGTCGTGGGAGCTTCATCCTCTTCGTCGAGGTTCATTCGATTCAGATCGAATTCATGAGCTTTCAGTTCGGAGAACAAAATCTCCGGTGTGAGCTTCGATAGATCTTTGGTAGCTAGGTACAGCTCCTTCATAGTCTGCCACTTCCTCGTGAGAGCTCGGACAATCTTCAGGTTGACTTCCTTGTCTGTGGTTCCTTCCCAAGTGAGTTGAGAGTTGCAATGATGTTGGTAACTCTCAGCTCGAAGGCGTCGATGGACTCTCCTGGCTTCATTATCATACTTTCAAACTCTCGCATTTGTACGGCGAGCTTGTTCTCTTTGATCTTGTCCGTTCCTTGTGAAATGAGGGCTAGGGTTTCCCACATTTCCTTCGCCGTCGCACACTTCCTGATTCTAGGAAGGTAAGCATCCGACACAGTGCTCTACATCGTGTGACGTGCGATCTTATCAAGGTTGGCGATCTTAAAGTCGTTGGCATTGTATTCATCTTTGTCCTTCTCAACGTACTCTTGTCTGACATGAGCTTCGCGTCCTTCGGCGGCTGGGACGTTCACAGATATGGCTTTCTTGATCTCGATTGGTCCGTCCTCTATGACTTCCCACATCCGGTCGTGGATGGAGCATAGGAAGCTCTCGACTCGGAAACTCCATGTCTCGTATCCTTCGATAGAGAACTGTGGAAGACTTGATGCACTATATGTAGACATAGCAAACTATTAGCAGTAAATGCAATATGCGTGGGTGAGGTTTTGATGCACTTAGGAAATGGGATCCGGTTCGGTGAGACAACGTGAAGCGAGTGGGGACTCGCTTCGGATATGCAAAGCAGAGGCTCGAAAGAACCGCTGCTCTGATACCACTTGTTGGTCCCGGTTTGTTATAAGAAAAATACGTAGGGGGGGAGGGGGGGGGGGGTGAATACGTATTTTGAAGTTTTTCAACTTCAAATTCCTTAACTCAGAGTATGAAGTAAAGTGCTCGTAGAAATACTAAGACCTAGCCGAGAGCTAGATCTAAAGCAATCTAGATTCTCTTGACCTAAGCTTCAAGCCTGATCAAGAGTGAGACTTTACTCTTTGTGCGGAATTTGGTGAGCTAATGTTTTTCCTAAGTAATTAAAATATCCAGATTAAGTTTGTTTAGATGCACATGCAATGGATAATCAAGGTAAGTAAAGAGTTTAGGGTTAGAGAGATACGACACAGGGATTATAGTGGTTCGGAGATAAAAGCTCCTACGTCCACTTTGTTGCACTCGGCAACAGTTCTCTTCACTCAAGAACTTGAAGGTTACGGGTCCTTCAAAACCTGGTCGAGATCGGGCTTCACTCGCCTGGATCCAACGACAGAAGTAGTGATTGCGGGTTCACTACACAAACCTAACCTGGACTGGAAGCTTCACTCGCTTCAGTCCGACACAGACAGACAGGGAGATTGCGGGCTCTCCTTACAGCCTAGCTTCGATCGAGCTTTACACAAACGATGTAAGTGTAAGCTTGGATCTAGACTCTATGATCGAGGCTTCTTCAATCGATGAAAGAAGGGCCTTGGATCGAAACAACCTAACGACGACGAACACAAAAACCTAACAACAGATTTAGGGTTTTTGGTTTACGACGACACACTCTGAAGAGCTCTTTACAATAAGTGCAAAGATGGCTAGAGCTCTTCTTCTAAGCTTGGATATGGAATGGGCTTAGACTCTAAGTGTGAAGGTTGCGAAGACAAGTTCCGATGAGACTGGAACTTGGAGAACACTCGGAATACAAAGACTCGAAATTTGCTCTAAGGCTGGGAGTGTTTGTTTGCAGTACGCTCGAATGCTCAGGAAGTGTTCTGCTTCTCTTCGTCTTCATCCTTCACTATTTATAGGCGGAGGGATGCCGAGATTCATTGCTTGGTTGGTGGCTTTGTCCCTCCTCCTCTCGACAATACGTGCACAGGCTGGCTGCTTTTCAGACGCGCAGTTTTGGATTTTTGCCGGAAATGGCTAAGATCCAATTTCAATAGTAACTGGAGCGACCCAGTACTGTTGCGGCGCCCTGTCGGCCTGGCAGTCAACTCCGCTGCTCCTCTCCGCGTTCGACACGTGGAGATCTCGTAATAAATGTGGAGATCTCCAGTTGACTGGAGTTCAAATTCGGAGCGGGAATTGTGTTGTCGCTTTCTGGTAGGTAGTGGCTCGCTTCGCTTTGAAGTTGTAGCGTCCGCTTAGATTTGAGTTACTTCGTAGTCATTCTGTAGTGAGTCGCTTTGGGAAATAGAGTTCCCTAGTGACTGCTTTGGAAAATGTTGATTAGAGTTGACTCGCTTTGACTTTGAACTGTAGCGCTCGCTTCGCTTCGCTTTGGCAGACTCGCTTTGAATCTACTGTAGCGCTCGCTTCGCTTCGCTTCGCTATCTTCGGCACGCTTCACTTCGGCTTGCTAGACTTGCTTCGCTTCGGAAAACACACTCAAGCGAGTGGCCTTCACTTGAACTTTTGAAGTCTATATTCTAAGCAAAATAAAGAGTCATCCTAATAGAGTAGGCTTAGAAAAATTCTAACCTATTAACTACATCAAAACGGGTCGCTTGGGGACAGAACGCTTTGGGGGTTTTGGGATCAAATCAAAACAATTAAGTGTCCCTTATAGGTTCCCCCTTAACATGTTGTTCTTAACAATTCTCAACAATATATATATATATATATATATATATATATATATATATATATATATATATATATATATATATATATATATATATATATATATATATAACGTTATAATTTTCTTATAAATTTTTTTTAATATTAAGTTTATTTGGGTTTAACGGGTAATAAATGGGTCCGATGAATTGAAATTTAAACGGGTTTGGGATGGGTATGTGGGTATACAAAATTTTAATGGGTTTGGGTTTGGCAAAGTGCTTAATGGACGGGTACCCGGCCCATTGACATCCCTAAGAATGATGAAATCTGAGTGCTAAGGAGACTAGAGAATTTGCAGAATGGATATATACTTAAGATAGGCGACGGTGTTGTCGGGGAAAGTCTTGGCGATGGATAATCTGAGGTCACATTGTCGGATGATATTCTCTTGCATAGAGTAATCCGATCGCAACAATAGTAGAGAGCACTTACCCAAACATATTACTGTTGGAATCTGGACCGGGGGAGGACGGAGGCATTTGCAGGGCCTTGCTCAGAGCAAGGCTCTACTGAACTTTATGCAGCGGAAAAATGAAAATACGAATTAAAACAATGGATATGAAAATGGTTTTTCTGCAAGATATATGAATAATATATCTTGCAAGTGCCTCAAGGCCAAAATATCCACTATATTAAACAGCGAATAACGAAAATACAAGTCGAGACAAAACAATAAAAACTTTAGAACTAATCTAGAAACTCTCGACTACAAACTATGAAAACTATCTGAAAATAAACTCTCTCACTCAAAGATACTACATTTCTTTTCTAAGCTATACGTCTATGAGTTGTCGACGTTGAGAGAGATTTCACCACACCTCCGGATATTCTTCTCTTTAAATAGAGGCTTGAGTCTTGATCTCCAAGAGCCCATTCACGTTCACGTGTGTAGTGGGCTTTGACCCTTTCTCTTGCTCCATGAATTCATGAACGTTGTTGACGTAGTCGACCACTTCTCCTACTTCTCCATTCGATGCTTCCACTTCTCCCTCTATTTGTAACAACCTTGGACCAAGTCTTCCCCTCAAATGTGCACTAAATTTAACTAAAATTCTGAAAAATAGGAAAATAAATATACCAAAAGAAAGACAAAAATAATAAAAGAATTTAATGGAATTAAATTCCAACAATTACAAAGTGCTTCTAATCCAAAATATTTCAAAGTTAGAGCTATACTTGCACCAACAAATTTGCTTTTCTATAACGATAAATAAGAGTCAAGGACAGTCCCTCTCTAACATAGTGATGAAGATGGAAATAACTTCAACACCACAACTAATGTTGTGTACACGGAAATATTTCAAAAGTTGTGACGTAATTATCAATACAAATATTAATAATGTATACATAAAATTATTATATTTGGATCTTATTTTCTAGGATTAAATTTTCTTGATTTACTGGAGAGTAAATTGCAGGAGGAAGACTATGCTCAAACTTCAATAGCTTTGTAGAAGAGGAGCCGAGCATATTATTTTGATTCGGATTTCTTATATAATTTTCATATTGTTTCATTTACTTTTAATTAGTATTTGTGTATTACTTTAAAATATTTTTATGTATATTTCACAAGGAGCTTGGCTTTGTCGTTTTCGGCACCAAATGGATTTATAAGTCTTTAAACGTCGAAGATTTTTATATAATATGAATCGGCACTGAATTGGTTCTTCATATTTATTATTCTTAAAAAATTTTATTGTTTGTAAGTACATAAAAATCAAGAATCATAGTATGAAATATTTTAAAATAAATTTCATTGATAAAATATCTAAATGTTAAAAATAATTAGCACATGTCGATTTTCGACAGGTAGTAAACTAGTTTTAGTACAATGTGGGGGTGCGATTGGAACTTGGACGGGGCAACCAAAAGTTCTTAGGTGAGAAACATCAGGTTCTCTATCAGAAATTATTTGCAAAGGAGAGTAGTGGTGATAGGCTGCTGACCAAAGATGAACTAATGTTGCAGCATGCATTTTG
>CM057075.1:28478884-28590643 GCA_029379335.1 Thymus mandschuricus
TGATCTTGATAGATTCGGGGGGTGGAGTTTTTGCATCAACCATCACATGGATCCGTGGCCCGTCGATGTTAACTCGAGCAACGGTGCGGTGGTCAACCTTAATGGGGTAATTAACTATATTGGCTATCTTGGCAAGAGTCGAGGGCTGCCAAAGCTCCAACTGAAGCCCCGGGAGAGAAGCCCAGACCTTGAACTTGAACTCCGGCGCTTCGTCGAAATTGAAATCTGCCGGCATGGTGCAAAGCATTAAAGGAGTTCAAAACACGACAAGATTACCCCCACATCTAGCCGCCTCCATGTCTTCGGCATTCTCAAATCGGAAAACCATCCACCCTAACGGGTGGAAGGCAACCCGGGCAGGCCATGGCCACGTGAGGACGAGGCGTTCGATAGCATCTCTGCCGGGGAATTTCCCAGCCATAAAGCCGAGCAAGCAGTGCCCCCAAACTCACCGTGATAGGCACATAGTCCTCCGGGTGGAGGCAGAGGACATCCCCATCTACGTTCCCCTGCACATTCGGAAGCACTAAGTCAGATTTGAGAATAGTAGGCTTGACTTTGAGGTTCCCATCATGTAGCCAAGGATTTCGCTTCTGCCCAGTGCCCGTCTCCGGCCGAGCTCTCGCCCGTTCCTCCGTTGTAGGCGAGGAGACCCCACCATCTGCCGGGGCAGGGTTAGGGTCCATTGGAGGGAGTTTATCCTTCCTGTTCAAGACACCTCCATGGTTGATCAGAGGAGGGTTAATAGTTCGGAGCATTGTCCCGTCCGGGAAGGGTTCACCATGTGATTCCATCGATTCCAGCCAAGTAGCACCGGAAGTTCAGAAAATCCCAGATTATTCCCCAGCCAACAGAATGACCTGAAAATTGGAGGGAGAGCTCGTATGACAGGAAAACACAGTAAAATTTCCAGCAAAATTGCACGAGCAGAAATTAAAGGATATGACAGAACAGTAACGTCGCCTCCAGCAACGCAGTCTATCGCCGCCGGTGCTGCTGCAAAAATCACCAAAAATCGCAGAGGTGATGGAATCAGTTGAAACTTGGTGGAGTCCTTCATATGTGAGTGTAGAAACACCACCAGAAAAAGCGGCACCAACGCACGAACAAATTGATAAGAATTTGATGGAACAGTAACGTCGCTAGTAAAAACTACAGCCCAGATTCGCAGTGCAGCCACCAGAATTGAACAATTTAGCCCAGCCAAACAACTCGATGAAAGCTGCTGAAACTTTGTGTGGAGTGTCGACTGGATGTAGGGAGATGCCAGAAAAAAGTTTGGAGGCCAACGCACAGCTAGGTTCGCTGGAGAATAAACAGCAGCCCCGGACCTCTAAACGCCGCCGCCGGAGATCCGTCCGTTGGATTGACTTGAGATTCACACCGAACCTCCCTTGGAGCCGTACGACCCACCCACCAAGTTTGGGGGCAATCGAAAGGCCCGATTCGCCGGAAACACGAAGGCGGCGCCAGAACCCTAATCTGACGTCGCTGTCAGAATCGAACAATATTATACCAGTAGCTTCGTAATGATGTGGGGATGACGAAAATATAATTTTGGTGGTGAGATTGGCCGGTGAAGTGGCCGGAAAATGGAAGAAAGGTGACGGGAAACTAGCCGTTTGAAGCCGAGTTCTAGACAGAAGGCGGAGCTTTCTTTCTAGAGAGATAAAGTCTCGCTTGGTCTGTGATGCAATCTGTTATTATAACTAACACTGCACAAAGATATACACATATTTCATAATTTAAGATTTAAGAAGTGCATGCAACTATTAGTCTCTCCGTCCCACGAAATGATATGTGACTCTTAAATATATGTGAAATATAAAATATAGAAACTCACACCATTCGGTTGGACGAAGGGAGTAATATTTAATTGCCCCATCCTCTTAGCTTTAGTACCATATACTCCCCTAATCTCAAACCAATTACTTCATTTTATTGTAGAAATAACCTCATTTGAATAAAAAGTGGGACAATTAATTTGAGACGGAAGGATTATAAAACTTGATTCACTGATAGAGTTAGTTAATTACTTTTTATACTTTGTATTTACTGCATCTAATCAAAAAAACCATTGCTAATTGGCAGCTATGCAATAAGTGATACTTTTAAATATCAAACGCAAACCCAAAGAATGGATACATCTTTTAATACATGACTTAAAAGTTCTCTACTCAGTATCATATATGCAACGAGAATTAATAGACAATCAAATTATATGCATACTCCATATGTTTCACTTCATTTGTTTGTATTATTTTAAACTTCATATCTATAAAATGTGTGTCTAGGCTAACTGTAGTGAGACGAATAGAGTAATATACACATTATTTATTTATAACCACACATACATATGGACACACATAAAAGTAAGTTCAATGTATACATCATGGAACAAATAAATGATGGGACATTAAAGATCAGGAAGTAGAATAGTAAATACAAAATATAAATAACCTACATTATTGCCTCTTTGGAGCATGAATTTTGAATATGTTCTTTACGTTCCTCCATGGTCAACGCTAGATGTAATTGGGGCTATGATTATGTTGGGGTTATGATTAAGCATGTATAACTAGGTTATGGGAGGGGTTATATCCTAGGTTTATTAGAATTAGAATAATAGGGGGCTATGCATTTCCTCAAATTTGGGGATTATTAGTTTAGGGGTAGGATTGTAAATTAATGACTAATTTTTATTTATTTTTTAATTTGGGGGTTATGATTAGCTATTTGAGGGTTATATTTAGAATTACCCTTGATATTTAGGAAGTGTAAAGTTAGATGCTAAGAAAGTGGACTATTTGTTCAAAAGCCCAAAATGAATTCCACTTGGACTTTGGCCTAATTTAACACAAGCAGTAGAGAGCCTTCTGCAATGTTTGCTTGGGTTCTTACTAATCAAACTACTTGGGTTGGGACCAAAATGAATCCTACTTGGGTTGGGCCCAATTCTAACGTTTCCTTATATTATACCGTATGTTACCTTGAAATAGAATGAGTAAGTGAACCAAACCATTTATATACATCGAGTATTCTGAAATCGTCCTCTATTAAATATTAGCATATTAGTGCGTTCATGACCAATGTAATAGCAATAATATAATTAAAGAAAACAATTATAAGTATATGTATTTAAAATAAATCTTGCCGAAAAGGTAAAACCTTACTAAAAAATTAAAGGCAGAATGACAAATATATTAAAGCCAACGTGAATAGGAGAAAATTTATGTCACATACTATTCATTTTCAATTTCTTGTTTCATTAACGACCAAGCCATTTTTCTAATAATTAAAAAGTTTGTTACACTTATACTCCATCTGTCCCACTCATATAGGGATATTATCTTAAATAGTAAAATTTTAATCTATTAAAATCTATTCACACTACTTTATCCATCACTATCACTTTCGTTATAATTCTCGTACGAAAAAAAAAATTATCATTTTATGAGTGGAACAGAGGGAGTATTATATTGGTCACTCAAGCGTAATAATGCCTTTGGACTGAAGGAAAATAAAAGCAACCCTAGCCCATCTTTCTCCTTTGGGATGCAAAACAATGGGCATAAATTAGGGATTCACATGTTTCCATGTGATGCGTTCCATAACTTTATCTCACATCCTTCCCCTAACTAACGAGCTTTAATTCCATTGATTTTTTTTTTTCTTTTCCCTAGCAAATATCATACACATGAAATAAATTTATAGAGTTTGATTCATGTAATTTAGTGCATGAAATATGAATAAAATCCAAAAAAATAATTACTCTTAATATGATCTACGCTAGACATTATTTTAAATATAGTACGATACGCGATAAATATGAAGATATCAAAGAATCGACTTTCATATAAAGAAACATTATGGTAAAACAAATAAAAAGTTTAAGCATTGTTAGCACTTTCGTATACTAGGATTTTCACATACTAGGTGTTATTTTTTCTTGAAATCTCCCATTAAATTATACATGTAATTTTGACATTAACGTTGTAACAACTTTAACATTTTTTATAATTTCTACTATAAAATAAATCAAATAAATCAATCGCAACTAACAATGGATTTGATTGTTCAACACTTCATTGATATTTGTGAGTAATTTTATTTTCTTAATTTAGCGTGAGTAAACTAAAACGATTGACCAACGGAAGCAACAAAATTTAATATTTTAGGCTTGATGCGTCATGCTTTTGATATTAAATGTATCTCACTCTGTTTATTCATTTACTTTTGCCTGTAGTAAATTCTACTCCCTCTGTCCCTTTGGAGTTGTTACATTTCTTTTCAGCATTTTCGAGCGTCTTGATAATAAATTTCATAATATCTTTTTGTGAAAATTTTAAATTTACGAGATACTACAAGTGTTTTAGTATCTCATAAAAGTAAATAATATTTAAAAAGCTATTTTAAAACTCATCAATAAAATTCTCGAAAACGCTTGGGACAAATGTTAAAAAGAAATGTAACAACTCCAAAGGGACGGAGGGAGTACATATGTATAAGTGCAAAAATACTACCTCCATCCCATTATATTAGTCCACAATGGGATGGACACAATAGCCAATGCAAAGAGAGATATGTGGCTATAGTTAAATCTAAGGAGAGAGAGTTAATTGTGGTCACATATTCTTTGCCATTTTTAGAAAGTGAACTAATAAATGAGATGTCCCAATAAGGTAATGTGGACTAATATAATGGGATGGAGGTAGTATTACACTTAGTTTGCATTTTTTTTTTTGTGCGAAAGAAAATGTAAGAAAAAAGAAATCATTCTTAAAATTTTCTTTATTTCTCACATTTTCTTACATTTTCTATTTTTTTCCTTCATTTGCACTAAAAAATGTAGAGAAAAATATTATCTCTTCAATTTGGTATTGTAAATATTTTCTCCAATTTAAAAAGTAAAATTTCCCCTCATTGATAAAAGGTGAAAAATGTGACTAAAATGGTGAAATTTATAGGATGGTTTTCTTTCTCCTCTTATTTTCTTTTGCATCAAATAACACACTTTACAAAATAAATTAATATAAAAAATAAAAGGATTTATAATTAATATGAAAGGGAAAAAAAAAAGAGAAAAAGAAAAAAGAGAAAAAAGAAAAAAGAGGAAGATTAATACCACTCCGGTCCACACATATTGACTCATTTGCTTTTTGCACGGGAACTAAGACGAAAATATTTAGTGTATAAAGTGTATTTTGTAGGGAAATGTAATGTGGTTTATGTATTTAGACATATTTTAGAAACAGAGCATCATAGATGCATAAAAACATGTTCTTGTCTGATCTTAAATGAAAGATCGTATCAAGACCTTTAATTTGATATAAAAATCATAAAAATCCGATAACAAACGAGCAAGTTATAATAATTTAAACTTTCAAAATTTAAATTATATTGAACTACGTGCAGAAAAATGAGTGGATGAGATTTAAGTATGGAATGTTAAGTGTAATAAGGGGTTTACTAATTGTACTTATTATACTCTAATTATTTCTAAAAAAGGAAATGAGTCAATATGTGTGGGACGTACCAAAAAGGAATATGAGTCAAGAAGCCTGGACCGGAGTGGTACTATTATACCCCCCACACCGTTAGAGCGGCGCAGTGTCAAAAAAAGAAAAGAAAAGAAAAGAAAGGTGTATCATTGCCAGCTAGCTCTACGCAGCTGTCTCCTACCAAAACATTCACTCTCACTTATTGTCAATTTTTCCCCCTTGTCGGTGACATTAAATTAATGTTTAATTTATGCTGTTTTATACTGTAAGAAATTAGTTTAATTAATAGTAACTCCCCAAATAGCTTGCGGTCAACCCAAACTATAATGACATTGTTCATTCAAAAATATAACTCTGAATTTATTTTTCAAATAATTAAACGTTTGTTGTATGTCAAGTTAAAAAATTTAGTCACAAATTTAAAAAAATACAACTAACGACAAGCGAGTTAAGATTTTACATCTACTGTTCTGTAATAATTAAATTGAAACGGAATAATTGTTGCCAGCCATTTTCAGACCTAATAGTCCTATAAATATCAAACTTTTAGTTAAAGATACAAAAATATTCCAAAAAAGCAATAATATATATTTAAAATTAATTCCGAAAATGAGAAATAGTAGTATAGCATAGAATCCGCTGTGTGAGTCCTTTTTTTCTGAAACTCAACTCTCCAAATTCCTACTCTGCTCAACACACATTTCACGCACTCTCACACACACACCTAGAGAGAGAGAGAAAATGCACGCAAAGACGGATTCGGAGGTGACGAGCCTGGCGCCGTCGTCGCCGGACAACAACCGGCGGCCGGTTTACTACGTGCAGAGCCCGTCGCGCGATTCGCACGATGGGGAGAAGACGACGACGTCGTTCCACTCGACGCCGGTGCTGGGAAGCCCCATGGGATCGCCGCCGCGGTCACACTCCTCCGTCGGCCACCACTCCCGGGAGTCCTCCACCAGCCGCTTCTCTGGCTCGCTCAAGCCTGGATCGAGGAAGGTCTCACCGAACGACGCCGGATCTGGGGGCAGAAAGGGGGGCCAGAAGAATTGGAAGGATTGCGATGTGATTGAAGAAGAAGGCCTTCTTGAAGATGAGGAGTCGCAGAAAGGATTGCCGCGTAGATGCTACTTCCTTGCTTTTGTTGTTGGATTCTTTGTGCTGTTTACGTTTTTCTCCTTGATTCTGTGGGGTGCCAGCAAACCTCAGAAACCCAAGATCGCGATGAAGGTAAGAGTTTTTCCTTCTCTCTCCTCTGGCTTTTTACTGAAACATTTTGGTTGACTTGGTGGTTGGTTGAGTTTGAACTTTTGTGGAATTGATAATCAATTGGATTGTGATCTTCTAGCTATTTTGTGTTCTACTTTGAATCGAAGTTTTCTTAGTTCTGTGATTAGGGTTTAGGGTAATCGCAATTGTGATTGTGGCGAAATTCGTGCTGAATTGTGATTTGTATGAATGGATTTGTTGAGGGTTTGTAATTTTGGGGGTAGTGGTGGCATTGTAATTTGGTAGAAATTGGATTGTGTTGTTGAGGGTGATGAACAATGTTTAAGTTTTTTTAATGAGTTTGTGATCTATCAATGGCCGCAGAGTATTACATTCGAGAGATTTATGGTTCAAGCGGGTTCGGACTCGACTGGAGTATCGACCGACATGATCTCCGTTAACTCGACAGTAAAGCTTACTTACCGTAACACGGCTACATTCTTCGGTGTTCACGTTTCTTCAACTCCAATCGCTCTCACCTACTCCCAGCTCAATATCGGCTCTGGAACTGTAAGCCACAGATATGATCTATGATTTGGAAATTGCTCGGTCCCTGTTTTCTCTGAGGAAGTTAGTACTTAAAAATCTGATGATCTTTGTGCAGGTGAAGAAGTTCTACCAATCGAGGAAGAGCCAAAGGACCGTGTCCATCAATGTAATCGGAGACAAGATCCCGTTGTATGGAAGCGGAGCTAGCTTGAGCACGCCAACTGGGATCACTGCTCTTCCTGTACCGTTGAAACTGGAGTTCACAGTCCGGTCGAGGGCTTATGTTCTGGGGAAACTGGTGAAACCGAAGTTCTACAAGAAGATCGAGTGCTCCATCATCTACGAAACCAAGAAACTCAACGTTCCCATCTCGCTCAAGAATTGCACTTACAATTAATGGACACGATCTGTGCTTCTGTTCAAGATTTTGAGGTGATCATCGAGGCTGGAAGGAGGGAAATATACAGGTTGGATTTGCTTGAATTACCAGCCATTGTTTATGAAAAGCTTGATTTAAATAAGAGGTTATGAATTCTTCATATGTATGTTTATATATTACATCGCCTGTGGGCTTATTAATTTAATTTATTTTGGTAAATTTGAATTTCGGTGAATTCTTGAGTTTTTAGGTTTTATAGAATTTTGTGTGGATGTATCATCCGCTCGATTGGAATGTGTAATTATGTGTTACTTAACTTATTTTTTGCTGCTGGGTGTTTTGTATTGAGTCAACTGAACAATGAAATGTTCAATGTAGAACATGAATTACAATTATGGTTTTTATATTTCATTAAATAAACATTCTACTGTTAACACTCTTAACATTTAATTACATAAACGTTTTACTGCCCATTGCTGACGTGAAGTGATACAATTTACTTTTTTATGATATGTAAAAGTATATATTTAAATCTTTTATATATAAATATTTATTAATACTTTTTTCGTCCCACTTAATTAGTCCATATAGGGTATGATATAAAAATCAAAGAAAGCAAAAGATAGAGGATTTTAAAAGGTGTTTTGTGTGTTACTTACTTTACTTCCTTTTTAAGAAAATAGATTACTAAATGAGACAAATTAAAAAAAAAATGTAAACTATATAAGTGAGACGGTAGATCATGATTATCATCTAGACATTCTTAATATTAATATGCTTACTATGCGTAGGGTTACATTCCTCTTATTTATGAGAATCTATGATATCTCGAAACTGTTTTTCATTTATATGCATGGATAACAAATATTACTACATTCGGTGATAAATACTCGTAACTAAATGTATTAATTAAGAATAAAATACACATATATATGGTGCCAAATTTAACGTAACATGTATTTCCACATTCGGTGCAAATGAGTAGGCTGGGTAGCAGATGACTTTTGCACCACGTGATTAGGTCAATGGATATCGAATGTACTCCTGATACGAACCTCAACCCTAACTCTAACCTTAATGGCGAGGAGCATGCAGACGAGGAAGATAAGGGGGAGGAGGCTGTCGCCGGCGACAGCCTCCTCCCCCTTATCTTCCTCGTCTGCATGCTCCTCGCCATTAAGGTTAGAGTTAGGGTCGAGGTTCGTATCAACTCCCTCCCCGTTAACACGCTCCTTGTCCACAAGGAGCAAATTTGGAAATCGGCGATGAATGACCTCATATGGCTCCCACGTCGGCGACGCACCCTCATCATCATCCCACGAAATCAAGCCTTCCTCGACAACAACACCATTTTTTTGCACACGACGATGATCCAACAATGCCAATGGCCGAGCCACAGCCCGCCCCCGCGCAAAAAATGACGGAAATGGCGGCAAGCTAGACGCGCTCCCTTCCACAAACGGACGTAAGAGACTCACGTGAAACACGTCGTGTATTCTACTCTCCTCGGGCAGCTTCAAACGGTACGCAACTTGCCCGATTCTTTCACACACCTCGAACGGACCATAATAACGTCTCGCTAGCTTCGGAGACAACGGTTTCGCCACAGAATGCTGCCGATACAATTGAAGTTTCAACAATACTCGATCCCCAACCTTGTACTCCACATCACGGCGACCACGGTTCGCCGTGTCGCGCATTTGCTGCTGGGCCTTTTCGAGATTATGCCGGAGCCATATCAACAATTCCCCACGCTGCCTAATCACCTCAGCAACCGAAGCCGGACACGCCGCTGACGGGCGCGGTGCTAACAACGTGGGCGGATCCCTCCCATATAGTGCTTTGAAGATAAGGGGGAGGAGGCTGTCGCCGGCGGCGATTATGATACGACGGAGAAGCAAGTCGAGGAGAATGGAGGAGAGGGCCGAAGCGAGAGGCCGAAGAGGGTAACGCGCGAACCCAAGAAGTTCGATGGGTTCGTCGCGTATCGTTAGCATGATTTGTTTCTATTTTTTCGTGCATGGGCTTAGCCCATTAGTGGTAGGCGAGTCGGGCCTAAGTGCTCCTTTCGGGTTTTCTTATTGGTTCTTTCCCGATCGTAAGAGTCGAACCAATCAGGGTCCTAGTATTTAATTCGAGTGTTCGGGTTGTATTATAGATCATCGATAATCAAAACCCTAATTCTCTTATTTTTCTTTCGCCGTTAGTTGTTTTAATTTCCGGTGTGATCGTCGGGGAAAGCCCGCGACTACCTTGATCGTTGTTTCGCGCGTGAACGTCTCGTTCGCGGTGTGATAGGATAGCATAATCCTATCAACTCCCTCCGTCTTTAAATAAATGTCCCCCTCCGTGAGAGAGGAGGGGACACTTATTTAAAGACGGAGGGAGTATTATTGGAATTTTGCGTGATACTATAGTACATAATATTCGTCTACACCACATTAATTATTACTGGTCTGCAGATCTTAGGTGATAATTTTAATTACTCGGCCAATGTAATACATTCTCATCGCCCATTACACTGTACTAGGAGCGTAAAAAAGAGAAACGTTACAGGTTAAAAAAAAAAAAAAATTTACCCCTCCGTTGCACTTAATTAATCTCATAGGAACATTATATACATCCTATATGAATATTCAATGTGACTAATTAAGTGGAACGGATTAAGTAAATAATAATGGAGAAATGTGGAGAGTAGTGGAATAAAAAACTCACCCTATCAAAACTAAGACAATAAGGGGGTGTTTGATAGGGCAGATTAAGTAAGATAGGATAAATAATCTGGCTTTATCTAGGCTTAATCTAGTGTTTGGTACACCATATTAATTATAATGGGGGCCCTAGATAAATAGAGGGCCCAATACTATATCACTATTTACTCAAGTTAATTTATCTTGCCTCCTCCCCTCCGATAAGGAAACAGTAACCCATGTTTATCCCCCTTTTCCCCTTTTGCCCTCACTCCTCTCTGTCGAAACATTGAAGAACACGGTGAAAATTTTGTGTCTTCTTCTATTTCTCTTGCCGAACGACGTGGACAGACACAATAAGGTGTGATGGCGCCGGCAGCGCAATTCCGGTGAAGGAAACCACCTCCACGATTTTGCGGAAGTACTAATACCGCTATTCGCGACTTCATTCCGCTTCAATACAGATGTGCAAACCCTCGCCCGGCGTGGACTCGAGGAAGAAGACGCAGATTCTAATGAACAGTGAAGTCTCCTTCTTTAGGATTTGAAAGGACTCCTATTTATATAATCTTCGTATACACTGTCACTCTCTCCTATTCGAAATGACTCCTATTTGACAGATATGGTGTTCTTGCCAGGAGAGGGCGTTTCTTTTCTGATCAAAATAGTGCGCTGGGCAATGGAGGAAGAAAGAGACGGAAGTATAGAAAAAGTTGCAGGAAAAGAAATATGAGAGGGGATGAAGTGGGGGTGGTGGGAGATGAGAGAGAAAGAGGCTTTTATTTTAAATTGTTTTTTTAGTTGTAAGGGCACATGTGTAATTTTGCTATAATATCTTGAATTCACCAAATATATAATCCTACATATCAAACACAAGTATAGATAACTAATCTTACTACTATTCACACTATTAGTCTTAGGTTTATTTATCTTACCTTATCTCATTTTCCTACCAAACAAGCCCTAAATGTAAGAGCATGTATAATAAAGGAGTTCTTGTCTATGTGGCAAAAATAAGAATTCACTCTTTAAATTGCACCTCCTGTGGACATCCCCACAATAAGAACTCATGTTCTTATAAAATATCATAGTTCTTAAGAAAAAGTGGGACTTGTCCTGTGTAGATCACTCACCACAAAACCAATGTTTTAAAACCCGGTCCGGCCCGCCCGGTCGGACCGGTTCGACCGCAACCCGGAGTTGTTGCCTGGCCGGGTTGCATGAAAACCCGCCATATAGCTTAACCCGTTATTGGCCCGTCCGACCCGGGTTGACCCGACCGGGTCAGTGACTCGGAGGCGGGTTTGAAGACCCGCTGGGTCAACCAAAAATGTTGAAAATGGTGGAGATAGGATTTGAACTCGGGCCAATTGGAAGGCAAGCTAAGTATCCTACCACTCCACCATCATTTCACATTGATATATATATTTGAAAGGGTTATAATTATATCCTTTTTATGTTTATGAGTTCATTTTTACCTCTTTAATTATTTATTTCCCTATCTAATTATAACTAATTACATGCAAATATATATTTATTATGAGTTTTAATGATTAGTTTTTATGATTTTGTGGATTTTTATTTAATAAGTGATAAATTTTAAAATGTTTATATATATATATATATATATAGGGGATGGTTCTCATGGGAACCTTTCACTTCATGAGAACTAGGAACCATTCTAGTCCATTAGATCATGGGAGATCTATGGACAAAATTAATCCCTACATTAATTAGTTAATTGATTTAAATCTAATTTTAATTATTCAAAAGGGCAGATTAGTCAATAAAAAAGCAAACTAATCCACTTACCTTAATTATAGGGTGCATTATATTTGTTAGATTTGAATAATCGATGATGATTCCAATTCAACTAGGGTTCTACGCCAATTCCAATAAGCTTATGAATTAAAATCAGTGCTGATCTCCAAAAAATCTATGCTTAAAATTTCAGAAACCAAGATTTCTTCTTTCTCCACGTTAACTCGTTGATTGAGAGTTTGATTGAAAATCTGCAGGGACTACGCGGCCAAAAGTAAGCAGCAACAGGCCGCCGAAACCCGTTTCGCATCCGGCGCAACGGAGCAGTAGCCGAAACCTGCTTCTTAGGCGACAAATCGGAGCAGCAACCAGCCGGTGAAACCTGCTTCACAGGCGACGAAATGGAGCAGCAACCAGCCGCCAAAACTTGTTTTGCAACCGGCGAAACAGCGCAGCAACCAGCCGTCAAAACTTGATTCGCAGCCGGCAACGCAATAACCAGCCACCGAAAACGCGAAGATCGAAATAGATCGACGGTAAAGTTACAAATGTATTCTTATGTTGATGCTTTATGCTTAGAATTTTACGCAATAGACATAGGCTTAGAATTTTGGTTTCATGCTTCGTTGAATTTGTTGTTTTATTTATCAAGCATTTAATCGAACAATTTCATGCTTTATTGAGTGTGTTGTTTTGCTTATCAGGATTTTCATCGAACAAATTTCAGGTATCATAATAATCAATTTCATGCTTTCTTTGAAACATTTTATCGAACAATTTATGGACATAGTTTAAGCATAAATTGAGAGTAATGTAAGCATATTTTTCAAAGTTTATTTTTCTATGAAGCATTTTATCGAACAATTTATGTACATAGTTTAAGCATGAATTGCGCCTAATGTAAGCATAAATTTAAAAGCTTATTTTTCCTTGAAACATTTTATCGAACAATTTATGGGCATATTTTAAGCATGAATTGCGAGTAATGTAAGCATATTTTTCAAAAAAAAAATTTATGAAGCATTTTATCGAACAATTTATGTGCATAGATTAAGCATGAATCGCAACTTGTGTAAGCATAATTTTCGAAGCTTATTTTTCCATTAAACATTTTATCGAACAATTTATGGGCATATTTTAAGCATGAATTGCGAGTAATGTAAGCATATTTTTCAAAGCTTATTTTCTATGAAGCATTTTATCGAACAATTTATGTGCATAGTTTAAGCATGAATTGCGAGTAATGTAAGCACATTTTTTAAAGCTTATTTTTCTACAATTTTTGTGCATGGTTTAAGCATGAATTGAGTTGAATGTAAGCATATTATTCGAAGCTTATTTTTCCATGAAACACTTTATCGAACAATTTATGTGCATATTTTAAGCATGAATTGCGACTAATGTAAGCATATTTTTCGACTTCTTTTATTGCGCAAATAAAAGAAATAAATTTGAGTGAAGGAAGCATACATAAAAGGAAGCGCGTACAAGAACATTCTGCTGGTGGTTTTATTGTTGAAAAGCCGAAAAAGGTAAACTTCAAAAGGAAGGAACCGGAGCATTGGAGCATGCAAAGAATGTCGGCATTGGAGCATTAAGACGCATTTTTTCTTTTATCATATTACCCTTACTTTTTTTTTTTTCTTTGTTGATATACTTTTATCGAACATAAAGTGTACATTATAACAATTATATTGATGCTTTCTTGATTAAATTATTTTGCTTTTAATTTTTCCTAATACTACTTGTTGCAAGTGGTCTTTTCATTTATTACAACGATATCGTTTACTTCGATAAATGGGACAAGTTTATAAAACATAAATGTGCCACTAAAAAGAACAACATTGCTCGTTGTTTCTTTCCTACCATTTTTACATGTAACATTGCGGCTATGAGTAATAAGAATTTTTTTAAAAAAAAAATACAAGCAATGCTATAACTAAACCATAAAACCTAAAAAAATAGTAACACAAATGAATAATAATTAAGCATCAAATAAATTATAATTAATAATACATTTAATTATACGAGTCATGCTTAATTATAACAAATAATACGCTTAAAAAGCATATAAAATTTTTATTAAACAATACGAGTCATGCTTAATTATAACTGATAATACGCTTAAAAAGCATATAAAAATAGCTAACTAAAAAGAAACCATGCCGAAAATTTTAATAATGATGACAACGACGCAAAATACATAAACTCAATAGGACGTTTTATTAAACAATACGAGTCATGCTTAATTATAACAAATAATACGCTTCAAAAGCATATAAAAATAACAAACTGAAAAGAAACCATGCCGAAAATTTTAATAATGATAACGCAAAATACATAAACTCTCCAGTACGTTTTATCGAACAACTGATGCAGCAGGTGGAGACATTGGCCCCTTCAAAAGGAAATGCGGGCAGGGTACGCAGGGAAGGTTTAAAAGCGGCCCCTTGCCTTGTACTAGTTCAGTCCTGTCCACTCATGTTAGGCCTATTCCACTTATTACAGCCGGGAGAAAGCAAGGACTGTAACTACAGGATTCTCTTTCCCGTTGAACTAGAAAGCATACTACTTAGATAAGAGTTCTTCATGTGCACATCCCGTAGGCAAGGAAAGAGATTAGTTGAAAGCCAAGTCATCGACTGACCGATTTCTCAGTAACTCTGGTTCAAGGCAATGTAACAAGCATCATACCATTTGTAACTATAAGAAACAACTTAGACACTATTGATCAAACTTCATCAAAACCTCAAAGTATCAGAACAGTTAATTAAGCAACTTATCGTTCTCCCAATCAACTTCCACCAACTCTAGCACCCATGTTCTCTTCGAAGAAAACTCCGAAGTAGGCTATTCGATCGGTGCACTCAGACCCGACTTCCGGCAAAACATTTATATATTTTTCATCCATTACAAATCATTTGAAACATACATAAATCAACAACAGAAAATCGAACGGCAGGCGGCGGCCGCGGCGTCCCAGATTGCGGCTCGCGGCGACTTGTTTCTATCTCCAACTCTAATCAAGAGAGAGACGAGATTTAGAGGGAGGGAGAGATCAGAAAGAATATAGGGAGAGAGAAACTAACCTGTACGGTGGCGGCTGCTACTGTCTCTGGCAGACGTTGACTCGACGGCGGCATCTCAGCCGGGGGTCGCGCACCTACTTTCTCTGCTTATCAAAACACTAAAAACGAAAAGAGAGTGGAATAGGGAAGGAGAAGAAAAGGGACCGTGGCCGGAGTCGGCCCTCGCCGCCGGCGAGGGCGGCGCCGGCAGAAGTCGTGTGAGAGAGACAGAAAGGTCCGAGAGAGATAGAGAATGGATTCTTTAATATCCCACGTTTTAAGGAACGAATAGAACATATTACAATATTACCCTTTCAATTTATAAAACTGCCAAATTTAATCAACATGATCTTCAAATCTCAGCCGTTTATTCTCTTAAAATCAACGGATCATAAAGGTTCCTAGTTCTCACGAAATGAAAGGTTCTCATATGATCTATTCTCTATATATATATATATATATATATATATATAAATATATATATATATATAGGGATTGGTTCATATGAGAACCATATTAGTTTGTGAGAACTAAGAACTAATATCCACCATCCATTTTAATAGATGGGTGGTTCAGATTTATTTATGGAATTTAATGTAAAAAAGGCAGTTTTATTACTCCCTCCGGTCTTTTCAAGTTGTTACACTTTCCTTTTTGGGCCGGTCTTTTCAAGTTGTTACCTTTCCTAAAATGGTAAGTATTAACAAAAATTAGGGCCACTAATTGGGCCATTAAAATAATTAAATTAAATTAATAAATGATTAATTAATTTGCAAAAAAATAATTTAAAATCGAAAAAAAATAATATTAAACTAATATTAAAGTCAAAAAATAATATTAAAAAAATAATATTAAAATCGAAAAAAATAATATTAAAATCGAAAAATAATTAATTAATGAATTTCGAAAATGAAGAATCCATTAATTTGCAAAAAAAAAAAATTAAATTAAATTAATAAATAATTAATTAACTAGATCTTAAATAGAAAAAAAATAATTAAAATTTTCAGTTTTTTTATCGTTAATAAATTAACATAATTAATTACTAGTTCTAATTCATTAAACTCTAGAAATATCAAACCCACTTCAACACTAAACACTCCTACCTTAATTTTCGTGCCGAAATGAAGTGTAACAACTTCAAAAGACCGGAGGGAGTATTTAATAGGGGTATTAAAGTAATCTTTATTTTTTGTTCCACAATTAATGGGATTAATTATATCTCATTTATTTTCTCTTTCATACATTCATAAAAATTATGCGTACCGTATTTCCTCAATTAATTTTCTTCTTCTTTTTATTCAAACTGATACTACAAAATTATTATGCATTTTTACGACCATGCTTATCTAGATATAAAAGTGTGCTTTTTACATATATTTTTATGCTTTTATATTAAAAAAATATTATGATTGCGTGTAATTTAATTCTGTTTATTTATTTATTTAATTTTTTTTTATAATTTTCATATACATGTTAAACATGAATAAATAGGAAGATAACATATAAACATGATTATTTAAGCTTAGATAGATCTTAGTTGCACTCGATTTTTTTTCTCTATAATTTTCATATACAGGTTATTAAGCATAAATAAATAGGAAGATAGCATACAAATATGGTTATTTAAGCATACAAATAAGTTTTAGTTGCATTCGAATATTCATCTATGTTTTTTTTTTTTTTTTTTTTTGTAATTTTCATATACAAGTTATGAATGAATAAATAGGAAGATAACATATAAACATGATCATTTAAGCAATGGAATAGGTCTTAGTTGCACTCGAATTTTTTTTTTTAATCTTCATATACAAGTTATTAAGCATAAATAAATAGGAAGATAGCATAAAAATATGGTTATTTAAGAATAGAGATGAGTCTTAGTTGCATTCGAATATTCATTGTCATTCACGATATTTAAACATATTAATATAAAAAACAAAAAGCATGTAATTTTCATATACAAGTTATTAAGCATAAATAAATAGGAAGATAGCATATAAATATGATTATTTAAGCATATGAATAGGTTTTAGTTGCATTCGACTATTCATCTCTTTTTTTTATTCTAGTTTTAGTATTCTTCATATACAAGTCATTAAACATAAATAAATAGGAAGATAACATATAAATATGATTACTTAAGCATATGAATAGGTCTTAGTTGCATTCGAATATACATCTATGTTTTTTTATTCTATTTTTTGTAATTTTCATATACAATTTATTAAGCATAAATAATTAGGAAGATAGCATATAAATATGATTATTTAAGCATGGGAATAAGTCTTAGTTGCATTCGAATATTCATCTATGTTTTTTTAATTCTATTTATTTTGTAATTTTCATATACAAATTATTAAGCATAAATAAATAGGAAGATAGCACATAAATATAATTATTTAAGCATAGGAATATGTCTTAGTTGCATTTGAATATTCATTGTCATTCACCATATTTAAACATGAATTGATATATTAAAAAAAAGCATTAATTTTCATATACAAGTTATTAAGCATAAATAAATAGGAAGATAGCATGTAAATATGATATTTAAGCATAAGAATAGGTCTTAGTTGCATCGAATATTTATGTTAATTAATAGGATAATTAGTTTTAGGAAGTGGCGACAATCTTGGAACGTGTAATCTTTTCTTTTATTTTCTTTACTAAATTGCCCTTTAAAATTTGAGATAAATCATTAAATAAGTAAAATTAATAATTTGAAATTTAATATCCACCATTAGATTCTATAAAATGAGTGGATAAGATTGGTTCTTAGTTCTCAAGATTGATACCATCTCCCATAAGAACCCACCCCTATATATATATATATATATATATATATATATATATATATATATTATTTAATTCATTAACGGGAAGACCCAAGGTTCGACCGGTTCGACCAATTAACCCGTGACCCGAAGGCTACGCCGGGTCGACCTCCGGGCCGGGTCTGAAAACATTGCACAAAACCAATAAGTGGGATCCTTAAATTGTGTAAGAACCCTTTTTAAGAACCTTAACATTGTAATTTTTTTAATAAGATGAGGTTCTTATTTATGTGGCACCTCTAAGAACCCAATTTGAGGATCTTACATTGTACATGCTCCAATAAATCATTTAAGATATTAAGGATACACAAGTCATTTTACTGAGAATCTTTTCATTTAAAAAATCACACTAATTTGAGGGACGGAGGGAGTACAATATACTTTGTTGTCTTCGTTAACTAAGAATATATAAGGAGATACGACTTATATATTAGAAGACCACCACAATATTTTGGGAGGGTACCTTAGAACAAAATTGTGCGAACTTGGTCCAAGACGGACAATATCATAATAATGTGGTTTAATAGTACGTGATACGGTCCTCAACAATTGACGTCGTCTGTGAGAAATGATGTTTCGTTACAATATTTACATTAATTTCATGGTGCTAATTTCATGTACGGATACTTGATCACTATTTATGCATGCTTATTTGTGTAATTTATACTTTAATAGTGTTAATTGCATAATATATTACTATATGAAACATAATACGTTTAACGTATTTGCCTAAATTGGAGTTTAGGTTAATCGTAGAATTGGAATTGTTTTATTTAGATGCCATTAAATCTAGATTTGTCATATTATTTGTACTTGAACTTTCAGTACCTAGCTTACTTCTTATGATACTTAAAAGTGTACTCCCTCCGTTTTTTCTGACGTGGTCTGATTCCTAATTTGGGTTGTTTTCCTTCAATTCGCATGTTTCCTTTTATGGCCTAACAAACACAATTTTTATCCCTAAAATTACATTTATCTTTAACTCATATCACATATTAACTTTTTTATTATATTTCTTAAATATCGTGCCGAAAAGAAACATGTCACATAAAAAAAAAGGAGGGAGTATAAATTTAGATTAGCATACTATCTAGATTATCTTAGCCAAAATCTAAGGTTGCATGAGTGAATACTTCTCTAATTTGGATTGAAATTGGTTAAATGGATTAATTGATTCTTTGTGTAAATTGAATTAGATCATACAACACTAGAATCAGCCCTTTTGTCATATTTGATTTAATTCTTTTAGATTCGTTTTTACTAGATTTATTTAGATTTGTTTTTATTTGAATTTATTATAATTTGCCTAAGATTTTAAAATTCAAAACCAAAATTTCTCTTTGCCTAGACATTTGTGATAATCTAAAGTAGTGGTAACTTATGTATTTTTGTATATCAATCAGTGTGGATACGATACCCGTGCTTTCACTTTACTACGCTATTTAGTGTGGTGAAAATAGTGCAATCAATTTTTGGCGCCGTTGTCGTGGATTGATTTGATTTTATACAAATATTTAAAAATAAATTTAATATGTGAACTAAGATTTTATTTTTATTGTTAATTCTCATTGGTCTACATTATTTTTTTAAACTTTCTTTATTTTCTCTAGATAATGCATGACCACAAGATCCAAAGGAATACAAATTGTTCAGTTGGATTTGGAGATCAAGCAATCTTTGAGGGGAAACGCAAGGAGAAAAGGACAAGCGAGAGTGATACACCATCACCACCACCAGAAGTTCTAGAAGATCCAGAAGTTATGACAAATAAGGCAGAAAATAAGACCCTCAACGATCGGTTCAAACCTACCGTTGAGAGTTACGAGAATGGAGGATAGGGGACTTTGCAAGCTATCCAGTTTGAATTGAAGGCATCCCTCATCAACATGGTGCAGACCAACCAGTATGGAGGACGACCTATGGAGGATCCAAAAACTCACCTTAAAGCGTTCTTGGATATCTGCACCACCTACAAGGTGAATGGAAATACTGCAGACTACATCAATATCAGCCTTTTTGACTTATATATACCCGAAGGATGACGCGAGGGAGTAGATTGACAACTTGGACAAGCAATAGATCAAGACTTAGAAGGAGATGAGCACACTTTTCCTCAACAAGTTCTTCCCTCCGTCAAGAGCTCAGAAAATTGTGAACGACATGAACTAGCTTCAGCAGTTCAAGAATGAGCACCTCTACGAGGCATGAGTGAGGTTCAAGAAGATGTTGCGCAAATTCCCTGAACATGGCCTTGACAAGGAGCACCAAGTCCCCCACTTCTATCGCGAACTGACGAAGCAAGTGAGGAAGGAGCTTGACTACACATCCAAGGGTGGATTCCTCAACATTGAAGTTGATGAAGCTTTGAAGATGTAGCATCGAAAATTTTTAGCTACATTTATTTTAGGTGATTAAATTGTTGAGCCTCGTAAATCGCATCCAGATAATAATGCATGCGTTGATTCATGATTTATTAATTTATTTGAGCAAAATTAGTTTCACTTAGTTATTATAAGCATATTTTATTTTATTATTACATAGGTAATCATATTAAACATATTACATTCACCGTTAAGATATGCATATACGTTTTTCCTTAGCATAATTGTTTTCATTAGTTTAAACTAAATTATTCTCCTGTCCAAAATCTCTACTTCTAACATAAAGTTATTTAAACTCATTACTTAGCCAAAAAGAGTTTTAGTAGGAGAATTACTTTTGTCATCTTTTCCAAAAATAGATTTGGCTGATATTTTTTCTAAAAACATAGTATTGATAAGTTTCAATGATTTTATTGATGTTCTTTCATCATCTAGGACACTTGTTTCCTCCAGTATAAATATATAGAGCCTTATCTTCCTCTTATTCTTAATTTACACTGAGACGAAAGAGATTCATAAAGTAGTTGTCGAAGAGTAACATTTTTTTTTTCTTCCCATAACTACGTGTCGAAGGATCTTCACCTTTTTATTTCTCCTTCTTCCGTAGCCTTTAGATGTCCTTTCTTAAATTTATGATTAGGCAGCAAGGTCAAACCTTACATATTATCGTTGTATTCCTCATGTTTCGTCCAACCCCTTTTCATGCATGCAAACCAATTTTCATAACATGCATGCGTATATGATAGATTTTTCTTTGCATGCAGAACTAGATAGGTAGTGGCAGAGGCAGAAATTATTAGTCGAGGGTGCTAGCCTAAATTTTCAATTAGCTTATAGTTAAACAAAAATATCAAAATCTACCTTATATCTTAAAGAAGTGAAACTAAAACTGTAGCAGCAATAAAATGTTTGAATATTACATATTTATACTTTAGACTGGTGGTAAGTGCACTCTACGAGAACTCATATCTTGGTAACACTGCATTATCTTCTTGTTACCAATTGTCGAAAAAATCTCTTTTTCAATGTACATGATCAAATAGTGATTCATCCACTCATCACCCATCCGGTTTCGTAAATCAGTCTTGATAGTCTTCATTGCCGAAAAAGTTCTCTCCACAGATGCAGTTGCAACCGGCAAAACTAAAGTGAGCTCAATCATTCGGTAGCCAATGGGAAAACTAAATGCTTGCTAGTTTGAACCATTGCTAGTGCTAGACTTCCCAAATTGCTAATTGTAGAATATCGAGAATTAAGACGCACATTAGCAATAAAGTTACGATGTTTTTGTGGAAGGTATAAGCAATCACCTATTGAGAACTCCTCTGGATATATAGTTGTAAGACTGTCACATCCCAGTTCCCGAAGGAAGGCACGTGTGCCGGGACGTGGCAAGGGGTTGGCATTAAGAAGCGAGGATAGAAAGGGGCCTAGTTTCTTAGGATAATCAACCATATTATTAATGAGTTTATTTAATTAATTATGGGATCGGGACGCACAACACGAACCACGGGGTAGGTAATCCATACTACCCGTGTCGGTCGGCCTTGTCTGAATACCCATAGACTTTAATAAAACACGGGATCGGGACGCTCAGCTCAAATATGGGGTCGCCTGAGCTAAACAACCCATAATGGCCGGCTTGTGTTTGAATACCCGCAATTATAAAATATATATAGATTTTATTTCAAAACCTGGAATTTAACTTAGGAAGCCAAGTACATTGCAGGATCGTTACTAATGTCTACTTTAATAATAAGCGTAGCGGAAGCTTTATTCTTATTTGACACAACAACAATCCTCTTTAGCCACGTCTGCTCCACCAGCTCCTTGATCTGCAAAACATTTGGAAAGGAATTGCAGGGCTGAGTACTAATGCACTCAGTGGGGTTATGCCAAAAACATTTACTATAAAAAGAATATCCATGATAATAACGCATACATAGAAGGGTTTTGAAATCACATAACTTCCATGCACACCAAAACTCATTTTCATTGCGATGCGGATTACCACGTTACTCTTATACCGATCCCGGGACGTACCACTGTCGGATCCCTTTTCAAGATAGAGCCATAGATTAACATATACCGATCCCGGGACGTACCACTGCCGGATCCCTTTTCATGGTGGAGCCATAGATTAACTAATACCGATCCCGGGACGTACCACTGCCGGATCCCTTTCTGATGGAGCCTATAGTTTGGAGACAATGGAGTATTTCATCCACTAGTTCTCCCCTCGAAGTTAGAACCAATTGGTGATCAACCCAATGATATCTAACCGTGCGCACAGCCCCTCGATTAGCGTGTTAGACCAACCGAAAGACCCGATCGTAAACATAAGAGCATTAAACATGTAATCACGCATCAAAACATTTTTCATGGATAATCCCACATTTTAGAGCTTACTAACTCAAATAATACTTTGAAAAGAGAAACTCCACCTGATGATTGTGATATCAAACAATGATGCAATCCATGATTTCTGAATTAAATGCTTGAGAAGTCTTTCTCTATTTCTCTCGAAGCTTTCATCGCTACTACTATCATTGAAACTTGATACTCACACTATAAGTTGAAGGATTGTGTTCTACTAACTAGTATTTATAGATAGAAAACCAAGATAGGCTTGCTTAGTCATGCACATAGCCTTAATGAGTCATTAACCTATTTGTAGTAGCTATATGTTTTAACCAATTACCACAAGCCACTTAACCATTACTTGTACACAATTCATGCACACACGTAAATGTATATCCATCCATGTATTTTATGTAATTTTTTAATCTTAAATCTAGTTATATTATAAAATCTTGCATGCACTAATTTAGGTAACATTTGTAATATATGATGAATTTATCTATAAAATTAATATTTAAGTTAATCATATATTTGATGCACTATAACATATAGATTAGGATTGGTGTTGAATTTATATTCATACAATTATATACTATATATGATTTACAAAATTACTCACGCTTAAAATTTATTCATTATTAAAATTATGATATTATTTTATAAATTTCTATTAAGGTTTAAATCTCTAAATTTTATATTTAATTAATAAGATACAATATAAAAAATTTGGGATATTACATTCCACCCTCCTTATAAAAATTTCGTCCTCGAAATTTGTATACTTATAAAATATAGATGAAAATATGGTGTTTTATTCTCTCTTTGAATATTACCTAGTTCATATATCCCTTTTTAGTCATGATAATAATACTTTAATATGGATTTTTTTCCCCTTTTCTGACTACATAGTCTATTGTCTTAAATTTTAATGTATCACTAACGACTACTTTGCTAGTCAAATTTTCTTATAAAAATATTTCATGGTATCATTTATCACATGCGAAATAATAATTGACAAGAACATATTATTACTATCATATAATAACATGCAACTATCATCAATTTATATTTACTTATTCTTTTATAACCATGTAGTCTTTCCTTATTCATATGGGTTGTATACTTCCCAAAACTGACATTATTTACAATCATACTCAAAGTCTCTCGTTGGAAGACTCAAACACGTAAATAATACAATTTATTATCAAAAATATTTTCTTAAAATAAAACGTACCCCCATTTTTATTGAGCATGGTGAGACAGCGAGCTAAGAGTCGTTGTTGTTGTACTTACTTACAAATCTAGAGAAATGATTCTAAAAACTATTTAATCAAAGACTCTAGATTTCAGAGCGGAGAATTGCTCTGATACCATTTTGTCACATCCCAGTTCCCGAAGGAAGGCACGTGTGCCGGGACGTGGCAAGGGGTTGGGATTAAGAAGCGGGGATAGAAAGGGGCCTAGTTTCTTAGGATAATCAACCATATTATTAATGAGTTTATTTAATTAATTATGGGATCGGGACGCACAACACGAACCACGGGGTAGGTAATCCATACTACCCTTGTCGGTCGGCCTTGTCTGAATACCCATAGACTTTAATAAAACACGGGATCGAGACGCTCAGCTCAAATATGGGGTCGCCTGAGCTAAACAACCCATAATGGCCGGCTTGTGTTTGAATACCCGCAATTATAAAATATATATATATTTTATTTCAAAACCTGGAATTTAACTTAGGAAGCCAAGTACATTGCATGATCGTTACTAATGTCTACTTTAATAATAAGCGTAGCGGAAGCTTTATTCTTATTTGACACAACAACAATCCTCTTTAGCCACGTCTGCTCCACCAGCTCCTTAATCTGCAAAACATTTGGAAAGGAATTGCAGGGCTGAGTACTAATGCACTCAATGGGGTTATGCCAAAAACATTTACTATAAAAAGAATATCCATGATAATAAAGCATACATAGAAGGGTTTTGAAATCACATAACTTCCATGCACACCAAAACTCATTTTCATTGCGATGCGGACGTACCACTGTCGGATCCCTTTTCATGATGGAGCCATAAATTAACATATATCGATCCCGGGACGTACCACTGCCGGATCCCTTTTCATGGTGGAGCCATAGATTAACTAATACCGTTCCCGGGACGTACCACTGCCGGATCCCTTTCTGATGGAGCCTATAGTTTGGAGGCAATGGAGTATTTCATCCACTAGTTCTCCCCTCGAAGTTAGAACCAATTGGTAATCAACCCAATGATATCTAACCGTGTGCACAGCCCCTCGATTAGCGTGTTAGACCAACCGAAAGACCCGATCGTAAACATAAGAGCATTAAACATGTAATCACGCATCAAAACATTTTTCATGGATAATCCCACATTTTAGAGCTTACTAACTCAAATAATACTTTGAAAAGAGAAACTCCACCTGATGATTGTGATATCAAACAATGATGCAATCCATGATTTCTGAATTAAATGCTTGAGAAGTCTTTCTCTATTTCTCTCGAAGCTTTCATCGCTACTACTATCATTGAAACTTGATACTCACACTATAAGTTGAAGGATTGTGTTCTACTAACTAGTATTTATAGATAGAAAACCTACATAGGCTTGCTTAGTCATGCACATAGCCTTAATGAGTCATTAACCTATTTGTAGTAGCTATATGTTTTAACCAATTACCACAAGCCACTTAACCATTACTTGTACACAATTCATGCACACACGTAAATGTATATCCATCCATGTATTTTATGTAATTTTTTAATCTTAAATCTAGTTATATTATAAAATCTTGCATGCACTAATTTAGGTAACATTTGTAATATATGATGAATTTATCTATAAAATTAATATTTAAGTTAATCATATATTTGATGCACTATAACATATAGATTAGGATTGATGTTGAATTTATATTCATACAATTATATACTATATATGATTTACAAAATTACTCACGCTTAAAATTTATTCATTAAAATTATATTATTATTATATAAATTTCTATTATGGTTTAAATCTCTAAATTTTATATTTAATTAATAAGATACAATATAAAAAATTTGGGATATTACATTCCACCCTCCTTATAAAAATTTCGTCGTCGAAATTTGTATACTTATAAAATATAGATGAAAATATGGTGTTTTATTCTCTCTTTGAATATTACCTAGTTCATATATCCCTTTTTAGTCATGATAATAATACTTTAATATGGATTTTTTTTTCCCTTTTCTGACTACATAGTCTATTGTCTTAAATTTTAATGTATCACTAACGACTACTTTGCTAGTCAAATTTTCTTATAAAAATATTTCATGGTATCATTTATCACATGCGAAATAATAATTGACAAGAACATATTATTACTATCATATAATAACATGCAACTATCATCAATTTATATTTACTTATTCTTTTATAACCATATAGTCTTTCCTTATTCATATGGGTTGTATACTTCCCAAAACTGACATTATTTACAATCATACTCAAAGTCTCTCGTTGGAAGACTCAAACACGTAAATAATACAATTTATTATCAAAAATATTTTCTTAAAATAAAACGTACCTCCATTTTTATTGAGCATGGTGAGACAGCGAGCTAAGAGTCGTTGTTGTTGTACTTACTTACAAATCTAGCGAAATGATTCTAAAAACTATTTAATCAAAGACTCTAGATTTCAGAGCGGAGAATTGCTCTGATACCATTTGTCACATCCCAGTTCCCGAAGGAAGGCACGTGTGCCGGGACGTGGCAAGGGGTTGGGATTAAGAAGCGGGGATAGAAAGGGGCCTAGTTTCTTAGGATAATCAACCATATTATTAATGAGTTTATTTAATTAATTATGGGATCGGGACGCACAACACGAACCACGGGGTAGGTAATCCATACTACCCGTGTCGGTCGGCCTTGTCTGAATACCCATAGACTTTAATAAAACACGGGATCGGGACGCTCAGCTCAAATATGGGGTCGCCTGAGCTAAACAACCCATAATTGGCCGGCTTGTGTTTGAATACCCGCAATTATAAAATATATATAGATTTTATTTCAAAACCTGGAATTTAACTTAGGAAGCCAAGTACATTGCAGGATCGTTACTAATGTCTACTTTAATAATAAGCGTAGCGGAAGCTTTATTCTTATTTGACACAACAACAATCCTCTTTAGCCACGTCTGCTCCACCAGCTCCTTAATCTGCAAAACATTTGGAAAGGAATTGCAGGGCTGAGTACTAATGCACTCAGTGGGGTTATGCCAAAAACATTTACTATAAAAAGAATATCCATGATAATAAAGCATACATAGAAGGGTTTTGAAATCACATAACTTCCATGCACACCAAAACTCATTTTCATTGCGATGCGGACGTACCACTGTCGGATCCCTTTTCATGATGGAGCCATAAATTAACATATACCGATCCCGGGACGTACCACTGCCGGATCCCTTTTCATGGTGGAGCCATAGATTAACTAATACCGATCCCGGGACGTACCACTGCCGGATCCCTTTCTGATGGAGCCTATAGTTTGGAGGCAATGGAGTATTTCATCCACTAGTTCTCCCCTCGAAGTTAGAACCAATTGGTAATCAACCCAATGATATCTAACCGTGCGCACAGCCCTCGATTAGCGTGTTAGACCAACCGAAAGACCCGATCGTAAACATAAGAGCATTAAACATGTAATCACGCATCAAAACATTTTTCATGGATAATCCCACATTTTAGAGCTTACTAACTCAAATAATACTTTGAAAAGAGAAACTCCACCTGATGATTGTGATATCAAACAATGATGCAATCCATGATTTCTGAATTAAATGCTTGAGAAGTCTTTCTCTATTTCTCTCGAAGCTTTCATCGCTACTACTATCATTGAAACTTGATACTCACACTATAAGTTGAAGGATTGTGTTCTACTAACTAGTATTTATAGATAGAAAACCTACATAGGCTTGCTTAGTCATGCACATAGCCTTAATGAGTCATTAACCTATTTGTAGTAGCTATATGTTTTAACCAATTACCACAAGCCACTTAACCATTACTTGTACACAATTCATGCACACACGTAAATGTATATCCATCCATGTATTTTATGTAATTTTTTAATCTTAAATCTAGTTATATTATAAAATCTTGCATGCACTAATTTAGGTAACATTTGTAATATATGATGAATTTATCTATAAAATTAATATTTAAGTTAATCATATATTTGATGCACTATAACATATAGATTAGGATTGGTGCTGAATTTATATTCATACAATTATATACTATATATGATTTACAAAATTACTCACGCTTAAAATTTATTCATTTTTAAAATTATGATATTATTTTATAAATTTCTATTAAGGTTTAAATCTCTAAATTTTATATTTAATTAATAAGATACAATATAAAAAATTTGGGATATTACAAAGACGCATGATCAAATCCACGTCAAATTGAGAGAATCTCTTGAGTCAAGACGTGCCATACATCTAAGCAAATATGTGCCAACTTCATAAAATTGATTTTCCAATTCTTGTATGGTTAAATTGAGAACCTGTTACAAGTTTTTACTTTTAAAGTATGATGAAAAGATGAGACATGAAAATTGAAAAAAACAAAATGATTTAAATATAAGAATTTATCAACAATACCTCATAAAATATCTCCACCCGATAATGGTGATCATTGGTGATGAGATCGATCGTTGACATCTATAACCAAGCCATGTTATAGTCTCTTCCATATCAATCAAGGAAATATCATTCACCTCACAAAATATATTTGTTTGGTTTAAAATCAGTTCCCATCCCTCATCTCTGAAGAGTTGAAGTTGCACTTTCACACTACCAATCAACCACATAGCTTCACCAATATTTTGATCCTTTCGTTGTAATTCAAGTGATAACTCATTTGTGATTCCTAGTAATATTTCATCAAGTGCAATACAACACAAACTCATAACTGTGCATTTTCTCAATCAAACCCCTTGCAGTACTTTTAGCATCAGGACAAGTGCTATCATCATGCACATTTTTCAAAACCTTCACAACTGATAGACACATCGAGCACAAACGAAACAAGGTAAAGTAATGTGACCCCATCGAGTATCTCCAGGTCTTGTTAAACCGCTTTCCTGATTTTGACCTCTCCCACTAGCCCGTTCTTCATATGCGATCTCTTCAACTATTCTCTCATCCTCTAACTTTCTAAGTTTATCTTTTCTCTTACAAGATGCTCCACATGTATTCACTATCATGGATGTATAGCTAAAAAGATCATTCACAACCATGATACTCCTAGAAACAACAACATGAATTAATTGAAGTTGATGCGAGAAGCAATGAATATACATGGCATACATATTTTCTTTCATTATTAAAGCTTTCAACCCATTAAACTCACCACACATATTTGAAGCGCCATCAAATCCTTGACCTCTGAACTTTGACAATGATAGACCATTAACCTGAAATAACTTCTTAATAGCAGATTTCAAAGTTTGTGAGCAAGTATTTTCGACATGTAAATCCCAAGAAATCGCTTAATCACATATCCCTTTTCATTCGCATATCTCAATACAACCCCATTTGCTCTTTCAATGAGACATCTTGAGCTTCGTCAACTAATGTAGTAAATACCTTATCTCGAATCTCATTAATTGTGGTTATCTTGACCTCTAAAGCACAAGCCTTAGATAAATCTTTTTGAACTACCGGTGAATGCAATTTACAATTACCGGGGGCATTTCAACCCAACATATTGGAAACACTATCACTATGTTCATCATATCAATTAAGAAACTCAAAAAAACTACCTTGATTTAAAGAGTTCTCCGACTGATCATGACCACGAAAAGCCAATCCACACTTCAATAGAAGATGAGATACATCCAACATAGCCGTCAAACGAGTACGATAAGCAATAACCATCTCACGAGCATTTGATCGGAACATGATTGACACATTATGCTTTCGATTTTGAAAAACTTCAAATTGGATCCTTGCATAATTGTGACAACTACTCACACCTCCGACATGTAGATTGAACTTTTATAGTCTTTCTCCAATTTTCATATCTCGTCTTTGTAAATGCATCATCTCCAAATCGTCCACCTTTATCTGACTGTTTGAACAAATAACACCAAAAACAAAAGATGGCATCTTTCGCTACGCTATACTCTAACCACGAAAACCTTCGATTCCAAACATCTTTCTTGAACCCCAAATCTTGTTTTTGGATAACTATGTTCAATCGGTTGGCAAGGCCCCATAGTCAAGTAAGCTCGTCGTGCTTGATCTCGAAGGGCAATATCAAACTCTTCTATTGGCTTTCGTAAGCCCAGATCACCAACAATTTCATTTTGGTCTCATACAACTTAACTCTTTCCACCATTTCGACACTAGATTCATTAAATGTGGAGGAATGACCACTGTCCGAGCGAACTTTCTTAAAATATCGATGAATCATCTACATAAAAAATGAAAATCATTATTCATAGTTCACAACACATATACATTCATAAATTTATACATCATACTGCTATGTGAACCGACACAGAAAAAACAAATGTCGTTGGGCCCCTTGCTTGAAAAAAAAAGTAGACAAAATTATGAATATAAAAAAGGGGACAAAATTATGTCATTCTAATTTAATATTCAATCTCAAGGGAGAATTTATGTGCTAATTTTAACGAATTTAAGCGTTTTTTGTTCGTAGCAATAATGCGTGTACAAGAATGCACTACACTAATATATATGAGCCCTAACTCAAAATATTTTATCATAATTTTATTGATTACTATCTTTGATTGAAAATTTTGAGTTAGGGCTCATATATATAGTGTAATGCCTTCTTGGAGCTTAGCTATTTTAGGAAAGAAGACAAATCCGCTTTTCTAAAAGCTGTTGGTCAAAGGTCGTGATGTTGGAGCATGAAGAGACAAGATCACAAACCCTTCAACGGACTGATCTCCTCTCTTCTACTATAAATAGGGCAAGGCAGAAACAAGAACACTTAAAACTTTATTCAGATTTCAAAAGCAAACAACAAGTTTTCGCAATTTTCTAAGAAATCTTTTCTCGAGTTCTTAGGAAGTGCTACAAGCCTTTAGCACCATCAAAGCTTGTGTCTCTGCAACACCAGCTCCACTCTAAGTCCTAGGCTAGACTGAAAAATATTAGCCTAGTTCGTAGAAGAATCTTAGCCCTTTTACTGTTCTCATTGTATAGGATTCTTCAAGTTAGAGTATTAAACACAAACACTACCCCAAAACCCAAGTCTCTGTTGAGTGAAGATTAGAATGTGTTTTGTTGTGTTGGTTTTTAGTGTTGTTGAGTTGTAAAGATCCAAGTCTTCACTTTCCTTGATTGTGAAATGCTCGATCTGGTTGTAGTTATGTTGTTTGATCCAAGCTTGCACTTTCCCTGATAGTGTAAAGCTTGATCACTATTTAGGTCGTTAAGGAAGCCGTCATAATCCCAGCTGAATTCTTAAGTGAAGAGAATTCGTTTTAGACATGGAACAAAGTGGACGTAGGAGCTGTTTACTCCGAACCACTCTAATTCTTGCTCTGTCGTATCTCTCTCCCTAGCTCTTACTTTACTTAGTGCTTTGATTATTGCATACTACACAAGCATTTAAATAATTTAACCCGGGATTTTTATTAATCTAGAAAAATAAACGCTCACCGAATTTCCTCACAATGCAAAGCGTCCATACTTAAAGATCAAAAAGTACACTTAGGTCTTAAAGTATCAGCTTAAGGTTTAGATCGAGCTCTTGCTTCGGTCCACAGTTTAACAAGCTCTACAGTAATCTCACTCTAAGATAAGTTCGGAAAAGAAGTTAAAAACTTCTATACACATATTCACCCCCCTTCTCTACGTGTATCTTACTTATCGAAACTGGGACCAACAAGTGGTATCAGAGCAGGGGTTCTATCGATCCACTGCTTAGCATACTGGTAGCTTGCACCTAGCTACAGTTGTCTCACTAGAACTGATCCTGTTTTTCTTAAATATTGCATAACACCTCATGCTCACGTGCATACTACATAGATCTAATATTGCATAACACCTTCGTGGATGTGGTCGTGTTGGAGTTGTTTCCGAGTTTAATGGTAGTAACATGGTTAATGCTGCACTGAGATCATGTCTTTGAGCAATTTACCGCAACATTCATAGCAAGATATCGAGGACTCCTATTAATTCTTTATCATCCATTGAAGAATGAGTTCAATATGGCTTTTCTCGTATGAAGGAAGTTAAACATAATTTTGATCTTTCGTATATTGAAAATAGTCTAGATACACTTTTTGCTAACGCAAAGGCTTATGATGAAGCAAGATCAATGTCCCGTATGCTTGGAGAGGGTTCCATGCAAGAATTTCACAAGGCCAAAGCTTTCCTTCGTAATCTTCGCCTTAAAGAGAAGGATTATATTGCTCACAATAATCCTATAAAGAAGTTGTGGAGATAAAGAAGCGGGATAAGGACTTGACTTTGGCTTTGATGGAACACCAGACATCGCTTGACCTCATTCGCGGTGAAATCCAAGAAAAAGTCAATCATTTCAAGAACACTCCTCTTGATGGCAAGGTGTTGGAAGATTTGAAGAACTCTCAAAATCTTTTGGAGTCTGCTTAAAAGGCTTTAGAGGATCAAGATCCTTTTATTTAGACTTCTTAGTTTCTTTTGATTGTTCCATTTGTTTTCTTTGCACATTTTTTTATTTGTTCCATCATGAAAGATACTTTAAAGCATATATATGATTTTTTATTTATTTATATACATGTCTTTATCTTTGTTTGAATATCCGTAGTTATGACTATCCCATCTTGATATCAATAATAATCATCCTCATAACTATTTGACATAAAGAGTGAATTATGACTGAACTTAGAATTTATCAAAGCTGCCTACATACCCTTTTGAAAGGGATCATGTCAAAACGTAGTTCAAAAGATTAATTTAATTCTTTAAGTGGGTATGCCGTACACAGTTTATACTTGTGTGGGCTAGGAGTTACATGCAGTTTAGGCTCATGCGTCATGGAGTTTTTCTTTTTCTCTTTTTTTTTTCACTTTTTTTTTTTTGGCACTCTTTTGCTTCTCAGGGATAGTAACGTTTCAGAAACTTACCATTGATGGAGCCGATTCTCATTCTATCTTCCGAGATCAACTTATATGCTCCATTAGTGTAGACTTCCTTGATGACATATGGACTGTCCCATCTTGATATGAATTTATTTCGAAAGCGATGGGTGGTGATTATCGGCCTCCTAACAGCAAGAACTAAATCTCCCACTTGGAATGAACGTGGTCGTACCTTATTGCTGTAAGATCTTGAAAGACGAGCTTGATAGCATTCGAGCTTCTATTGCGCCTCTAATCATTTTCTTCTAAGGCTTCACACTCTTCAACGCGAAGACGTGCGTTTTCTTTAACCGTTAAATCTTCTTGAATAACAATTCTTAAGGACAGAACGTGTTGTTCAAGAGGAACTATGGCTTCTACCCCATAAACCAAAGAATAAGGAGTTGCTTGGATAGGTGTTCGGTATGATGTTCTATAAGCCCACAAAGCTTCTCTAATGCGTTCATACTAATCACGCTTGATCTTCGCTACAACCTTTTTAAATTAGTTACACAAGGTTTTATTGAATGCATCGGCCAACCCATTTGCAGCTGCATTATACATTGAAGATTTCCTTTGCTTAAAACGGAACTTTTCACACAACTTGTCTTTGAAAGCATTGCTAAAAGGCTTTCCACTATCGGTTATGATGTATTGAGGAATACCATAACGAAAAATGATATGACCTTTGATAAAATCAGCAATGTTTTCCTTTTTTTACTTCTCTCAAGGGTATGGCTTCTACCCATTTGGAGAAGTAATCCATTGGCGCTTGGAAATATAAATGCCCCCCTGATGATTTTGTCAAATGTCATATGACATCCATGCCCCAAGCGTCAAAAAGCCATAATGCCACTGTAGGATGTAGCGGTTCAGGTGGTTGATGGATGATATTTGCGTGGAACTGACACGCTTGGTACCTTTGTGCGTATTCCATGCAATCATTTACCATTGTTGGCCGATAGTAGCGCATCTTCTTGATTATAAAATGCAACTTTGCAACGGATTGATGAGAACCACAAATGCCACAGTGGGCTTCCTCCATCGCTTTTGTTGCTTCTTCCAAACATCTTAGAAAGACCCCATCAAAAGATCGTCAATATAATATGCTTTTGAAGTAGATAAACCGTGTAGCCCGAAGACAAAGATCTACTTTTTGACGTTGATCACTTGGTAACTTATCGTATTTTAAATAACAATCATGATGGTCCCAGAAAGAGTTAATTGGTGTATGGGGGGGGGGGGGGGGGGGGGATACACCAATATCCAACCATTTTTTATTTTCGTAAACAAACTATCTTTAAGGAACGAGCTGGTCAGGCAGTCCTTTACAGAGTGAGATAGATTGATCTGTCAAGCTCGTTGTGATCAACAAGCTTGATCAATCAAACTACTGAGTGCGGAATGTGGTGGTGAGGTTGTGCTATCAAACTCTTTTACGTAAAACCTTTACAGCCTTATGATACAAGGTTGTTGTATGCTAATTTATGAATGAACAATTAATGATGAGAGAGATGAGAATAAGCAGTAAAGAACACAAGGTCTTTAACGTGGTTCGGAGGTAACTCTTCTACTTCCACGGTAGATCAAGCTAGATCTACGAATCCCTTTACTTTTGGATTCTTCTTCTCTCTTATTTATACTGACTGAGTATCAGTTTCATACAACATACAATCTTCGGTTCTAGTATCGAAATACAATCTACAATCTCAACTTATCTAGCTCTAAACTAAATATGAGACAGAGAATACAATGAGCTTGATGCAACAGTAAACGCAACAAGCTTGAGTAGTACAACAATGGTGAAATTTTCGATCTTCAACACTTGTGAAAACTCTTGGAATTTTGAGTGTTGATTGGTATGAACGTATTGAGAGAATTTTTGCAGCAATTTTGATCTTATAATATTGATTTTCCCGTGAGCTGTACCATTGTGAGTGAAGGCTTGATATAGGCATAGTTTCGAAAACTAGCCGTTAGAGACTTTGCAAACTAGCCGTTGGAAAACAGCTGATGTTGCACTAGCCGTTGCAGACGTGACTCAGCACTTCACGTGGGACTTCCTAGCTGTCAAGTGATGTGGTAGCTATTGAGGCAGGTTGATCTAATTCAATAGATCAAGGGCCTGACGTAGTATCGGCAGCTAGGCGGATAAGCTTGAAGTCCTGCCGAAGTACCTGTAAAGCAAAGATAACAGCAAGCTCGTTGGACTCTAATAGGGGAGGCCATTATAGACAACAGCCTAAGCGTAGCACTAGACGAAATCTATCGTAGCACTAGCAAGTAAAACCTAAGTATCGAATCTCAAGGAAAACTTAACAGGGCAATCAATTATGTAGTAAAAATCTAATCTAGCCTAAATCTAGGAAAGCAAGTAAAGAAGATTTTTAGGGGGTTTTGTTTTAAATCCTAGGCAAATAAAATAAATCAAAGCAATAAATAAAAGTAAGTAAATCAACTAATCTAGAAAGCAAGAAATAAATCTAAGAATTAAACTAAAGTAAAACGATTAATCTACCTAGGCAAGAATCGAAAAGAAAGCAATAAAGAAAGCAACGAAGGAAACGAAAGCAAAGAAAGAAGCATAAACAAATCTAGACATGATGAACTAAATCTGGAAATTAAAGGCAAATTAATCTAACTTGAAAGCTTTGAAAAACGAAAGAATTGAAAGCAAGAAAAACGAATCTAAACTTTAAACTAGAAATCGAAAGAACGAAATTAAACTAAGGAATTTAAATGAAGCAATTAAGAAAACGAATCTAAAACTAAAGCAAGCAATTAAAAGAAAGTAAACAAAAACAATAAAGAACTTACGAGAATTAAACGAAGAACGAAGAACTTGAATTAAACGAAAAGCCTTGAATTAAATTGCAACGAACAACGAATCCGGATCCGAACAATAGAAAGCTAATAAAAGTGTTTAAGTGCTGGAAACTAAAGCTAAAATATGATAAAAGATGTCTTTAATTCGTGTACAAGGATGATATATATATACTAGGTAAAAACCTAGATAAATAAGGAAAGGACAACTGGCCGGAGCGTTGGACGCTCGTCCAACGTCGCACTCGCACTTCACTTCAATTCTTCCCTGGACGCTCGTCCAGGGTACTCTGCGCTCGTCCAGCGCTTGTCCAGCGCACTCTGGACGGCCGTCCACAGCCTTGGACGGTCGTCCAGCGTCGTGCTCGCTCCATGCTCGATTTTTCCTCAACTTTCCGCCCTTTTCGACCCGTTTCCTTCCGTTTCTTCCACCTTATGATCCTACACGAACCAAACGCCAAACAACCGAATCATAGCAAAAGACAAACAAAATGACACAAAAACATAACGAAAACGGACTCGAAAACACTACGAAAATCCTAACATTTACACACCAATCAAACTCCCCCACACTTAGACTTTTGCTTGTCCTCAAGCAATATAAAAACGAAATAAACAATAGACTCAAGTATTGTGAACTATATAGGCCTCAAAACTTTTCGAAAACAAACTCTCACGATCATGATCAAAACTATGCACAGAACCTTAGCATCAATCAACACAATCTACTCAACTAATTCAAAGTATGCTAATCCATCAAAGAACACTCTCCAACATGTGAAATTTTGTATATGAAAGTGAACACTCAACTCTCTCAAAGAAAAGATGTAATATAATGCACATCAAGAGGGTTCACTCAACATCAATGCAATGCAACATGTTTACCATAGGCTTGCCTTCAATCTCAACATCTCCACCTAATGTAATACTTACAAACTAGGATCAAAAAGGTCTTTATATAAGCTTGTAATGTAGGGACATTGGTTAAGGTAAGGAATATATAGGCTAAGTGACTCAAAATGCTCTAAATCATCAACCTCTTTTTCAACTCCAACCAAAGTATGGAATTTTATCTCCATCTTCTACCCTCCAACACACCAAATACAAACTCAAAGATGCTAAAATATCAACTATGCAAATCAAAGCTAACTATCCCCTTATGCTTATTTTTTTTTCTCTTTCTCTTTTTCTTTTTTTTTCTTTTTTTTTTTTCTAGAGCTCAACTAATAAATGTTCTTTCTAATGTTGAACAAAGGCTCTTTTTTTTTTTCTTTTTTTTTTCTTTTTTTTTTTTAAGCTCATAGGGATAGCTAACTACACTTAAACAAGCATCTAAAATTTCTTCTCTTTCTCTCCTTCTACACCATAACTAATATTTTCCAATTATCTCCTTCCATATCACCAACTACAACTAAGGATACCCATAATCATCCAAACCTCCTATCATCCGGTTTCACAAAGAACGGCTTATAAAGGCTCAAAAGGGGTAAACAAAGGATTATGAACAAGGTTAGTGTATAGGAATCAAGTGGCTACGAAAGAATGGCCTAAGATCATCTCCTAGTTCGTAAATATACTAAGGTCTTGATGGAAAAACAAGGCAAGTTCTAGAAACAACGAAGCATGCATGATCACTCAATCAAAGAATAGGCATAAATATGCACAAATAGCTCAAATCTCACGGGTTCAAACTAACTAGTTCCCGACATCATAGCATACATCAAATTCATCAAATAAAATGTGTCGCTTCGCCAAGGTTCCATGCATAATAAAGATCATGAATTTTTTCAAAAATCCACGAAATTCTCTATCATCGGCCAAGTCCACAATACTATCATCACATGCTCATTCGACTCAATTAACTCCTAAGACTCAACAACATTATAAACTACATGCCAAAAGTTCAAAGACCCCCCCCCCCCCCCCCCCCCCACACACACACACACACACACACTTAAAATCAAGCAATGTCCCCATTGCGAGAAAATAAAAAGGAAAGGGATAAAGAGAACTTATCGCAATATGACGAACACAAATACCCAAAATCTCGAGAGACTCCAAGTATCACCTACAAAACAAACACAAAACACAAATACCAAAGCGTAAAATCGACAAAATAAAGAGAAAACAATAAAAGACTCAAACAAAAATAAAAGACACAAACATGCTATGGGTTGAAGAAACCTTGGAAACGTGGATCTTGCCAACGAGGATCATAAGGAGACCACCAACGAGGGTCGTTCGGGTCCGGTGGAGTGGAGGTAGAGGCCACCGAGAAGTCGGTAAAACGAGTCAAGTGACTCTCCATGTGGGACACCCGGCTATTCATCCCCGTCACTTGGTTCGACAAATCATCGAACCGAGTAAACACATTCTATTGGAATTGTGCAAATTCGGTCCTAAAGTCGGCCCAATAAGGGGGAACCTCGGCCTCCATATTCTGATGAGCCCGGATGTGATCTCTCCTAGCGTAGTAGTGAACTAAACGCTCGTTGTCGCCCGGGACGTGCTGCTGCTCCTCCTTGTGTCCATCCTCTTCTTCTTCCTCATTGTGCTCCTCATCATCTTCGTGCTCCTCATCATCGCCTCCGTCCTCATATTCCTCCTCCTCATCCCCCGACTCTTGACTTGGGAGACCACGTTGACGACGAGCTGCATGATAGGCAATAACAGACGCTCTCTCCCGAACTGGAACGAACTCGGTCGCCCCTCGCATGAGATGAGCGTTGATAAGCTCATTGAGGGTAATCTCCTTACTTCGGGTTAAACCGGCGCTTTGAGAAATATCCACTCGAAAATGGCGTGCCAAACCTGTAGCAACATAACTCAAAGTAGGGTGTGCTCCCTTCTTGTTTTGCACATTAGTAAGTTGGGACCAAATAAATGGAGCCATACACACCCTAATATTGTTAGTAGCACAATGGAGCAAATAAATCTCTAACGCATTCACCTTATTATGCTCTTTCTTACCAGTAATCATGCAAGACAGAAAACGATGAAGAATCAATAAAGCATGATCTTTGATAAAAGCACTCGGCACCCCAGAAGCTTTATAATTAGTAACACCCGTCAACGCATACCAAGCATCAGACACATTGAAATCAGAAGGCATGAACTCAGACAAACCATCACCCAAATGAAAACCAAATGCTTCATGAATCACTCGCCTAGGAATTTCCCATAACTCACCCCGAAAAGTTGCATACATGCAAAGCTCATTCTCCGCATTACGTTCTAACCGAAAACTAGAACACATTTCAATGCAAAGACTCTCATGACCATCCCAAGCATGAGTAATTAAATTCATAAGGCCCAAACAATTTATGTATCCTCTAAGCGTATCCCAAATAGGTAAACGACGAAGAAAATCTATATTGTAATGCCTAGGAGGTCGAATATCCTTGCCACGTAAACGGAGATAAAAGTTCGTAGTCTCGTACCTCTCCGTCGGGAATGGAATGCCCTGTTGACGGCCAAAGAGCTCTTGAGAAACTCCTACCGGGAGGTAGTCGGGGCGGCAATGCAACGGAATGTGTGCATCGGTGAGAGGGCGGGCTTCTCCGAGCTCTCCACGAACCATGGTAGTGACAGGGGTGGAACGGGGATGAGACGGGGATAATGGGCGTCGAGAAAAGCCGGAACGGGCGAGGCACGAATCGGGCAGCAGCTGCGTTGGACGCTCGTCCACTGCTCCTTGGACGCTCGTCCAAGGTGAATCTGGGCGCTGGGCGTGGGCTCGTCGGTGGCGGGCGGCTGCGACGGTGAGGGAAGATGGCGTCGACGGCGAGCGGCTGGCTGGCGTTGGTGACTGGAGAACGCGGCTGACGAATGGCGCTGAAGAACGCGGCTGAACGGCGGTTGCGACGGCGACTCACGCGGCAGCGGCGATTTGCGGCGGTTTCCGGCGGTGGAGCTGTGAACGGCGGCTGCTTTAGGCGGCTAATGTCTGCAGTTTAGAAAGGGAGGCGTGAGAAAGATAGAGGGAAGAAAGACTATAAGTAAAACCTAGGAAGGAATTAGAGTTGGAATCGAATTGGGGCCCGTGTTGCGCTGGACGCTCGTCCAAAGTTTGTTGGACGCCCGTCCAGAGCGGCGTTCGCTGAAAACTGGAGGACTTAATTACGTTGGACGCTCTTCCAACGTACGTTGGATGCCCGTCCAAAGCAGCCCTCGCTGATTTGATTTAAAACTTGAAATTACGCTGGACGCCCGTCCAGAGTACGTTGGACGCCCGTCCAGCGCGACCCTCGCGAAATTTTGTCCGAATTCTCCATTTTTCTCCCTCTCAAAGCCTTCCATGCCATTGCCATCCTTGGGAAGTATTCCCTGCACGAATAACAAAAAGAAAAACGAACGAAAAATAGCAAAATAAAAAGAAAATAAATCCTACTCTACAAAAAAATAAAATAAAATAGAGAAAGTGGGTTGCCTCCCACCAAGCGTTTGTTTAACATCATTAGCTTGACGTACCAAATACTCAAGAGGAAAGTGGGGGGTCGGAGATGAGAATCGTCTCCACCGTGTGAGGTAATGTTGTCCCTTCGATATATGGCTTCAATCGTTGCCCGTTGACCGAGAAAATGTATCCCGAATCCTCGTTCTTGATTTCCACCGCTCCATGAGGAAAAACTTGCACTACCGCGTATGGACCTCCCCACCTAGACTTAAGCTTACCCGGAAATAGACGAAGACGAGAGTGAAAGAGAAGTACCTTCATTCCGGGTTTGAACTCCTTGTAGGCTATACGTCTATCATGTAGACGCTTCACCTTGTCTTTGTAGATCTTGGCGTTGTCATAGGCTTCGTTCCTTAGCTCGTCAAGCTCCTCCATTTGCAAAACTCTCCGATCGTGAGCATCGTCGAGGTCGAAGTTGATGCGCTTGAGAGCCCAATATGCCTTGAACTCGATCTCAACGGGCAAATGGCACGACTTACCATAGACGAGCCTATAGGGACTCATCCCAAGCACGCCTTTGTAAGCCGTGCGATATGCCCAAAGAGCGTCGTTCAACTTGTCGGCCCAATCCTTCCTTGATGGTTTCACCGTCTTCTCGAGGATCCCTTTGATTTGTCGATTGCTCGTCTCCGCTTGTCCCGAAGTTTGTGGATGGTAAGGAGTCGCCACCTTGTGAGTGATGGCGTTCTTCTTCATGAGCTTGGTGAACAATTTGTTGCAAAAATGTTTTCCCCCATCACTAATGATCACACGAGGGAAACCAAACCTACACAAAATATTTTCCTGCACAAACTTCAAGACAACGTAAGAGTCACATGTCTTCATGGGTATGGCTTCTACCCACTTAGACACGTAATCGACGGCAAGCAAAATATACTCAAATCCATGAGACTTGGGAAAAGGACCCATAAAATCAATTCCCCACACATCAAATACCTCGACCACAAAGATAGGATTCAAGGGCATCTCATTGCGTCGACTAATCGAGCCAACACGTTGACAACGATCACAAGAAAGGTAGAAGGCTTGGGCATCCTTAAAAAGAGTGGGCCAATATAGCCCACTTTGAAGTACCTTATGTGCAGTCTTTTGCCCACCAAAATGCCCTCCACTCGGTTCCTCGTGACAATGTCACAACACCTCGGTTTGCTCGTGGTCGGGAACGCACCTTCGAATCACCTCGTCCTTCCCAAGCTTGAATAAGTGAGGATCCTCCCAATAGTATTGCCTACACAAACGAAGAAACCTTTTCTCTTCTTGAGCGTTAAGGACGGGTTTAGTGTCCTTATCGGCCAAGTAATTAGCAATATCGGCAAACCAAGGAGTAGCATTCACTTCATTAACATTCTCAAAAGGGAAGGAATCACAAATATCATCAAGAGAAAAATAAGGGGGAGGTGAATCGAGGCGAGAGAGATGGTCGGCCACAAGATTATCACTACCTTTCCTATCACGAATCTCAATATCAAATTCTTGCAATAATAAGACCCATCTAATCAACCTAGGTTTTGCTTGGGCTTTAGTCAAAAGATGTTTAAGAGCACCATGATCACTATAAATAATCACCTTAGACCCTATGATGTAAGATCTAAATTTATCTAAGGCAAAAACAACGGCAAGCATCTCTTGTTCGGTGGTGGTGTAATTCACTTGAGCCGGATTAAGAGTTAAACTAGCATAGTAAATCACACGAAGCATCTTATCGACTCTTTAACCCAAAACAGCCCCTACGGCATTATTAGAAGAATCACACATAATTTCAAAAGGTAATGACCAATCGGGTCCAACTACAACGGGAGCGGAGATGAGTTTTTCCTTCAAGGTGAGAAAAGCATGCATGCAAGAATCATCAAAGTGGAAAGGCACATCTTGAGCAAGTAAACGACAAAGAGGTTGACTAATTTTAGAAAAATCCTTAATAAATCGTCTATAAAGCCCGCATGACCAAGGAAACTCCTAATACCTTTGACATCACTAGGTGGTGGCAATTTTTCAATTACCTCCACTTTCGCTTTATCGACCTCTATACCCTTACTCGAGACTATATGGCCTAAAACAATTCCACTTCTAACCATAAAATGACTCTTTTCCCAACTCAAAGTAAGACCACTCTCAATGCATCTCTTAAGAACTCTCTCTATTTTCATCAAGCAATCATGAAAAGACGACCCAAAAACAGAAAAATCATCCATAAAAATCTCAACAAAGTCACCGATAAATTCCGAAAAAATAGACATCATGCATCTTTGGAACGTACCCGGTGCGTTGCAGAGACCAAATGGCATCCTTCTATAAGCGTAGGTCCCAAAAGGGCTTGTGAAGGCCGTCTTTGCTTGATCCTCCGGAGCTATCGCAATTTGGTAGTAACCTGACAAGCCATCTAGAAAACAATAAAATTCCTGCCCGGCTAACTTATCAAGCATTTGATCAATAAAAGGGAGAGGAAAGTGGTCCTTTTTGGTGGAAGCATTGAGCTTCCTATAATCGATGCACATCCTCCAACCGGTAACCGGGCGCGAGGCGACCAACTCGTCCTTCTCGTTCTTCGACACAGTAATACCTCCCTTCATTGGAACGACGTGCACCGGGCTAACCCACTCACTATCGGCGATGGCATAGATAATACCCTCCGCCAATAGCTTGTAGATTTCCTTGCGCACGACCTCCATGAGCATTGGGTTGAGCCTCCTTTGTACATCTCGTTTGGGGCGAGCGCCTTCTTCGAGATTGATGTGATGCATGCACGTGGCCGGGCTAATTCCTCGAATATCCGCCAAGCTCCTTCCAAAAGCGAGCTTGTTCTCCTTGAGTATGCCCACCAATGCTCCTTCCTCTGCAAGAGACAAAGAAGAAGAGATGATTACGGGTTTTTGATTTCCTCCCTCTAAAAACACATATTTCAAATGCGATGGCAGCTCTTTCAACTCCAACGGCTCCGGAATCTTCGAGCCGGGCTCAGGGTCTTGAGGGGGAAACGGGAGTTTGATCTCGATGTCTCTCTCCATTCGCTCCCATTCCATTTGATCTCCGGATCCCCAACATACTTCCTTGGTCTCAAAATCCTGCACAAAAGAACACTCGGCCAAGGCATCAACCTTATTGATGAAAGAACAATTATCAATTAAATTGACCGATGACATAGGCCGACTCTTATGCACAGAAAACGAGACATCCTCTCCTAACACCGACATCTTAATCACACCATTCTTCACATCAATCAAAGTGTTAGTAGTAGCCATGAAAGGACGACCTAGCAAAAGTGTGTGCTCAATACCATTCTCTTGAACCTCACCTATCTCTAAAACAACGAAATCAACGGGTACAATCAAACCCCCTACGCGAACAAGAATATCCTCAATAATACCTCTAGGGTACCTAATAGACCTATCTGCCAATTGAAGGCTCATGCGAGTGGGTTTAAGTTCTCCTAACTCTAATTGCTTGAAGATAGAATAAGGCATAAGATTAATACCGGCACCTAAATCTAGCATACCACATGCTTCCTTACCATTACCTAAAGAGATAGTGATAACAAAAGAACCTGGATCTCGTTGCTTAGGTGGAAGAGGGTGTTGCATAATTGATGTCGCCACCTCCGATACCGCAATCGTCTCCATCTCATCGAACGGCTTCTTCCTCGATGTCAACTCCTTCACCAACCTCACGAACGGTGGCACATTGCGAATAACATCAAGGAGAGGCAAGTTCACGTCCACCTTTGAAAGAAGCTTGTATAAATCCATGAATTGTTGATCACGCTTCTTGTTCTTCACTCGACTTGGGTAAGGAATGGGGGAACATAAGGATTGGACGTCTTGTGGAGAGGTTGGGACTCCTTCTCAGCTTCCTCGGACTCCGTGCGTGCGTTCTGGGCGGTGGACGGTCGTCCAATGTTCTCTGGACGCTCGTCCAAGGAAGGGCTCGCATTTGGCTCCTCATCAGCGTTGGACGGTCATCCAACGTACGTTGGACGCCCGTCCAGCGCTGGCTTCGCTGAAGAATTTCGTGGCGCTCGTCCAACGGCTGGCGTGACTGTGGGCGGTCGTCCAACGTTGGACGGTCGTCCAGATACGTTGGACGCCCGTCCAGAGTGCTGGGCTGCATGATTTGGGCTCGATCCCCAACGCAAATTTGGACCCCACCTTTGGCTTGAATGGCTTTGAGGCGGCATCACAACTCCATTATCCACATGCCTCCCGCTCCGTAGCACCGAAACGGCTTGGGCTTGATGTGGTGGCAAATGAGGAACATATGGGGGGTATTGCACCTCGTTAGCTTGTTGGGGTTGAATACCTTGACTCGGAATTCGCCCCGGTTGTTGCATCAAGTGCATGGATCCAGAAATTTGACCAATGGCCGTCTCGAGCCGCCTTATGTTCGCATCAAGAGCATGGAGTCGTCCTCATCGACGGGAGCCTTTTGTGGAGGTCCTTGAGGACGAGAATTTGGATATGATGGTGGTGGAGTAGGAGTAGGTTGAGGGGGGTAATATGGAGGTGGTGGATAATATGGATTGGGAGGATATTGTGGAGGTGGGTAATATGGTGGAGGTTGAGAGTAGTAGGGATTTGGTGGAGGATAAGGGCTATTATATGGTGGAGGGCGTATATTAGGATAGGTAGGAGGATTACCTTGCCCTTGTGTCGGCCTTGGATTTTGGAAACGTCCATTGTATCCCCCTTGGTATCCTTGAGGTGGAGGCACTTGAGGGGGGTATCCTTGAGTGGCGTACACCTCGGCTCCTCCTTCGTATGGAAACTCTCCCATGTTGTGGCACACCTCCTTGATGTGACCAAGCTCTCCACAAATCTCGCATTGGTCCGGCTTCCTCTCTTCCTCCTTAGGGGCCGGTGCACTTTGCTTAATCTTCAAATTCTCGAGATCCCTATACATGTCGGCAATTTGCTTTTTCAAGTCGGGGCTCATCGAAATTGCACTCGCCTCCACTTTCCTCGGTCTAGCTAATTTTTGTTGAGAACTCGCAGCGAGCGTCTCGAAAATATCCTTCAACTCTTCAGCTGTCTTGACCGCTATGTTGCCTCCGGCCGAACTATCCACCATGAACTGACATGTTTGATTGAGGGCGTCGTAGAAATATTGCCAAAGCAACTCCGGTGCCATTTGTTGATGAGGGCATTGTTGAAGTAGCTCTTGGAACCTCTCCCATGCTTCGTGAAACGGCTCATCATTGTCTTGGGAGAAATTCATAATCTTTGACCGCACCTCTTGAGTCTTGCGGTTGGGATAATACTTGAGCATGAACTTTTCGCAAACCGCATTCCATGTGGCGAGAGAGTTGGCCGGGAGCGCCAAATACCACGACTTTGCTCGATCCTTGAGGGTGTACGGGAAGCACTTCATCTTCAAGTTGTCCTCCGTGAGTCCCGAGAGTGGGAAAGTTTGCACCACCGTGCAAAACTCTCGGATGAATGTCAAAGCGTCCTCGTTGGCCAGCCCATGGTAGGATGGAAGAAACGCCATGTGGTGAGGTTTAAGCTCATGATTCCTGACCGCTTCCGTCAGGACAATCGCCGAAGTGGTGGCCGTGAATGTGGGGCGAGCAAAATCGCCCATGACTCTAGCTGCCATGGCTTCGGGCTCTGCAAACAACAAGACTAAACCAAAGTCTTGAGAATCGATCTCCTCCTTCTCCTTCGCGGCTAAAATCGCTTTCCTTTGATGGATGTTGTCGAAGTAGGGCGCTAAACTCCTATGAAGACTTCGACGACCATGCATAAACAACACTCAACAAAAGGGTTAAACGCACCGAGTGGGAGAAATAAGAAAATCGAAGAAACACAAATAAAAATAAAACAAATAAAATACTACACAATAAATCGCCTAAAGTTTTCCCCGGCAACGGCGCCAAAATTTGTTTCACCAAAAAGTGTTCGCAATAGACGAAATCTATCGTAGCACTAGCAAGTAAAACCTAAGTATCGAATCTCAAGGAAAACTTAACAGGGCAATCAATTATGTAGTAAAAATCTAATCTAGCCTAAATCTAGGAAAGCAAGTAAAGAAGATTTTTAGGGGTTTTTGTTTTAAATCCTAGGCAAATAAAATAAATCAAAGCAATAAATAAAAGCAAGTAAATCAACTAATCTAGAAAGCAAGAAATAAATCTAAGAATTAAACTAAAGTAAAACGATTAATCTACCTAGGCAAGAATCGAAAAGAAAGCAATAAAGAAAGCAACGAAGGAAATGAAAGCAAAGAAAGAAGCATAAACAAATCTAGACATGATGAACTAAATCTGGAAATTAAAGGCAAATTAATCTAACTAGAAAGCTTTGAAAAACGAAAGAATTGAAAGCAAGAAAGACGAATCTAAACTTTAAACTAGAAATCGAAAGAACGAAATTAAACTAAGGAATTTAAACGAAGCAATTAAGAAAACGAATCTAAAACTAAAGCAAGCAATTAAAAGCAAGTAAACGAAAACAATAAAGAACTTACGAGAATTAAACGAAGAACGAAGAACTTGAATTAAACGAAAAGCCTTGAATTAAATTGCAACGAACAACGAATCCGGATCCGAACAATAGAAAGCTAATAAAAGTGTTTAAGTGCTGGAAACTAAAGCTAAAATATGATAAAAGATGTCTTTAATTCGTGTACAAGGATGATATATATATACTAGGTAAAAACCTAGATAAATAAGGAAAGGACAACTGGCCGGAGCGTTGGACAGTTGTCCAACGTACGTTGGACGCTCGTCCAACGTCGCACTCGCACTTCACTTCAATTCTTCCCTGGACGCTCGACCAGGGTACTCTGCGCTCGTCCAGCGCACTCTGGACGGCCGTCCACAGCCTTGGACGGTCGTCCAGCGTCGTGCTCGCTCCATGCTCGATTTTTCCTCAACTTTCCGCCCTTTTCGACCCGTTTCCTTCCGTTTCTTCCACCTTATGATCCTACACGAACCAAACGCCAAACAACCGAATCATAGCAAAAGACAAACAAAATGACACAAAAACATAACGAAAACGGACTCGAAAACACTACGAAAATCCTAACATTTACACCAATCAGGCTTCAATCCCATACTTGCATAAATCCCGTTCTCAATCTGCTGGAAACGAGCGTCAGAGGGAGAGATCTCAAGATTTAGAGCAGAAGTTCAAACTCCCTTATTGATAGCAGTGAAATCCACATGCTTTCCATTAGATAGATATGGGCAAAAGAAGGTTTCTTTTTCAGGAACAGGAAGGGCGATACCGGCTTCCCTAGCAAGATTTCTTACTCTCTTAACAAGCTTCTGATCCCAGAAGTGCCTTAAAAACAACTCAAAAGCCTTGCCATGGCTTTCTTGGTTGTAGGGAGGTAGCTGGATCTAGTAATGTTGCAGAATGAACGAACTGACATGTTCTTCCCATTGGGGACTCAACTCTTTGCCTAGCCAGTCTCTTCCTTCAAGGGCAGCCTTTGCTTTCCTCTTAAGATACTTTTCATTAACCTTGGCAAAGTTTGCTTGCTTCTGCCTCATTACACGATCTTCCTCTTCTTGAGCCATTGAAGCTCTCTTCTCATCTTCCTTCATCTTCCTCAAGGCATCGGCCTTGGAAGCGTCTAGCTTCAATGACTCCGCAGTCTGTCCATCACGGATTTTCATATGAATCTCAGGATCAACGACTTGATCTACATTGGCGCCCATCCGAACAGCCTCTGCAATGATTCGAGCTTCAGCCGCAGTGCCGGTTGAAGAACCACCTTGCTGATCGGAACCAACACCTTGCTGATTGGAACCACCTTCCTGATCAGCCATTGAGAGTGATTGAGACAGCCTTGCATCCGAGGTAGATCCTCCTCCTCCTCCTCCTCCTCCTCCTCCCCCTTCTTCTTCTTCTTCTTCTTCTTCTTCTTCTTCTTCTTCTTCTTCTTCTTCTTCTTCTTCTTCCTCCTCCTCCCTTCCTTCTTCCTCCTCCTCCTCCTCCTCCTCCTCCTCCTCCTCCTCCTCCTGCTCCTCCTGCTTCTTCTTCTTCTTCTTCTTCTTCTTCTTCTTCTTCTTCTTCTTCTTCTTCTTCTTCTTCTTCTTCTTCTTCTTCTTCTTCTTCTTCTTCTTCTTCTTCTTCTTCTTCTTCTTCTTCTCCTCCTCCTCCTCCTCCTCCTCCTCCTTTGCCACTCAAATGGACGGCATCTGCCGTGCTTAGGCCCCTTCTCCCCTTCCAACATGAAAGAGTCCACCGTCTGCCTTAGTAGTCTCAAAAAAGGCGTGCAGGTCTCGATTAGTTCACAAGATTGAATGGCCGATTCTTGAATACCCGTTAGACTAGAATATTCGTGGAACTCCTCCTCCTCCTTCTTCTTCTTCTTCTTCTTCTTCTTCTTCTTCTTCTTCTTCTTCTTCTTCTTCTCCTTCTCCTTCTCCTTCTCCTTCTTCCTTCTCCTTCTTCTACTCCTTCTCCTCCTCTTTCTTTTCCTTCTCCTTCTCCTTCTCCTTCTCCTTCTCCTTCTCCTTCTTTTCTTTATCACCCTCCCCCTTTTTGACATCATTAGAAAGGGCCTTGATGATATCAGAGAGATTCTTCACTTCGGCCTGGAGGGATTCTAGCTGGGAAGTGAGAGTCTCTCAAGAAGAATAAAGGGCAGTGATATCTCCACTAACAGCGGATTCATGCTCGTTGGCGGCAGATGCAGAGGTGGATACTTGATTTGATAGAGATTCAACATTATCCTCCACTGCCTTATTTAGCCTGTTAGTTGCAGTGAGATCACTATAAGAAGCTACATCAGATCACCCAGGAAGACCTTGACATGATCCTTGAGATGGAACTGGGTGAAGTTCCCTATTTCCTTGGAGACAACAACTTCTGCAACTTCCTTGGCTGTTTTAACAACCTTTGCTCACTTCCTTTGACAGCCTTTCATCTGTGGCCTTGAGATTGGACAAAACTCATCCACAGGCTTAGGCAGTATATCCTCCACTTGACCAACTCTAGAATCCAGCCTCTTCTCCAGCTCAGACAAGCGGGTGTTGATATCCTCAACCACCTGGTTTGTCCTTTTGAAAATTAAATAGCCCAGCTGGCTGGTAGTCAGAAAGGTCTGCAAATCCTCCTCCTTCTCTTCATCGTCAGCTCCTTCATCAAACAGCTCTTCCACATTGATGGATCGAGCTGGAGTCTCAATATTCTGCCTTATTGGACTCAGCTCATTCTCGTGCTCTGGTTGAACAGCTGAATTGTAGAGCTCGACTTCTTCAAGAAAGAGGGGCTTTATGTCGACACCGAGCGACTTGGCTTCCACCTTCATGGAAGTAAGAACTAGCTTTCGAAAGCTCTGACGAGCTTCCGATATTGAAGAGTATTAGAACTCTTCTTTGAGAAGGGCCTCCTCCGTCTTCAAAATATCAAGAGGCGTTAGCACAAACAAGGACTGCATCACGTGATAATCAGCATCCTTGATGTCTAAGAAAAGACGGAGGCGGGTGGCCATTTGAAAGGCCTCACTACAAGAAAACTGGGTTTTTGCGACATGAGTTTTGTGTCGCAAATTACAATTTTAGTGTCGCAAAAGCCAAATTGCGTCACTTTGTGCGTCATGATAAATTGTGTCTCAAAAAGTGATGTAGTATTTTTATGACACTTTTTTTACCATAGTGACGCAACAAGAATGACATTTGTTGCTTCGCTTGATTATTTGTCGCATAAAATTCTCGACACTTAACACGTCATTTCATTTAGTGTCGCACTTTATTAGCAACACAAAATGTGACGATAATATAACTGACACTTAATTTTCGACACTAACTTGTTACATTTCGAATGAAGTGTCCTATTTTTTTGTGACATAAATGACGTCATAATTAAAATGTCATATAATAATACAACAAATAACTTTTGTCGCTAATTGATATGTATACGTTGCAAAATATAAATCACATTTTGCGTCATTTTGTTGTTATGTCGTATATTTTGCTTCATTCCTGCAACATTAATTGAAACGACACATCCTAATATGCGACACAAAATTTATGTGATGTAGTTTGTTGTGACACCCATAACGTCACACCTAAAGTGTCGTATATAAATATGACATAATTTGATATTAAGTTGCAAAATATACGTCACGGCTTGCATCACTTTATTTTTATGTCAACAAATTTGCAACACATGTGTGACAGTAAATTAAAATGTCATTTCTTGATTTATGACACTTAAATTAATATGATGTAATTTTTTACAACACATATGAATTTATAATTTTTAGTGTCACATAATATTGCAACATATATAAATGTTGGGAAACATTACTATTAAGTCACAAATATTGCAACACATTTTGCAACATTTTAATAATGTCTCCTAAATCTTGTGTCATTTATACAACACTTGTTTCTACGAGTCATTCCGTCATGACGATCTAAAATATGCATAATTCATAACAATGTAATTCTTCAATATAAGAATGTAAAAACTAATAATCATTTGGCATTCAAATTAGAAAACAAACCATTATTCAAATTAAATTGAAGATTTACTTTAAAGTCATTGCATGTAAAACTATTCAAAAATAAAATAAGACAAATGGCTAAATGTCCAACTAAAAATTGCAAATCCTCAAATTGACATTGAAAGTCACTTGGTCTTTCTCTTGTTCGCTCTTGTTACACCTTTCCCTTGTCCCTACACATTAAAAAAAAAAAATTATATTTTATACATGTTCAAAGTAAAGTAATAGGAAAAATTAAACCTATTTTAATACCTGGACCTGGTCATCATCTAAAAGAATGTCTGCATTTGTATCATTTGAGTTCCTCTCTTTTCTCTACTAATAAAATAAAATCGGGCAAAGATAATTTATTAAAAATATAAGAATGTAACGTAATAGATTTCAAAAAACTAATATGAGAATAAGGTTTTAACCATTTACCTCGTGAGTTTGTGTAGCTTCAATTGAGCTCTCTGAATTCAGAAATCTTTGAAATGGTGAGTCGTTATTGAAAGCTAGTATTCGTCGAGAATTCAAAGACACAGGTTCCTTGCAAATTGATTAATTTAATAGCATGAGATATAAAATGCATAACATAAATAAATGAAGTAAATGATTTTTCACTTACATTTGAATTATGACCTTCTAATGCAAGAAGTCGACTTTGAAGCATCTCAGTGAGAAAACTACCCTGTGATTTGTTCAATTTGTTCATTTTCAATTTATTGAAAAAATTGAAGTCAATAATAATGCATCAAACAACTTTTGAAAAACATGTCGATAAGATAGCAAAAAATAAATTTCAAATCATTTAAAGACTTATGCTGATTTTTAGTTTAATTTATCATGCACATTAAAGAAAATATTATCAATAATGTATCAGCAATTGAAACTTAAAAGAAGAACAATTTAACTTCAACTATATATTTATCACCTTCCAAAATTAAAGTAAACTCACAATTTTCTCTTCAGTATTCTTATCAGCAGGCTTTCCATTCTTTCCCCTCCTAGTATAGACGAACAAATCCAGTTTTGATGGTTCCTTACCATACTCTCGACGATACTATTAAAAGAAAGAAGAAGTTATAATAGACTTGATACATTAGTGAAAATAAATGAATTACATATATTGCTTGATGAATATTACCTCTTGTATGGCTTTCTTAAATGTAGGTGGTGCCATGTATAACTTCAAAAACACAACGAAACACTTTAAACAAACATTAATATGTACCGCATTATTTCCTACAACCAATGAATGAATCTGATGTAATTTTCTAGCATGTTTCCTAAATAATTATTAAATAAAAGCTGAACCAAAAAAGAAAAAAGGAAAAGAAAAGGGTGGTGTAAGAAGATAGTACCTTGTAATTATCTACAAAGAGGGAATTATGAGAATTGGGTAAAGAGCAAATGGGTAGAGAGAGGGGGGTGGCAATGGGTAAAACCGTGAGGTATTACTATAGTCGTTTATTAAGAGTTAAAACACAAAGGATCATAGAATTTGAACGAGTACAGACGAAATGCAGAAGCTACTCTCTATCTCTCTCTCTAACGTAGGTCCATGTATCACTTCAAAAACACATCGAAACCTGTTAGACTTGTGTGCTATCATATGTTCTTGTGAGAATTGGTGAATCGATATGAAAAAAACCCCAAAAAAATGTGATTTGACACAATTAAACCCATAAATTTAAGTGGAATGAACACAAACATATGAGAAACAAATTAAAACAAATTGAATCCTTCGTACCTTTGTTCAGATAGGTGGCGGCTGAAACCCTTTTTTATTCATACGTCAAATGAATCTCAGAGAGAAAAATTGAATGAATTAAGAGACGGTTTTCTTTCCTTATCATATACTCAGATTTATTTGTCGTGAGCGTATTCGTTTCCTGAATATTAGGGATACACATAGTGGCGGCGGAAAAATAATCGCGGCAATTCTGAAATTGAGGGTTTTTTCGGAGGGATTTTTCATCAGCGAATGGAAAGTATCTCTGTATATGGGATGCGCCGTATCTCTGTAGAGGTTAGAGGTTTGATATTGTTGGGAACCCCTTGCAGTTTGATTTTGATGATGTTTATCGAAACCACACTTAGGCATATTTTACTTGTTTAGGGTCAAGGCCGATAGATCGACCTGCTACCTGTTAGTGCAGGTCGATGCACTCTAATGTTTAAATGCAAGTTCGATCCACCCTGTAAGAGAAAGGTCGATATGATCGACCTGCCTCATTCGGATCGAGCTGGCATATCAGCCTGTCTATCGACCTTCCTTATCAAGCTTCCAGCCTGCACTGCCTTAGAAGATCTCAAGAGCTGGATTTCCATATCAAGGTCGATGCTCCGCCTTCATGGAGCTACACGACCTGATCCTTGCCACGTAGTGTGCCAGCAAGGACGAATCTTCCCAACGGCTAGAAGTGAGTCAGCTTCCAACGGCTAGTGCCACGTCAGCCTGACTCCAACGGCTAGTTTTTCAAAACTGCCTATAAATACTTCAGCCATTATCGGATTCAAGTACGGGAAACTCAAGCTATCAACGCCAAATATCTACCCAAATCTCTCTCAAAGTTCATATCCATTCAAGTGTTCGAAATCCGATTAGTTTCCCAAACACTTGACGAAGAGAGGTTTCCGATTCTGATAAAACCCACAACGACGAAGCGTTCACTGCTGCTTGTCGTTGGTTCAATAGCTTCCTCTCCGACTAGTTCGAAGTTAGAAAGCTTGTTTGTGTTTTCGCCATTATAGAGTTAGTCAAGCTCTGTAAAAGTGAAAGGTTGTTTGTACGTTTTAGTACGAAGGTTGTAAGGGTCACGACCCAAAACTCGTGTCTAGATATTTTCAGGTTAGATTGTATCTAGAACTGATACTCAGTCAGTATAAATAAGAGAGAGGTTGAATCCAAAGGTAAAGGGATTCTCAGGTCGAGTCGACCTGACGTGGACGTAGGAGGGTTTCTCCGAAGCACGATATATCGCGGTCTCTCTCTCTCTCTCTCTCTCTCTCTCTCTCTCTCTCTCTCTCTCTCTCTTTATTTATCGCCCTTTATATTTTCTTATCAAACCGACAAGCATCAACCTGCATATCACCCATCAACCTTCTATCTGTTTCCTTAAAGATTTTTCAAAGAGTAAATCAACCTCCACCAACTTCTGCATTAACAACAGTTTGATAAATCAAGCTTGATACCATACGAGCTTGATAGATCAAACTGCCTCTGATAAAGATCGACCTTGACAATCGACCTTTAGATCGACCTGATTTTCAAAAGTAAAAAACGGTTGGTTATTGGTGTATTCCCCCCCCCCCCCCCCCCCCCCCCCCATACACCAATTACTCTTTCCCGGGACCAACAAGTGGTATCAGAGCAGTGGTTCTTTTGACCGCTGCTTTGCATACTAAAAGTTCTTTATCAAACTTTTGGTCATTTTGAACCGATCCTTTAGAAAAATCTTTTTCATTCACGCATATCATATTATTTTGCAATGGAAGCTTCTCTTCTCAGGGTATGTGAAGACTTCTCCATTCAAGGCTATGAAGACTGGAGTTTCCGAATCAAGATGTGTCTCAAGGCACATCACGTCCTCATGTGGGATATCATCGAGAATGGACCCTCCCCCATTTATGCAGCGAAGATTATTGTGGATGGAACATCCCCCGGGGAGGCTACATACGAAAAAGTCCTCAAAAATCCTCGCGACTATACAACCGAGGAAAGGAAGGAGGCCAGCCTCGATGATTACGCAAAGGGACTCATCTCCAGCACCGTGAAGGGCGTCTACCTAGCCAAGATCCGAAATCTTGAAACGGCCAAAGAAATGTGGGACACCCTCCGGTCCATCAGCCTTGGCTTAGAGGAAATGAAGGAGAACAAGCTGTCTATGGCGTGCAGCAAGTTCGATGACTTCAAAATGGTTTTGGGAGAAACCATAGAAGCAATGAAAATTCGCTTCACCGAGATTATTCTCGAAGTCGCTGCAATCAACCCATACAAATATACGCAGCGCGAGAAGAATCTCAAAGTGATACGTGCCCTTCTCGCAAATTGGCACGTATACGCCGCCATGCATCCAGCCCGTTCAGATTTCAACTCCCTCACCACTGAAGATCTTTTCGACATTCTTGTCGGAAATGAATATGAGACGATCCGCATCCATGGATCAACACAGCCTTCCACCAGCAATAAGGCTGATGAAAAGAACAAGGAGGTAGCTTTCAAGGCCGACTCAGCCTCAGCTGCTACCCAAAGTCCGATTGATGAATCCATCGTCAAGAAGTTCGAGAAGATGACTCTCGACTACGCTCTAGCTGCTAGGAGAAATGAGAAGCTCCTAGGGAATGTTGTCAAATACAAAAAGTTCTATCGTGACAACAAGCGAAACTTCTCAAACCGTAACCACGACCGCCCTGACAAAAAGGGAGAAGGTAAACCCTCAACCTTCAATTCTTCTAACACACCCGAGGGTGGTTGTTTCAATTGTGGCAGGCCAGGTCACTACAAGACCGACTGTCCGGATCTTACCAAGGCAGAGAGAGACGAGCTCCGTGCAAAGCGCGATAAGAAGCTTAAAGATCAACGAGATGCCATGATCGCCGAAGAAACAAAGGAAGCTCACCTCTCTGACAGTTCGTCTAGTGATGACGAAGGTTACATCGCTTTCGACGAAAGTGATGATGAAGAATGTTTCGTTGGAGAGCACCAACAAAACGAGGGATCTTCAAAGGTAGATCCTCAACCCATTTCACCTTCTTTTTCTAACGATGATTGTGCAGAAGAAGGTGATGAAGACCTATCCGAGGCTGTGTCTTGGGAAGAAATCAAGAAACAGCTCGATGACTATGCCGACCTCGTGGATACACTCAAAGAGGTCGTTGAAGATAATGCTGAGCTTATGGACAAAAATGAAAAATACAAGCTAGCATTAGAAGAAAGATTCTCTCCCTACGATGAAGAAAAGGAAAGGGAGATCGAAACCCTAAAGTCAAAGGTTGATGAATTGACTTTACGGGTTAAGGAGTTCGATACCAGGGCGCTCGAGAAGGACGAGTCCCTCAAGACCAGAGATGCCGAAATACACAGCCTTACCTCAAAATTGGCTGACTTGGTAATTCGACACGAACTCCTCGTGAAAAAGGAAGAAAAACTTCAACTCACTTTGAGTCAGTTGAAGAAAAGTGGAAAGAAGCTGGAAGAAGTTCAATCCATGCAACGCAATCCGCGCGATCACTCTGGCATTGGATTTAATGGAAAATCCAAGGAAAGCAAGGATAAAGATTGCAAGATCACGTTCGTGAAGGCGCAGTCGAAGTCAAAGAGTGTTCGGAAAGCTCATCAAGCTCTTCCAGACAAGATGGTCCAGCTGAAGAATCCAGTTCGACAGCCCCAAGCCATCCTTGTAAAGCAACACAAGAAGGAACAACCTGTTCCTCAAAAGAAAGAAAGTCGACCTGCCCAGCATCGTCGACCTGCCCCCTCTCATCAAAAGCAGGCTGTCCATCCAGGGCGATACCAAGGCCAGTACTATCAAAGGCCGTATCACCCTCAGTTTTTCTATCATGCTCATCAAGGTTGTCACTGCCACTATCCTCAACGGTCTAACTATCAAGACTGACAGTATCAATCTGGCTTTCATGATGAGCAGTTCTATCAGCCTCGCCGTTCTCGCTCAAAGAAATCCAAGGCTCCCAAGCCCAAGACCGCCACTGCCTCGTCCTCAGCCTCGGATAGAAGCAGACCGGCAAAACAAATTTGGGTCCCAAAGGCCGTTCCCGCAACCGATGTAGCACCCAATCTCAAGTGGGTTGCTAAGTTTAACTAATTGCAGGTCGGGAAGGCTCAAAGAAGGAGCCAAGTAGCTCGTGGAGCCGTATGGATCATTGATAGTGGATGCTCAAAGCACATGACGTGTGACAAAACGCTACTATCAAACTATCAAGAACAAGACGGGCCACTTGTAACCTTTGGAGGAAGTTCTAAGGGACTTACGAGAGGCCAGGGCGATCTAAAAGTTGGTAAAACAACTATTTCTAACGTCTCTTATGTTGAAGGTCTTAATCATAACCTATTCTCTGTGTCGCAATTCTGCTCGAGTGGTAAACGAGTAGAATTCACCGCTAACAAATGTCTCGTGAAAAATGAGGAAGGAGAAACACTTCTTACCGGAATTTTGCAGGATAGACTCTATATTGTTCAATGGACAGATTGGATAGAGACCTGCCTGGTCACAAAGGCTGATTCCGAGACAAGCTGGCTATGGCACAAGAGGTTGAGTCACTTGAACTTCAAGGCCATCAACAAGATCGCATGCAACAAGCTGGTGAACGACCTGCCAGATCAAGTCTTCGATCGTGATCACATCTGCAGAGCCTCCTGTCAAGCTGGAAAGCAAACAAGATCATCCTTTCCAAGCGTGACGGCACAAACATCAAATCGAATTCTTGAGCTTCTCCATCTCGACCTCTTCGGTCCAGTCACTCCCTTGAGTATAAACGGTAGAAAATACGCTCTCGTTATTATAGATGATTATTCTAGATTTACGTGGGTTATTTTCATGTACAAAAAGAAGGAGACTTTGGAGAAGCTACCTGCGTTGCTGAGCAAACTGTGCAATCAAAAGGAGAAATCCATCATCTCCATTCGATCCGATCGAGGCACCGAATTTATCAATGCGATGATCGAAGAATATTGCACAAAGAGTGGAATTCATCATCAAACTTCAGCTGCACGCACACCTCAACAAAACGGCGTAGTGGAACGTCGTAACAGGTCGCTGAAGGAAGCAGCTCGTACCATGTTGGATGAAACCAACCTCCCAAAGAAGTTTTGGGCAGAGGCCATTAACACTGCCTGCTATACCCAAAACAGGTCGATCATCACTACCCGACATGGAAAGACTCCATATGAGCTGTGGAACAACAAGCTCCCCAGGTTAAAGTATTTTAAAGCTTTTGGGTGCTTGTGTTACATTCATAACAATGGGAAATCTCAATTAAAGACTTTTGATAGCAAGGCCGATCCAGGAGTATTTTTAGGATACTCAGAGGTTAGCAAAGCTTATAGAGTCTTTAATAAGAAAACCCTAGTTGTGGAGGTAACACCTCATGTTGTGTTTGATGAATCTACTTGTCTGTACAGAGAATCAAGTACAAGTACAGATCAGCCCGCTGCTAACAGGCCGTCTAACTCCCCCATTGACGACCTGCTAGTATGGACTCCAAATGATTTGGAGGAAGAGGATCAATCTGATCCTAGGGTCACACAACAAGGGGGAAGTGATGCAAATGATACTTCGAGCTGTAATACATCAGCCGGACTTAACCAGGCTGATCCCCCTCCCTCAGTCCCCCAGACTGATGCTGTTCACGACCTTACATCCCAAATCGAGCAGCTCGATAGCACAATGGAGCAGCTCAACATTCAGGCCGAACAACAGCCTGATCAACAGCCCGAGCAACAGCACGTGCCCACTGATCAACCTTCAACTCACCCGGAGTTTGATGAACCCATTAATGAGCCCGAGCCAATCATTTCAAATGAAGAAAGAGCTCGACGCAGACGATGGATCGATGCTCATCCAAAAGAGCTCATTGTTGGGAACCCAAACTAAGGAGTGCGGACAAGAAGGACGATTGGTGAAAGTGCGCTTTTAAGTTGCTATCTCTCTCGAGTAGAACCCAAAGATGCCATTGAAGCTCTTCAAGATGCTGACTGGATTCAAGCCATGCAAGAAGAACTCAATGAATTCAAAAGAAATGAAGTATGGTCTCTAGTTGATCGTCTTTATCATCAGGGCGTCATTGGAGTCAAATGGGTTTACAAGAACAAGAGAGATGAATCTGGAGAAGTTGTCAGAAATAAAGCCCGATTGGTAGCAAAGGGTTACTGTCAACAAGAAGGAATCGATTATGATGAGACGTTTGCCCCCGTTGCAAGATTAGAAGCTATAAGGCTGTTTCTAGCTTATGCCGCTCATCAACGATTCAAAGTCTACCAGATGGATGTTAAAAGTGCGTTCCTCAATGGCGTTCTCGAAGAGGAAGTCTATGTGGAACAGCCTCCAGGATTCGAGGAGGGTGATTCAAGCAATGTCTTTAAACTACACAAGGCCGTCTACGGTCTTAAGCAAGCTCCTCGAGCTTGGTATGAGACGCTATCATCCTTCCTCATCGAATCAGGATTCAAGCGTGGTTCAGTCGACAAGACACTATTCTCTATCAAAGTGAATGAACATATCCTTTTAGTACAAATTTATGTTGATGATATTATTTTTGGATCTAAATCTCCCATTTATGCGAAAAATTTGGTAACCTCATGACAGAAAAATATAAAATGTCAATGATGGGGGAAATGAATTTCTTTCTAGGGTTGCAGGTCAAGCAGTCCGATGAAGGAATCTTCATTAGCCAAACAAAGTACGCACACGAGCTAGTTGACAAGCTTGGTGTCAAAGACAGCAAGCCTGTTAAAATACCGATGCTCTCTGGTGGGAAGATCGACCCGGATCCCGAAGGAAAACCTGCCAACATAACACAGTACAGGGGTATAATTGGTTCATTGCTTTATCTAACTGCTAGTCGACCTGACATCACTTTTGCAGTTGGAGTGTGTGCTCGATTTCAAGCTAATCCGAAGGAATCACACCTGGAAGCAGCAAAGAAAATTCTTCGATACATCAAAGGAACCACAAATTTAGGTCTTTGGTATCCTTGTGATGACAATTTGCAGCTTACAGGTTATTCAGATTCTGATCATGCAGGGTGCAAGCTCGATAGGAAATCTACCTCGGGTACTTGCCATTTTCTCGGAAACAAGCTGATATCATGGTTCTCAAAGAAGCAAACTTCAGTAGCCACCTCCACCACAGAGGCCGAGTACATGGCCGCAGGGAGTTGTTGTGCACAAATCTTGTGGATCAAACAACAACTTAAGGATTATGAAGTTGAAGTCAGTGAAGTTCCTATATTCTGCGACAGCTCGAGTGCCATCGCCATTACTCAGAATCCAGTTCTTCATTCAAGATGCAAACACGTGGATATTCGACATCACTTTATTCGTGATCACGTGGAAAAGAAGAACGTGGTTATTGAGAAGATACACACTGACATTCAACGAGCTGATATTCTAACCAAACCTCTAGCCGAAGAAAGATTCAAAATGCTATGTGGAAAGCTAGGGTTATTAAATGTTGAGTCATCAGGCCGATCGTAAGCCTACAGGCCGTTATCTCCTCATCAGCCTGCCACCTCTTTCAAAAGCTTGTGTGAGACCAACAATCGGGACCAACAGGCAGTTACCATTTGAACAGGGAGTTACTATTTGGACAGACCGTTCTCGATCAACAGGCCGTGCCCATCAACATGCCATCGGCTATTCAACAGATCGACCTGTGTTCCTCAATTGAGGGGGAACACTTGGCCAAAATGATCCATCATTTGAGGGGGAACAAAGGCCGATATTATAAGTCCAGGCCGTTTATCACGCCAGGCCGATATCATATGTCCAGGGCGTTTATTTCGCCAGGCCGATGTCTTCCCCCAGGCCGTCAACTTCGACAGACCGTTCACTGCCACAAGGCCGATATCATCAGGCCGATATCAACCTGAATGCAACAGCATTTATGAAGGAAGAATCAAAAGGGCAGTATCACCCTTTTGTCTTATAACTTCTTCAATACGCATTGAATTCTTCATTTATTATTGATATTTATTTCTCAATGCTTTACATAATTTAAGGGTCTGCTAATTTGCAGAAAAGAAGGAAAAAGGGAGTAATGATTACCATTTTTGTAAAACATCCAGTCAAGTGTCAAATATTGACACATTGACCGAGATTGCATTTAATTCACTGCCTCTTTTCTGAAAAAGCACATATTTCGCACGTTTCAACCTACTCACGCGCGGATGTGAAACGTTACACATTCCACGCGCCCACGATCGTGCGGTTGAGGGTTAAAGCAGTAACTTTAACCTTTTCAAATTCGAACAATCACAACCGTTCGAAAACTCTATATATGGCATGCAGTTTTCATTCAAAACGTTACTTACTCCCATCTTCTTCATCGTCAAAACCTAATTTTTCTCTCTGCAAAATCAACCGCCGCCTTCGTGTCTTTTATTCAACTGCCGGGTTATTCACCTCTTTTCACTCGTTGCACAAAGATATCACCGTGGTTTGTGCTATTTCTCTGCTCTTAGTTTCACTTTTAAGTATCTGCTACTTATTTATCTATTTTGTTGCAGAAAACCTACATCAATGGAAGCACAAACATCTACCTCCGGCAAACCGGAGATGGCGTGGGATGCGATCTCCACTTACTTGGAGTCGCATATCAAATACGAACCATATATGGTTCGTGATAACTTCGGCTTCCGTGATCTCGATTCGATGTTCGCACTGGTGGAAACGTGTTTCCCTTTTCACCAGATTATTTCCACCCGTCCGGCGAAGTTCCTGCCCAAAGTTGTGAGTGCCTTCTTCTACAACTGGAACAAGGGTGACTCCGTGTCCTCTCACACCGTGTCCCTTGGATCTAAATCCACCGTTCATCACATCAACGTTCTTGATGCTGTGAAGGCCGCTTTTGGCATTGGGGATGGAGGAGAAATGCAACTCTCCGACATCAAAAAGGTGCAACTGCAGCAAGTTATCGACCGCGTCCTCATTGAACCATGCCAGTATTTGGAGAGGTCGTTCAAGAGGACCGAGCTGCGTCCTACAGGCTGCTTATGGACTTCATCTAGCGGTGTTTCCTTGGCCACATTGGGAATCACGACCAGGTCACGCCCTTCAAATTCCAAATAATGACGGCCGTGATTCTCAACCTGCCTATCAGCTGGGCCAAGCTGATGACCTCCCTGCTCTGGGAGGAGGCCAAGCTGATCGAATGCGAAACGGTTGAAGAAGCCGTTGTGGGAGTGCGTCTGCACAAAGATAGGCCGCTTCGTCTTGGGACGAAGGCGACCTGTATAATTATTTCCTTCTTCAAATAAAGGAAATGGTCGGATGCGGACAACTTCCCTCTCAACTTCATTCCTAAAGATCTCCGCCAATTGGAGATGGCTATTGGGGTCTCACCGCAGCAATTCTACGGGTCGTCTGACCATGTAAGGGAGCATCTTACTCGGACTGGGCAGTCCAAGATTGGGTGGAGGGTGCCGAATCGCCCTGTGCAGAAAAAGCGAAAGGCCGATGATGTGCCCGTGCCTTCTCGCCCTGCAAAGAGAACTCCACCTGCAAAGACTCCTCCTCGAAGGACGCAGGCCGCCCCCACCGAACTCCCGGTCAGGCCGTTCCACAAGATTCTTCCAATGGATCCCGTGGCCACGGAGCCTTTGAATGTCAGGCTTCCCACGCCCTCGCCTTCGCCCTCATCTACCCCGGAACGGACTCCTTTTCCAGTCCGTGCCGCGATTGAGCCGTCCGCCTCGCAGCACCGCCCTGCACTCTCTAAGCAGGTCGTTGCCGGTTCCTCGCGCTCTCCCTCTCGCTCCCCTCCTCGCGTTCGCGTAGGTTCGGTGGAAATCCAGGATCTAACTGGAGAGGAGGAACCTCAAGACACATTTTTGCCAGTTCAGCAAATCATCGAGCAGCCCGTGTCTACTGCTCATGCCATGATCGCTTCGAAGAAGGCCGAAGCCAGGCTGAAGGTCATCGACCTGATGCCGGGGATCGATCAACTCCCCAAATCTCTCGACCTTGCCGCTCGCCTCCAGTTCTATCTGGATTGTAAGTCTAGCTATTACTACGTTTTTGAAGCTCTGTTGCAGGTCGTCTCCCTCGATGACCTGAAGGTCGAGGAAATGGAGTTGGAGGGAGAATTCAATTTCTTCAATGTAGAGGATGCGGCCGCCAACTTCAAATCTCTTGTGCTGCGGCGCATGAAGGTCGAGGCCAAGATTTTGGGCATCGACCTTCGCCCCCTCTACACAGACTCCCGTGCCCTCTTCAACTCCGCAGCCGTTCACGGAGACGAGTTTGATAGGATTCAAACTCCGGAGCAATCTTCACCCAGGATTGCGGGTGGAGATCAGCCTTTCGTTGCTGATGCTCCGTCTCCCCATGTCTCGAAGGTTGACGTGGAGGTCGAGCTCAATTCCTTATCTGCCAAGCTCGAGTCTCTTGTCATCAGCCTTCCTGACCAGATCAAGCAGGCCGTAGCAGAGGCCCGGGTCGAAATTGTCAAAGAAGCCAAGACCCAGGCCGATGAAGCTGCCAGGGAGCGAGTCACGGACTTCGCTGTCAATCTATTGAAAGAGTACACTGACAAGCTCCTGCCGGCCCATCTTGTTGCTAATCGAATGGCGTCCCTGGAAGAGATCGGGGAAGTCAAGGAGAACGTTGCCAAGGTCGATCAACGTGTGACCGACCTGACCGCATCCATATCAAATTCGGCATCGGCCTCCAATGACCAAGTCAACGCCATCCACGGCATCCTCTCCTCCCTTCTCAATGGTCAACAAGAATTGAGGGATGCCGTGACCAAGCTGCAAGAGGAGGATGCTACTCTTCTTTCCCTAATCAAAGCTCTGACTGATGATGTCTAAAAGGGGGAAGAAGAAAGAGCAGCCGCTGCCGCTTCAAGGAAGAAGAGAACAGGCAAATCGAAATCTTCTTCATCTTCCTTGGCTCCTCCTCATCCTCCTCCGCCGCCAAAATCTCAAATTCTCAAGGCTGCCGCCTCCAAGGCCGACGCATCCAAGGCCGTCTCTTCCCAGGACGACCCCATGGCTGCTGCCTCTGCTGCCCAGGCCGCCGCTGCAAAAGCCCGTCTGGCAAGGGAGGCCGCTCTTATTGAAGCCATGCTTTTGGCCGGTGCGACCCCGGATCAGTCTGTTGATCCTGAAGAGCAGAAGCGCTTCGTTGACAAGCGCCGGGCCGATGAAGCAAGGAAGAAGAGGGAGATGGACTGGATCAGCCAGTCCTCCCTCGTTTTGAATGCTGGAGTCCAGCAGCAGGCCGTCGAGTGGCTCGACGAAAGGCAGAACAACCTGCTGCGGGAGCTCAACAGTTGCTTTATCCTCCTGCATTATTGGATCAAGGACCCCTCCCTTCCTGCCGACGCCGATGACGCCTATGCAGCTTATATACTCAAATTCCCTTACCAAGACTTCATTGGTGAGCTAAGGAAGAAAGCTGCAGAGGCCGATGCGATGATAAGGGCCCCAGCAAAGCAATACTTTACGCCCTTGCTTCTTGGTGACTCGGGGTACTTGGACTACTCCCGGGTCGACCAATACATCGCGCAGACCGCCATCGGACTGAACGTCAATGTGTCGAATTCCGATCCCGACTTTCGTCGTATCAGGGATGGAATTTACGCAAGCATGAAGTCGAAGTCGAGGGAGCAGGTCCAGGAGGAGAGGATTGCAGCCCTTGCCCAGCAGAGGTAGATAGATAGATGATTTTGTATATTTTCTGTATTCATTTAAGTTCGTAGCACAGTTTGTAATTCCCAAATGTAAAGTACGCTATCAAGCTGAATGAAGCAAAAATCATCTTTCGACCTGACGACAATAACTCTTTGTCCAGGCATCTGCCTTTACTGCTTTATTTACTTTGCTTTATTATCTGCCTTTCATTTAACTCCTTATCAACCTTAATGGTTAATCGATCTTTCATTGTTTTAAAATCTTAGGAATTATTTGTAAAGTGTATGGTTTCGACATCATCAAAAAGGGGGAAATTGTTGGGAACCCCTTGCAGTTTGATTTTGATGATGTTTATCGAAACCACACTTAGGCATATTTTACTTGTTTAGGGTCAAGGCCGATAGATCGACCTGCTACCTGTTAGTGCAGGTCGATGCACTCTAATGTTTAAATGCAAGTTCGATCCACCCTGTAAGAGAAAGGTCGATATGATCGACCTGCCTCATTCGGATCGAGCTGGCATATCAGCCTGTCTATCGACCTTCCTTATCAAGCTTCCAGCCTGCACTGCCTTAGAAGATTTCAAGAGCTGGATTTCCATATCAAGGTCGATGCTCCGCCTTCATGGAGCTACACGACCTGATCCTTGCCACGTAGTGTGCCAGCAAGGACGAATCTTCCCAACGGCTAGAAGTGAGTCAGCTTCCAACGGCTAGTGCCACGTCAGCCTGACTCCAACGGCTAGTTTTTCAAAACTGCCTATAAATACTTCAGCCATTATCGGATTCAAGTACGGGAAACTCAAGCTATCAACACCAAATATCTGCCCAAATCTCTCTCAAAGTTCATATCCATTCAAGTGTTCGAAATCCGATTAGTTTCCCAAACACTTGACGAAGAGAGGTTTCCGATTCTGATAAAACCCACAACGACGAAGCGTTCACTGCTGCTTGTCATTGGTTCAACAACTTCCTCTCCGACTAGTTCGAAGTTAGAAAGCTTGTTTGTGTTTTCGCCATTATAGAGTTAGTCAAGCTCTGTAAAAGTGAAAGGTTGTTTGTACGTTTTAGTACGAAGGTTGTAAGGGTCACGACCCAAAACTCGTGTCTAGATATTTTCAGGTTAGATTGTATCTAGAACTGATACTCAGTCAGTATAAATAAGAGAGAGGTTGAATCCAAAGGTAAAGGGATTCTCAGGTCGAGTCGACCTGACGTGGACGTAGAAGGGTTACTCCGAACCACGATATATCGCGGTCTCTCTCTCTCTCTCTCTCTCTCTCTCTCTCTCTCTCTCTCTCTCTCTCTTTATTTATCGCCCTTTATATTTTCTTATCAAACTGACAAGCATCAACCTGCATATCACGCATCAACCTTCTATCTGTTTTCAGCCTTAAAGATTTTTCAAAGAGTAAATCAACCTCCACCAACTTCCGCATTAACAACAGTTTGATAAATCAAGCTTGATACCATACGAGCTTGATAGATCAAACTGCCTCTGATAAAGATCGACCTTGACAATCGACCTTTAGATCGACCTGATTTTTAAAAGTCAAAAACGGTTGGTTATTGGTGTATTCCCCCCCCCCCCCCCCCCCCATACACCAATTACTCTTTCCCGGGACCAACAGATATATTGGGCAACAATAATCAGTGTGGATGAATAATTAAGTAGTAATTAATATTTAATTATCAAACTTAACAAGTCGCTCACTTTGTCGCTCAATTACGTGGCTTTGTATAATAATATTGATGCATATATATATATAAATAGTTAAATAGAAAAGTAAATGTATAATTGATGTGGTGTTGTGTGGTGGTTTTTTTTTTTTTTTTTTTTTTTTTATTTTATTAATTCTTAAAAATAATTGTCAAGACTTCAAAATATGATACTCACATTATTTTTTAGTTTTATAATATGAGTCTTTTTTAAAAAAATTTAAGAAACATTGGGATTATTACACATTTTCAGCCTTTTTTCCAATATCATTTACAAATTTCTATTATTTTATTTTATGTACTCTTAATTAGTTTTACTTGTAATTAAAATTACATGTATTATATTTGACGGTATATTCAATTTGATGATTATCAAATTCATTTGAAACTACTTTATATTTTTATTTAAAACTATGTAGTATAAACTAAAATTTGTTTGTCCCAACTTAAATTTGGTTTATTAATTTTTCAACAATTAAAATTATTTTAGCTTTTTATTTTTTCAAAGTCAAAATTTAAATGAATAACACAGTTCCAGAAACTTGTAAGTCCCACTTCATTGGTCATGTAGGCTATTTGTGGTCATCCCACACATGTTCTCTAAAATAGAAAAAAATAACTATTACTTTTCAATTTTAACACTTGCACATAAAATTTTATACCGAAAAGAAATAAGACTAGTAAAGTGGGACAAATGGAATATATTATATGTTTTGCTAGGGAAAAAAGTAAATTGAGTTCTGTTTTTACTTATTTTGTAAATTTAATGTTTTCTATATTCATTCTAAAATAGTATTCCCTACGTTTCAGATTAATTGTTCCATTTTATTATTATAATTGACAAGTGTGCATAAAACATGAGACGATCACTCATGGACGACGAGTAATAGAATATAAAGCAACAAAAAAGATTGAAAAAGATAATGTTCAAGTGAAAAAGGTCGATGGTGTTCACATGTAATAATAATATATATTATTATGATTTTTAATATATATTTTTAATATTTTACTCAAATATAACAATATAAAGTGGTTCACGTCGAATATTGACGTAATTAGATAAAATCGATTATAATATACCAAAACATTATAATTAGTTGCTATTTTTAAAAACAAGATTAGTGAAGTGAGACAGTTTATAAGATTGTGACATATTACCCACGTGTCACAAATTAACTATCACAATTCAAAGACATTAATACAAATGTTTCTTTTGTGTCGCAAAATTGTGACACAAAAAATTGGCGATGCATTAAAGCCACAACTTTACAACATTTATCGCGACACGATTATAAACAAGTCGGAAAATTATGACATATCTTCAAAGTGACGCAAATAAATTGTCATAATTCGAAGACATAAATGGAAGTGTCGCATTAGCGTCAAAAAAGAGTAACATAATGAATATATGACGCACAAATGACATAAAATTTTGACATTAAATGCGACGTAATACTAAATATGTTGTAGAATTGTATCATTTTATTTATGTGTCGAAATTAAAGTGTCATAATTAAAAAACGCATAATTTAGTGTCAAAAAATAATGACACAATTATTAAGTGACGCATAATATTCGCAAATGTATGACACAAATATTGTAAATGTGGTAATTTTACAACACCTACGTAAAAAGTCGCATGAGCATATGTCGCAAAAGCCCAGTTTTCTTGTAGTGCCTGTGGGGTCATTCCAATCCCCGGCATTAGCTCATCAATGGCCTTCTTCTCCATGAACTGCATATCATCGTAGAGCTGTAGAGCTTGCTCTTTAATTAGCCTACGCTCATCTTCCTCAGCTTTTCTCAAATAAAAATCTGAATCGTCATCATCATCATCATCCACCTGAAAGGAAAAATTGTCGAAGACCTGATGACTGAGGGGCTGGTAAAATGTTTCTAAACCACCTGGCTGCTTATCCAGATCAGCTTCGGTAGTTACAACCTGCTGCACCTCAAAGAGAGGTTGTTGTTCTATTTCAACATCATCAATAGATGGTTGTGCTCGTGTTGAAGGTAGATAGATCTGCTAGGAGGGAGAGGTCGAGCTAACTACCGCAGCATCTACGCGCTGCTTCTTCGAGGCCCTCTCCTCGATCTCACTCTCCTTCTCCTTCGTCTGCTTCCCCACCAGCTTCTCCTTGCCCTTGGTGGAGGAAGATCCTGAACGTTTCTTGGGCTGGGGAGATGCAGCATGTTCCCCCTTGGCTATTGAACGGAGTCCTTCCACTTAGGATTGGACCTCGCCATGGCCTCAAGGAAAGGTTTGATCCTCAAATCAGAGGTTATGAGACAATCATTGTTAATACCCAGCGACATAGAGAACTGTCGCGGATTCGACGGGAGTTTGACTGTACCATTGAAGGCAAGAACGTCAGCCCATTCAACGCGCTTCTCAATGGACTGGAAGATCAGCGAGATCTTTGAGCAGAAGTTAATCTTCCTCTGCACACACAGCTCCATGTTGCCCTCGCTATCGAGCGATGTCTAGACCTTGCTTGCTTCAACCCTCATTCCAAGAACCAACAACCTCGCCCAGTTAAGCTCGAGGTTGTGGTAGACAACGACCATGATTTTGAACTTGTCGTGGGTCAGCTTATCATTGATCCTTTTCTGCGAGAGAAGGACTTTGTGAATGACGTCGAACAGCATACGGAACTCCGGTTTGAGCCGAGTTCGTTGCATCCCCTTAAGGTCGTACTTCACAGCCTGCTTCTCCAACGCTGGAAGTGTCATGATTTGAAATGTGTCCTCCAAAAGCTGAGAACTCATCTCGGGATAAATTTCGTCGCCAGAATCCTCCAAATCGTAGGTCGTTTTCATGGCCTCTAAAAGGTTGAATGAGGGATCGGCGATGACATTGTCGGAGTGGCAGACGGTGATGTAGTCGATAGCATCCTTCTCGGATTCATTTCAGAAGGCGTAAAACGCCAAGACTTGATGGGGCAAGAACTTCTCCGGCTTCATGATGATGATACGATGGAAGGGACCAAATCTCTTCATTCTTTCAAAAACGTCATCTAGGCCGGAGTGGCGTAGATTGTCGTAGACAAAGTAAGGCTCTTGCATGACCAAAACATCATAATGGTCTTTAGCTTCACTCCATTTGATGATTGTTTCTTGACCGGAAGTGGAGGTTTGTTCATCGGTGACCATGTTTCTCGTAAGAAAAAGAAATTTTAGGGTTAGATAGTTTTTTTGAAAGTGAAACATGCAAAGAGTGCGATAATGGCGGATAGAGATAAAGATAATTAAAATGTGAAGGGGTCCCCTATTTATAGGCACAAGGGAACGACCTTGATCAACTTGATCCAACGGTCAAGATTGATCTATGGTGCCCTCATCCACTGATCGAAAGTGGCGATATGATAGCTCGCGCCTTTTTGAGGCACGTGGAAGGTGAACTGTTGTGCATGAGCGAGTGGACACGATAGTCCACGCCCAGCCGCGTCTCTTTGCCTTCCCACGTCCAGTCCTCACATAAATGCTCCTCGATTTTTGTGGTATAAATCCCAAAAAGGAAGTTTTCCTTCACAAAAAGAGAAACCATTGTGACTGACAATTCTCCTCTATCTGCAGTGTTTAGCCATTTACGGAAGCAATTGATATAAATAATAAAATGCATGGCTTAATAAATACTAATAATTTGAAAAAATGAAGTAGAGAGAATAAAGTATAAATGAGAGAAAGAGAGAGCAGTGAGTGATACATCTCGCTGCTTTAACTTCCCCCTTTGAATGAGCAAGGTTGTTGTGAGAAAGGTAATGCATTAGCTCCCACAACGGCCTTTGACTCATGTTTGACCAGGCTGTTAGATAGTAACAACTTGTTGTGCTGATCTGGAACTTGTCCAGCTTAATGACTGGCATCGGCCTGCTGACTACTATTTAGCATACCTAGCTTGCCACACAACATTTTGAAGCGCTCTTCTTGCAGAAGCTTTATCAAAATGTCAGTGTGAATCTTCTCTACAATCACATTCTTCTTCTCAACATAGTCACGTATAAAGTTATGTCTCACTTCAACGTGCTTGCATCGAGAGTGAAGGATAGGATTTTTTGTGATGGCTATCACACTCGAGCTATCATAGAAGATAGGCACTTCTTTTACAACGACCTCGTAATCCCTGAGCTGTTGCTTCAGCCAAAGGATCTGTGCACAGCAGCTACCGGCGGCCATTTATTCGGCCTCCGTTGTTGATGTTGCCACGGAAGTCTGTTTCTTTGAGAACCAAGAGATCAGCTTGTTCCCTAGAAATTGACAAGTACCTGATGTTGACTTCCGATCTAGCTTGCATCAAGTATAATCAGAATCTGAGTAGCCAGTTAGTTCTAAGTTATCATCACCAGGATACCACAACCCTAGATTGGCAGTCCCTTTGACATAACGGAGAATCTTCTTGGCTGCTTCCATGTGTGATTCCTTTGGATTATCTTGATAGCGAGCACAAACACCAACTGCAAAAGTAATGTCAGGTCAACTAGCAGTTAGATAAAGTAAGGAACCAATAATACCCCTGTACTGAGTTATGTTGGTTGGTTTTCCTTCGAGGTCTTGATCAATCATCCCGTTTGCTAGCATTGGAACCTTGACAGGCTTACTGTCTTGGATTCCAAATTTTGAAATCAGATCGTGAGTATATTTGTTTGGCTAATGAACATTCCTTCATTTGACTGCTTCACTTGCAATCCTAGAAAGATATTCATTTCTCCTATCATAGACATTTTATATTTGTCTTTCATGAGATTTCCAAATTTCTCACATAGCTTGGGAGATTTAGACCCAAAAAGAATATCATCAACATAAATTTGTACTAAAAGGATATGATCCTTCACTTTAATAGTGAAAAGTGTCTTGTTGATAGAGCCACGTTTGAAGCCTGATTCAATGAGGAAGGTGGACAGCGTCTCATACCAAGCTCGTGGAGCTTGTTTGAATCCACACACAGCCTTGTGTAGGCAATAGACCTTGCTGGAATCACATTCTTCAAATCTAGGTGGTTGTTCCGCATAGACTTCTTCCTCGAGAATTCTACTGAGGAATGCGCTCTTCACATCCATCTGATAGACTTTGAATTGTTGATGAGCTGCATAGGCTAGAAACAGGCTGATTGCTTCCAGTTTTGCCACGGGAGGAAATGTCTCATCAAAATCACTTCCTTCTTGTTGACAGTAGCCTTTAGCGATTAAACGAGCTTTGTTTCTGACAACTTTGCCAGATTCATCTCTCTTGTTTTTGAACACCCATTTGAATCCAATAACGCCTTAATGATCAGGTCGATCTACGGCAGACCATACATCATTTCGCTGGAATTCATTTAGCTCTTCTTGCATAGCTTGAATCCAATCATCACCTTGAAGTGCTTCATACGCATGTTTGGATTCAATGAGAGACATATAGCAGCTTAATAGAGCACTTTCACCATGCATCCTTCTTGTTCTTAGTCCTTGGTTTGGGTTCCCAACAATGAGCTCTTGTGGATGATCGTCCACCCAGCGTCTTCTTCGAGTTCGTTCTTCTTCAGATAGAATGGGCTCTGGCTCTGCAGTGGGTTCTTCAAACTCTTGATGACTTGAAGGTTGTGGTGTGAAAGGATTGAGCTGCTCCATTTGTTTTTGAAGATCAACAACAACATCAGTTTGAGAAACTGAGTTAGAAGGATCAGCTTGGTTATTTCAAGCTGATGTATTGCAGCATGATGTGGAACATGACTTGTAGCATTTCCCCCTTGCTGTGTGACCTTAGGATCAGATTGATCCTCTTGACTTTGATTAGCTGGACTCCAGATTAACAGGTCCTCTATAAGATTGTTCTTTGATATGGTAGACTCCGTTCCTTTACCTGTTTGTGTATCTCTGTATAAGCAGGTCGATTCATCAAAAACAACATGAGATGTTACCTCCACAGAGAGAGTTCTTTTTTTAAAGACTCTAAAGGCCTTGCTGATCTCTGAGTATCCTAAAAATACTCCTAGATCTGCCTTGCTCTCAAAGGTCCTTAAATGAGATTTCCCATTGTTGTGAATGTAACACAAACACCCAAAAGCTTTAAAGTACTTGATAGGATACGGCCCAACTACTAGGCCTAACAATAAAGCTCGGCCCACGTAGTTAGGCCCACGAGAAGCGGTTCAGCCAAACGTAGAAGACTCGGATTCAGGCCCAAGAATAGGCCCAACTCGAAGCCCGATTATTATTAGGGAAAACCCTAATTACTTGTATAAATATATGTTAGATAAGGGTTAGAGGGGATGGACACACTCTTTTGTACTCTACACGAGAAACCCTAAATAAAATATCGCCGCTCTTTCTCTTTCCCGTGGACGTAGATCTATTCCGATAGGTGATTGGTGTTTATTTGTTAGGTTTTTCGTTGCGTTTTCGTGTTAGTTTTCATTATGTTTTTGTGTCTTTTAGTGTGTCTTTTGGCTATGATTGTTTGTTTGGAGTTTTGGGTATCATAGGAGCAAAAGGGGAGAAATTGGAAGAAAACGGGACGAAAAGTGCACGAAGAGAAGGCAAAGCCGTGAGATACCAGAACCTCATCTGGACGACCGTCCAGATTTCCTTCACAATCTGGACGATCGTCCAAACACGTGCGAAGCAGTTATCCAGTTCCTAATCTGGACGACCGGCCAGATGTCCTCCACAATCTGGACGATCGTCCAAAAGTCGGCGACCAGCTATTCTTTCCTTATTTATCTAGGTTTTTACCTAGTATATATATATCATCCCTTGTACACGAATTATAATCACCTTTTATCATTGTTTAGCTTTAGTTTTCAGATTCAAATACTTTAGTTTAGCTTTCTATTGTTCGGATCCGGATTCGTTCTTCGTTTATTGCAATTTAATTCAAGACGTTTATTTAATTCAAGTTCTTCGTTCTTCGTCTCAATTTTCGTAAGTTCTTTTATTGCTTTCGTTTATTCGTTTTAATTGCTTACTTTCGTTTTAGATTCGTTTTCTTAATTGCTCCGTTTAAATTCCTTAGTTTAATTTCGTTCTTTCGATTTCAAGTTTAAAGTTTGGATTCGTTTTTCTTGCTTTCAATTCTCTTTCGTTTTTCAAAGTTTTCAAGTTAGATTAATTTGCTTTTAATTTCCAGATTTCAATTCATCATGTCTAGATTTATTTATGCTTCTTTCTTTGCTTTCGTTTCCTTCGTTGCTTTCTTTATTGCTTTCTTTTCGATTCTTGCCTAGGTAGATTTATTGCTTTCTTCTAGTTTAATTCTTAGATTTATTTCTTGAGTTCTAGATTAGTTATTTAATTGCTTTTTATTTACTTGCTTTGATTTATTTTATTTGCCTAGGATTTAAAACAAAAACCCCAAAATATTCTTTACTTGCTTTCTTAGATTAGATTTTTACTACATAATTGATTGCCCTGTTAAGTTTTCCTTGAGATTCGATACTTAGGTTTTACTTGCTAGTGCTACAATAGATTTCGTCTATTGCGAACACTTTTTAGTGAAACAAATTTTGGCGCCGTTGCCGGGGAAAAACTTTAGGCGTTTGATTGTGTAGTATTTTTATTTGCTTTATATTTTTATTTGTGTTTATTCGATTTTCTTGTTTCTCCCACTCGGTGCGTTTAACCCGTTTGTTGAGTGTTGTTTATGCATGGTCGCCGAAGTCTTCAAAGGAATTTAGCGCCCTACGTCGACAACATCCATCAAAGGAAAGCGATTTTAGCCGCGAAGGAGAAGGAGGAGGTCGATTCTCAAGACTTTGGTTTAGTCTTGTTGTTTGCAGAGCCCGAAGCCATGGCAGCTAGAGTCATGGGCGATTTTGCTCGCCCCACATTCACGGCCACCACTTCGGCGATTGTCCTGACGGAAGCGGTCAGGAATCATGAGCTTAAACCTCACAACATGGCGTTGCTTCCATCCTACCACGGGCTGGCCAACGAGGATGCGTTGACGTTCATCCGAGAGTTTTGCACGGTGGTGCAAACTTTCCCACTCGCGGGACTCACGGAGGACACCTTGAAGATGAAGTGCTTCCCGTACACCCTCAAGGATCGAGCAAAGTCGTGGTATTTGGCGCTCCCGGCCAATTCTCTTGCCACATGGAATGCGGTGTGCGAAAAGTTCATGCTCAAGTACTACCCGAACCGCAAGACTCAAGAGGTGCGGTCAAAGATTATGAATTTCTCCCAAGACAACGATGAGCCGTTTCACGAAGCATGGGAGAGGTTCCAAGAGCTGCTCCAACAATGCCCTCATCATCAAATGGCACCGGAGTTGCTTTGGCAATATTTCTACGACGCCCTCAACCAAACTTGCCAATTCATGGTGGATAGTTCGGCCGGAGGCAACATAGCGGTCAAGACAGCTGAAGAGTTGAAGGATATTTTCGAGACGCTAGCTGCGAGTTCTCAACAAAAATCAGCTAGACCGAGGAAAGTGGAGGCGAGTGCAATTTCGATGAGCCCCGACTTGAAGAAGCAAATTGCCGACATGTATAGGGATCTCGAGAATTTGAAGGTTAAGCAAAGTGCACCGGCCCCGAAGGAGGAAGAGAGGAAGCCCGATCAATGCGAGATTTGTGGAGAGCTTGGACACATCAAGGAGGTGTGCCACAACATGGGGGAGTTTCAATACGAAGGAGGAGCCGAGGTCTACGCCGCTCAAGGATACCCACATCAAGTACCTCATCAAGGATACCAAGGGGGATACAATGGACGCTACCAAAATCCGAGGCCAACACAAGGGCAAGGTAACCCCCCTACCTATCCGAATAGGCGTCCTCCACCATATAATAACCCCTATCCTCCTCCACCGAATCCCTACTACCCTCAACCTCCACCATATTATCCACCCCCTCAATACCCTCCAAATCCATATTATCAACCACCTCCATATTACCCTCCTCAATCTAATCCTACACCACCACCACCATATCCGAACTCTCGTCCTCAAGGACCTCCACAAAAGCCTCCCGCCGATGAGGATCGTTTCCATGCACTTGATGCAAACATAAAGCGGCTCGAGACGGCCATTGGCCAAATTTCGGGATCTATGCACTTGATGCAACAACCGGGGCGGATTCCGAGCCAAGGGATCCAACCACAACAAGCTAACGAGGTGCAATATCCCCCATATGTTCCTCCTTTTCCACCGCATCAAGCCCAAGCCGTCTCGGTGTTGCGGAGCGGGAGGCACGTGGACAATGGAGTGTCAATGCCACCTCAAGGACGCATGGGAGATAGATGGGGCCCGAGTCCCCGTTGGAATGGACCGAAGACGCCGGCAGCACCTCCACATCAACACGTCCGTCCAGCACCCAATCTGGACGGTCGGCCAGATGCTGGACGATCGGCCAAAACGCAGGCGCCAGAGCCCCGTCCAGTAGCTGATCTGGACGGTCGTCCAGATCTGGACGGTCGTCCAGAATCTGGATGCTCGTCCAGAATACCCAACTCGCCCAAGAACCCAGCAGCTAATCTGGACGATCGGCCAAGTCACCCCGACTCTTCTGGCCGATCGTCCAAATCAGGTGAGCAGCATACGGAGTCCGACGAGCCCGAGAAGGAAGCCCCACCTCTACACAAGGCTTCCAATCCTTATGTTCCTCCCATTCCTTATCCAAGTCGTGTGAAGAACAAGAAGCGTGATCAACAATTTGCCGATCTTTACAAGCTTCTTTCAAAGGTGGACGTGAACTTGCCTCTCCTTGATGTTATTCGCAACGTGCCACCGTTCGTGAGGTTCGTGAAGGAGTTGACATCGAGGAAGAAGCCTTTCGATGAGATGGAGACAATTGCGGTATCGGAGGTGGCGACATCAATTATGCAACACCCTCTTCCACCTAAGCAACGAGATCCAGGTTCTTTCGTTATCACTATCTCTTTAGGTAATGGTAAGGAAGCATGTGGTATGCTAGATTTAGGTGCCGGTATTAATCTTATGCCTTATTCTATCTTTAAGCAATTAGAGTTAGGAGAACTTAAACCCACTCGCATGAGCCTTCAATTGGCGGATAGGTCTATTAGGTATCCTAGAGGTATTATTGAGGATATTCTTGTTCGCGTAGGGGGTTTGATTGTTCCCGTTGACTTTGTGGTTTTAGAGATAGGTGAGGTACAAGAAAATGGTATTGAGCACACACTTTTGCTAGGTCGTCCTTTCATGCCTACTACTAATACTTTGATTGATGTGAAGAGTGGTGTGATTAAGATGTCCGTTTTAGGAGAGGATGTCTCGTTTTCTGTGCATAAGAGTCGGCCTATGTCATCGGTCAATTTAATTGATAATTGTTCTTTCATCGATAAGGTTGATGCCTTGGCCGAGTGTTCTTTTGTGCAGGATTTTGACATCGAGGAGGTGTGTTGGGGATCCGGAGATCAAATGGAATGGGAGCGAATGGAGAGGGATATTGGAATCAGGCTACCGTTTCCACCTCAAGACCCCGAGCCCGGCTCGAAGATTCCGGAGCCTTTGGAGTTGAAAGAGCTGCCATCGCATTTGAAATATATATTTTTAGAGGGAGGAAATCAAAAACCCGTAATCATCTCGTCTTCTTTGTCTCTTGCAGAGGAAGGAGCTTTGGTGGGCATACTCAAGGAGAACAAGCTCGCTTTTGGATGGAGCTTGGCGGATATACGAGGAATTAGCCCGGCCACGTGCATGCATCGCATCAATCTCGAAGAAGGCGCTCGCCCCAAACGAGATGGACAAAGGAGGCTCAACCCAATGCTCATGGAGGTCGTGCGCAAGGAGATTTACAAGCTATTGGCGGAGGGGATTATCTATGCCATCGCCGATAGTGAGTGGGTTAGCCCGGTGCACGTCGTTCCAAAGAAGGGAGGAATTACGGTGTCAAAGAACGAGAAGGACGAGTTGGTCGCCTCGCGCCCGGTTACCGGTTGGAGGATGTGCATCGATTATCGGAAGCTTAATGCTTCCACCAAAAAGGACCACTTTCCTCTCCCTTTTATTGATCAAATGCTTGATAAGTTAGCCGGGCAAGAGTTTTATTGTTTTCTAGATGGTTTGTCAGGTTACTATCAAATTGCGATAGCTCCGGAGGATCAAGCAAAGACGGCCTTCACAAGCCCTTTCGGGACCTACGCTTATAGGAGGATGCCATTTGGTCTCTGCAACGCACCGGGTACGTTCCAAAGATGCATGATGTCTATTTTTTCGGAATTTATCGGTGATTTTGTGGAGATCTTTATGGATGATTTTTCTGTTTTCGGGTCGTCTTTCCATGATTGCTTGTTGAAAATAGAGAGAGTCCTTAAGAGATGCATTGAGAGTGGACTTACCTTGAGTTGGGAAAAGAGTCATTTTATGGTTAGAAGTGGAATTGTTTTAGGCCATATAGTTTCGAGTAAGGGCATAGAGGTCGACAAAGCGAAAGTGGAGGTGATTGAAAAATTGCCACCACCTAGTGATGTCAAAGGTATTAGGAGTTTCCTTGGTCATGCGGGCTTTTATAGACGATTCATTAAGGATTTCTCTAAAATTAGCCAACCTCTTTGTCGATTGCTTGCTCAAGATGTGCCTTTCCACTTTGATGAGTCTTGTATGAATGCTTTTCTCACTTTAAAAGAAAAACTCATCTCTGCCCCCGTTGTAGTTGGTCCCGATTGGTCATTGCCTTTTGAGATTATGTGTGATGCGTCTAATAATGCCGTAGGGGCTGTTTTGGGTCAAAGAGTCGATAAGATGCTTCGTGTGATTTACTATGCTAGTTTAACTCTTAATCCGGCTCAAGTGAATTACACCACCACCAAACAAGAGATGCTTGCCGTTGTTTTTGCCTTAGATAAATTTAGATCTTACATCATAGGGTCTAAGGTGATTATTTATAGTGATCATGGTGCTCTTAAACATCTTTTGACTAAAGCCCAAGCAAAACCTAGGTTGATTAGATGGGTCTTATTATTGCAAGAATTTGACATTGAAATTCGTGATAGGAAAGGTAGTGATAATCTTGTGGCCGACCATCTCTCTCATCTCGATTCACCTCCCCCTTATGTTTCTCTTGATGATATTTGTGATTCCTTTCCCTTTGAGAATGTTAATGAAGTGAGTGCTACTCCTTGGTTTGCCGATATTGCTAATTACTTGGCCGATAAGGACACCAAACCCGTTCTTAACGCTCAAGAAGAGAAAAGGTTTCTTCGTTTGTGTAGGCAATACTATTGGGAGGATCCTCACTTGTTCAAGCTTGGGAAGGATGAGGTGATTCGAAGGTGCGTTCCCGACCACGAGCAAACCGAGGTGCTGCAACATTGTCACGAGGAGCCGAGTGGAGGACATTTTGGAGGCCAAAAGACTGCTCATAAGGTGCTACAAAGTGGATTATATTGGCCTACCTTGTTCAAGGATGCTCAAGCCTTCTACCTTGCATGCGATCGTTGCCAACGCACAGGTTCTATAGGTCGCCGTAATGAGATGCCCCTTAATCCTATTTTAGTGGTTGAGATTTTTGATGTGTGGGGCATCGACTTTATGGGACCTTTTCCTAAATCCCATGGTTTCGAATACATTTTACTTGCGGTCGATTATGTGTCCAAGTGGGTTGAAGCAATACCCACGAAGACATGTGATTCTCACGTTGTCTTGAAGTTTGTGCAGGAAAATATCTTGTGTAGGTTTGGTTTCCCTCGTGTGATCATTAGTGATGGGGGAAAACATTTTTGCAACAAGTTGTTCGCCAAGCTCATGAAGAAGAACGCCATCACACACAAGGTGGCGACTCCTTATCATCCACAAACCTCGGGACAAGCGGAGACGAGCAATCGCCAAATCAAGGGGATTTTAGAGAAGACGGTCAAGCCATCGAGGAAGGATTGGGCCGACAAGTTGAACGACGCTCTTTGGGCATATCGTACGGCTTACAAAGGCGTGCTTGGGATGAGTCCCTATAGGCTCGTCTATGGGAAGTCGTGCCATTTGCCCGTTGAGATCGAGTTCAAAGCATATTGGGCTCTCAAGCGCATCAACTTCGACCTCGACGATGCTCACGATCGGAGAATTTTGCAAATGGAGGAGCTCGACGAGCTAAGGAATGAAGCCTACGACAATGCCAAGATCTACAAGGACAAGGTGAAACGTCTACATGATAGACGCATAGCCTTCAAGGAGTTCAAACCCGGAATGAAGGTACTACTTTTTCACTCTCGTCTTCGTTTATTTCCGGGTAAGCTTAAGTCTAGGTGGGGAGGTCCATACACGGTGGTGCAAGTTTTCCCCCATGGTGCGGTAGAAATCAAGAACGAGGATTCGGGATACATCTTCTCGGTCAACGGGCAACGATTGAAGCCGTACATCGAAGGGTCGACATTGCCTCAAACGGTGGAGACGATTCTCATATCCGACCCCCCACTCTCCTCTTGAGTATTTGGTACGTCAAGCTAATGACGATAAACGAGCGCTTGGTGGGAGGCAACCCACGTAAAAAAAAATATAAAAATTTTAGATTTAGTATTTTTCATTGTATTTCTTGTTAATATTTGATTTTTCGTGTTAGTTTGAGTGTCTTTTTGCAGGAATAGGCGTCGACTACCAGCAGCTGATCTGGACGATCGGCCAGATTCCTTAAGGATTCTGGACGACCGTCCAGAAATGAGCAAATCAAATCGCAGCCAGTAGCTAATCTGGACAACCGGCCAGATTCTTTACGAAATCTGGACGATCGTCCAGAATCCCGTGGGCCCGTTTCCTTTGTCGAGTCAAACGCATAAGCTGGCCCATTATCTTTTTAACCTACCTCTCTTCTCTCTTCTCCTATTTCTCCCACAGCTCCCATCCAGCACACACACCAACGCCACCAGCCGAACCACAGCGCACCACCGACGCCGCCGCCAGCAGCTACCAACGCCGCCGCCGTCAGCCCCGCCGCTGTCAGCCACCGCGCCGCTGCCGTCAGCCACAGCCTCAACCGCCGTCGTTAGCACCAACGCCGACGTCGTCCGTTCCGGCCACCTTCAGCCACCCCCGCGCCGCCGTCGCTCAGCCACCAAGTCGCCGTCGCTCAGCACTCACCGTCGCGCACCGCGCTCGGCCAAATTCTCCGCGACCGGCCAAATTTTTTGGACGACCGTCCAGAATACAAGGAGAATCTGGACGACCGTCCAGATTAGAGGCTGCCCGGATTTTCAGCTTCGTCGTTCGTGCCCCGTTCGCGTGCTATTCTTCGTCAACATCCTCAGCCCATCACCATGAATCGTACTCCCTACATTGTGAGTCTCGATCGCCACTCACCGGGTGACAATGAGCAACAATACGGGCGTCGCGAACGGGTTCCTTTTGAAACCGATAGGTACGCGACTACTAATCTCTACCTCCGTTTGAAGAATCTTGATATACGTCCTCCTAGGCATTACAATATGGATTTTTTGAGGCGTTTGTCTATTTTTCCGACTATTCGCGAATATGCTCTTCGATTAGGATTAATGCAATGTATGTCTAGACAATGGGAGGCGCATGATAGTTTGTGTCTAGAGATGTGTAGTAGTTTTCGTTTATCTAGACGTGGTAATGAGGTTGTGATGGAATGCACTTTTCGTGGTGTCTTGTGTGAAGTTTCTAAGGAAACGATGAAATCAGTATTTGGTTTTCGTGCTAACCCTAATATCTCTGATTGTGTGCCTGCTGATTTTAATGTTAATGAGGCTTGGATGGAATTGACGGGTGTTAATAATTTTAGAACTTCGGGTGTGTCTAGTTCCTTTTTACGCGATGATGCTTTGATTATACTCCATCGCTTCATATTTAACATGGTCTCCGGTAAAAAGGAGGCCAGTAAGGTAACGGGCATGGAGGTCTATTTGCTTTGGTGTGCTAGGTACAATCGGAAGGTGTGTTTGGCCCCATTCATATGGACGCAGCTCTCACACGTGCAGTCGAAGAACGGCGCCCATCCCACTCTTGGATACGTCGCGACGGCTCTAGCTCGTCACTTTGGCGTAGATATTTCGGAGGCCGGAGGGTTGGTGCAAAGTGTGGAGATGTCATCCACGGAGTTGATCAATGCTCACTTGATGAGGAGTCCAACCGAGTTCACTCGAGTTGAGGACCGAGCCTCTGTTCGTGCTTACTATTCTGACGCGCGTCGTATTCGAAGAGCCGGGCAAGATGTCGAGCACCAAATGGAGGAAGATGCCGAGCACCAAGAGGGAGAAGAAGAGGAAGAAGAGGAGGAAGAGGAACACGAGGATGATGGGAACGGAGATGAGGAGGAGCAGCAGCATGTCCCGGACGATGATGAGCGAATTATTCACTACTACACTCGAAGAGATCGCGTCCGAGCTCGTCAGGCCATGGAGGCCGAGATTCCTCCATATTGGGCTGATTTTCAACAAGGGATGTTTGCTCGTTTCGATTCCATGTCCACCCAAATGACGGGTTTGTCTAACCAAATGGCGGGTTTGTCTACACACGTGTCTGGCTTGGATAGGCGGGTGTCGAACATCGAGGGCCATTTGATGCGGTACACCGACTTCTCCATTGGCTCCACCTCCGCTCCACCAAACCCGGATGATCCCCGTTATTGGTCTCCCTACGATCCACGATGGAATGACCCACGGTTTGGAGGTCCATTCAATTGATCATAGCCTTGTTTCGTGTTTTGTTTTGAGTCTTTTATTTTGATTTCTTTATTTTGTGCAATTTTATGCTTTGGTATTTTGTTTTGTGTTTGTTTTGTAGGTACTCACTTGGAACCTTCTCGGGATTTCGAGTGTGTTGGTTGTCTTCATGCGATAAGTTCTTCTATCCCTTTCCTTTTTATTTTCTCGCAATGGGGACATTGCTTGATTTTAAGTGTGGGGGGGGGGGGGGGGGGTCTTTGAACTTTTGGCATGAAGTTTTTAATTTTGTTGAGTCTTAGGTGTTAATTGAGTCTAATGAGCATGTGATGATAGTATTGTGGACTTGGCCAATGATAGAGAATTGTTGATTTTTGAAAAAAAAAAACTCATGATCTTTATTATGCATGGAACCTTGGCGAAGCGACGCATTTTATTGGACGAATTTGATGTATGCTTTGATGTCGGGAACTAGTTAGTTTGAACCCGTGAGATTTGAGCTTTTTGTGCATATTTATGCCTATTCTTTGATTGAGTGATCATGCTTGCTTCGTTGTTTCTAGAACTTGCCTTGTTTCTCCGTCAAGACCTTAGTATATTTATGAACTAGGAAATGATCTTAGGCCATTCTTTCGTAGCCACATGATTCCTATACACTAACCTTGTTCATAATCCTTTGTTTACCCCTTTTGAGCCTTTATTAGCCGTTCTTTGTGAAACCGGATGATAGGAGGTTTGAATGATTATGGGTATCCTTAGTTGTAGTTGGTGATATGGAAGGAGAAAATTTGAAAATACTTGTTGTGGTGTAGAAGGAGAGAAAGAAAAGGAATTTGAGATGCTTGTTTAAGTGTAGTTAGCTATCCCTATAAGCTTAGAAAAAAAAAGAGAAAAAAAAATAGAGCCTTTGTTCAAATTAGAAAGAACATGTATTAGTTGAGCTCTAGAGAAAAAAAAGAAAAGAAAAAAAAAATATAAGCATAAGGGGATAGTTAGCTTTGATTTGTATAGTTTAGCATCTTTGAGTTTGTATTTGGTGTGTTGGAGGGTAGAAGATGGAGATAAAAATCCATACTTTGGTTGGAGTTGAAAAAAGAGGTTGATGATTTAGAACATTTTGAGTCACTTAGCCTATATATTCCCTACCTTAACCAATGTCCCTACATTACAAGCTTATATAAAGACCTTTTTGATCCTTGTTTGTAAGTATTACATTAGGTGGAGATGTTGAGATTAAAGGCAAGCTTATGGTAAACATGTTGCATTGCATTGATTTTGAGTGAACCTTCTTGATGTGCATTATATTACATCTTTTCTTTGAGAGAGTTGAGTGTTCACTTTCATATACAAAATTTCACATGTTTGGGAGTGATCTTTGATGGATTAGCATACTTTAAATTAGTTGAGTAGATTGTGTTGATTGATGCTAAGGTTGTGTGCATAGTTTTGATCATGAACATGAGAGTTGTTTTTGAAAAGCTTTGAGGCCAATATAGTTCACGATACTTGAGTCTATTGTTTGTTTTGTTTTGCTTGAGGACAAGCAAAGGTCTAAGTGTGGGGGAGTTTGATTGGTGTTTATTTGTTAGGTTTTTCGTTGCGTTTTCGTGTTAGTTTTCATTATGTTTTTGTGTCTTTTAGTGTGTCTTTTGGCTATGATTGTTTGTTTGGAGTTTTGGGTATCATAGGAGCAAAAGGGGAGAAATTGGAAGAAAACGGGACGAAAAGTGCACGAAGAGAAGGCAAAGCCGTGAGATACCAGAACCTCATCTGGACGACCGTCCAGATTTCCTTCACAATCTGGACGATCGTCCAAACACGTGCGAAGCAGTTATCCAGTTCCTAATCTGGACGACCGGCCAGATGTCCTCCACAATCTGGACGATCGTCCAAAAGTCGGCGACCAGCTGTTCTTTCCTTATTTATCTAGGTTTTTACCTAGTATATATATATCATCCCTTGTACACGAATTATAATCACCTTTTATCATTGTTTAGCTTTAGTTTTCAGATTCAAATACTTTAGTTTAGCTTTCTATTGTTCGGATCCGGATTCGTTCTTCGTTTATTGCAATTTAATTCAAGACGTTTATTTAATTCAAGTTCTTCGTTCTTCGTCTCAATTTTCGTAAGTTCTTTTATTTCTTTCGTTTATTCATTTTAATTGCTTACTTTCGTTTTAGATTCGTTTTCTTAATTGCTCCGTTTAAATTCCTTAGTTTAATTTCGTTCTTTCGATTTCAAGTTTAAAGTTTAGATTCGTTTTTCTTGCTTTCAATTCTCTTTCGTTTTTCAAAGTTTTCAAGTTAGATTAATTTGCTTTTAATTTCCAGATTTCAATTCATCATGTCTAGATTTATTTATGCTTCTTTCTTTGCTTTCGTTTCCTTCGTTGCTTTCTTTATTGCTTTCTTTTCGATTCTTGCCTAGGTAGATTTATTGCTTTCTTCTAGTTTAATTCTTAGATTTATTTCTTGAGTTCTAGATTAGTTATTTAATTGCTTTTTATTTACTTGCTTTGATTTATTTTATTTGCCTAGGATTTAAAACAAAAACCCCAAAATATTCTTTACTTGCTTTCTTAGATTAGATTTTTACTACATAATTGATTGCCCTGTTAAGTTTTCCTTGAGATTCGATACTTAGGTTTTACTTGCTAGTGCTACAATAGATTTCGTCTATTGCGAACACTTTTTAGTGAAACAATAGTGCGAACCACGTAAATCTTTTGTGTTCTTTAATCTTTCGTTTAATTCTTCGTTACATTGATTGCCTCACGAAAATATGTTCGATCACTGGCGCCGTCTGTGGGAAACGAAAAATTCGTGTTTTGAATCATTGTTTTCTAAGGCAGTCGATTGTGACGAAGAACCTGTTGTCGCTGCTTAACAACACCGACACCACTACATCTCTATCCAAAGAGAGCAAATACGTTCACTACAACCACACATTGAGTTCCAGAATCACCATCGGTGCTATCAAGATCAAGTTGAGGGGTGGCCACGCCGTTACGAGAAAAATCCTCAAATTCCTAGATCTATTTGATGGGATCCACCGTCATCACGGATAAGGAACTCCCAAGCCCCATCAATTGAAGACAAAAAGAGATCGAGATGAAGGATCGGAGTCCGCCATCTTCACCGCCAAAACTCTCTCTCCCCTTCGCCGCCGGCAGCGTAGTAGAGGGAACCAGCCGCTCGACTTCAACGCTGACACCCAAACGGCTTGGGGCAGATCCCCCCGGGCCCACGCCGCGAGCTATAAGCTCCACTCTCGGCAGTACGAGCCCGTATAGCGCCTCCGCCATGATGAACCCAAAGAAACCCACCACTGCCTCTGCTGCCCCCATGAGGCATTTGCTGCTGGTCGACACGGGCAGCAAGCGCGTGGTCTTCGACGAGGTCGGAAAGGACTTCGTCGACCTCCTCCTCCGCATCCTGTAGCTACCCGTCACCAACGCCGCCGAGGTGGCCTCCCACTTCGGGAAGAACTTCTTCTCCGGTTCCCACCTCGGCCTCCTCGACTCTTCCGCCCTCAACCCGGAGGAGTTCTGCATCAATCAGCTCGCGTAGCCGGGGATACACGATCTGCCCGAGTTCGCCCAGTCGCTACTCCAGCGGCCCTGCCAAGCCCGAACTCCAGCACTTCGCCACCAGCCATGTTACCTTCACTTCGGTCTTGGTGGCACCGATCAACACGTTTCGCCAATGACATTATCTACAGCCCGAGCCACGCGAAGCCAGTCGCCTGCAGCGAGCAACGGACGAGATGGATCTAGTCAAAAACTCTAGGAGTTCGAGAAGAAGCTCTGCACCCAAGCCTTCATCACCTAGCTCGGCCTCTACAGCGCCGCGAAGAACATCAGCAACGAGGGCCAGTACGGTGTCTCCGTTCTTCACCAAAAACATCTCAACTACCTCGTATCTTCAAGGCCCTCAGACGGAGAAAGAGGACAACCACAGATAAGAGAAAAGAAAAGAGAGAGAAGGGAGAGATGGCGTGCCGAAAGCAAAACAAACATGCCATGAACAACAACTATCATCACAATGCGAACTAGAGAGCAGTTTGCATGGGAACATATTCCCATGCTATCTCCCTCTCCGTAATTTTCCTTCCGCCGCTATCAGCCGCCTCATCATCAGCCGCTGAACGCATGAAGAGATCTCACGAGGACGGAAGCGGGCCCACACTGCCGTCGACGCCAATCGCAGTCGCCAAGGCCGCCGTGGACGCGGACGCACAGGTATCCTCCATCAAAAGATGAAAGATGCCAATGCCATCACGGGCGCAACTCGCACCCAACCTCCACTTCATCATCGCCATCGCGATTCATTACCTCGCAAACCCAGCTCGCCGTCGACGTGGCCTCCCATCTCGGGAACAACCCTCCCCTCGGAGGACACATCCACTGCCATTTCTGCCGCTTTCGATGGAGGACACCAAACCAAAACAACTTATACATACATAAATCCAAAGACTAGAGAGAGAGACTCCAATTCGGCCGCATCCTCGGCCGCGGCGGTTTTGCCAAAGTCTATCTCGATCAGCTCCTCGGAAATTCCGATACCGAGGTGGCCCAACTCCGAGTTCGCGATGGTGAAGTTCATCATCCATGACGAATTCAATTTGGAGAAGTTAATTTGCGGTGAACTCAATTTGCTTCCGCATCCATTGGAGGATTTTTTATTAGTTTCTTCGGAGGATTCACGTTACCACCGCCGCCGAGCTCTATTATATTGAATGGATGTTGGAGTGGTAAAGCCGCAAAACTTGCCTTCATTTTCGGCCTTGACACATTTAATAGCTCTGTCGCCAGCACCGGACGAGAACGAGCTCATCTCGGAGGTATGTCCTAGTCAATCCATCGAACTCAACCTTGGAGCCTTGGAGCTCAACCGAGTTCCGGACCGAGCTTACCCCGCCGTCGACGAGAATCCTCATGACATCCGCATGTCCCTTCGCCGCTGCAAGGTGCCACGGCATGCAACCGCGCGAGCCCGATTCGGCGACCACAATTTGCCGCAGCTCGGCTTAACTCCCTCCTCAGCGGAGAAGGCCACCTCGGCAACTTCCTAGAGAGGGAGAAAGACTTCAGCTGGGCCTCACCACTTCGCCGACTTCAACTCCAGTTCCGACCTCCACAGCCCGGCGTCCTGGTCCCTCCACTAGCAGCAGGACATCGACGATGTCGTGCCACACCTCAACCTCGCCGACAAGCTCTACCTCGCCGGCAACGAGCTCCCCGCCATTGACGGTGGTTCGTGGGGAGAAAAGAGAGATAGAAGAGAGAGGAAGTCTCTCTAAAGTCATTCATCTCTCACACTACAAAATAAAGGAGGTGGGACACACTCACGAACTCAGAATGTTCCTGTGAAGCTAGAGGAGCAAGAGCTCAAAAATTCACCCACCAACGAGCAAGATATAAAATACGACGACGTCAACAACGAGGTGGAGACCCCGAACTCCACTCCGGCCCACTCCAGCACGGAGAAGACTTCAACCTCTTCCACTTTGGAAGAGCTATATTCGGATGCCCTCAAGGTGTTCGACAAAATGCCAGTTCCAAGAAATAAAAGACACAGGTGGATATTGGACTCAAGGTGTTCGACAAAATGTTAGTTTCAAGGGAACAACTACCAAGTTGCACTGCCCGCTGCCAACAACGCCACCAATGTCTCAACACACTCGTGGAATCTCTCCACTCCCTAAAGCTGCCAAGCTCAGTAAGCTCGAAGCCACGCGGCACTCGAGAATTAATCTCATCTCAAGAGGTACTATGCATAGGGGTAGAGAGTTCATACTTTGAGTCTTTGTCTTTTGAGTCGTCTTTCTCGAGTCAGTCCAGTCTTGCATACTCTACTACCTGCGCAAACCACCTCTCATCCTTTAACACACTACTCTGACGAGGGTAATGTGATACTCTCTTTCCACACTATCCTGACGAGGAAAAATGTGTTACCCTAGAGACACGCGTCTCGGGTAAATAATACAATAAACGCGTATGAGGAGCCCACTCCTACCGATACTTCTCGGCAAACATGGAGAGTGAAGCCCGATTAATTTCGGCCACTTGAGGAGCCCACTCCTACCGATACTTCTCGGCAAACATGGAGACTAAAGCCCGATTCATTTCGGCCACTAAAGCCCGATTCATTTCGGCCACTAAAGCCCGATTCATATCGGCCAACTAAGCCCGATTCATTTCGGCCACTAAGCCCGATACATTTCGGCCACCTAAGCCCGATTCACATCGGCCATCAAATCCGGATTTATTTCGGGATGAACGCGCAAGAATTACGAGGAAGAAGTGCCTAACTTCGGCTATGAACGGCGACACAACTTTCGTTTTATCGTTTGGCTACAGCGCATGAAGGCGTAATCAACAAAAATAAAAAGTTTTCAGTCAAAAAAGCGAGAGAATACATCATTTGCGGAGTGATCATAGAAAAGGGAAGGGGAAAAGTAAGGAAGGGATCCACTGGCCCCTCCTTGCCCGCTGGCTTGCTCCTGCCCGGGAGCACCCTTAAGCTGCGCCGCCTCCCCGCCCGTATGCTTGCCAGCTAGCCCCTGCCCGGGAGCATCCTTCTGCTGCGCCACCTTCTCACCCGTGGTCTCCACCTCCACCACCCCGAGCTCCGCTATGGCTTTAACGAGGTCAGTGTATTCATCCACGTCACAAGCCATAACAGTTTCTGGCGTGAGCAGTTCGTCAGACGCACAAAGCTTCTTCAGCAAGGGCGCGGAAGAAGTGAAACCCACGATGGTGGACGCATAGCTCGCTAGCATATCCTCGTCAGACTGCCGTTTATACCCGAACTGGGACACATCGATGTCCGGGTACTTCTTCGCCACTGCGTCCAGGTTATCCGCCGTCATCGGGATCGATAACAGTGATCCCAACTTGCTGGCCAAGTCGGAGAAGTAATTGGATCGCAGTACCTTCTCCATTACGGCCTGTATCACCCCGGCCTGCGAACCCAACAGCTCGGCCTCACGAGCCTTCGCTGTAGCCACTTCGGCCTCCAACGAAGCTATAGTTTCGGCCTGAGCGGCCACCTTCCCCCTCGTCGATTCCATGGTGGCCTGAAGGTCCACTATCTCGGCTTCTTTCTCCCGCAGTTCGCGCAAGAGCCTGTGCTTATCAACAGCCATCGTGTCCCGCACCTCGGCCAGCGAGGCAAACTATACAGCCGCGCAGTGAAGATATTCGGCTACGCGATTCAGCTCGCCACACACTTGCTCAGTGCCCTGCACCACCATGCCAACTTAGAACACATTCACCGATCAACAAGAACAAAATTAAAGGCAATACTACTCACCTCGGGGAATTCAGGCAGAGGCCGATTTGCCCCTACATCGAAGCAATCGCCAACCACGTCAGCCGACAGCGGCTCCTTCCCTTCACGTCGCTTATGGCTGACGAGGGGAGGAGACTCCGTCACTGGGACTGTCTTCTCCGAGGAGGCGTCGGTTCTCTCTGATGACTCCGCCACCAGATCGCTGGTCGAATACACCATGGTCCTCTTCCGTTTGTTCTTGTTCGATGGGGGAGGGGGTGGTGGAGCAACCGGAGTAAATGCCACTAAAAAAACAAAAAACAAAAGAGGAGAACAAACGAAAGAAGTCAGTACAACCGAAGAGAATAAAGCAAGAAAAGAAGCAAGGCAGAATCAGTGCTGTTATTACGACCCGAACTAAAAGAACCTCACCCCTCCCCGGAGCCAATAAAATGGCTGGATCATTGGGACCTAGTCCGGCCCGCACGAGATCGGACTCGACAAATCTCTCTTTTACAGTCCCACAGCCATCTAAGATCGGCAGGAAGTTGGTGATTACATCATGAGAGAGCCACCCCTTGACCTTACTGGTCTTCCACTCGAACTGCAATGCGCCACCGAACTGACAGAAGAAAAATTTCCTCTTCCAGTCCCCCCGGACTTTATTCTCCACCTCAGCTCGCAGTCGGCGACGTGGAGAGAGGTAAAACCAGCTATCCCTATTTCTCAAGGAAAAGTAATGGGCCACCACTCCGGCCGTCACCTGAAAGTTCTGCCGATGAGAGAGGACGCCAAGGGCGGTTATATGGTAAAAGGAATTGGGGGTTAGTTGAGATATAGGCGCACCGAGACGCGATTCTATCGCAGTGTAAACTGAAGGATACGGAACACGAAGCCCACACCGGAGTGAGTCTTCGTAAACCGCAACAAACCCTACCGGTGGCCAGCAGGCCCTATCTACGGGCCGAGGAACAGCAAGGATGGTGGAGGGAGGGAATCCGTAAGCGTTAGTGATCCGAATCAAATCGTCGGAGTTCAATGAGGATTGATAATCCCTAACCTTCCCGCCTATCGCCCTTCCCCGATCGGGAAACCCTACATCTAAGCGGGAAATGTTGGGAGGACAGGCAGACACCACCTCTAGCCTAACCCGCCCGTCGGAAAGCCCCGCAGAAGAAGAAGTAGCCGGAATCAGAGAAGGAGAAGAAGTCATGATCACTCACTTGATTTCGCAGGTGGGGGTCGAGTCGTCGGAGAGGATAGCAACGCCGGAGAAGATGAACAATAGGAGGGCAAAGTTTGCTTTCGATTTCACGGAATAGAAGAAGAGTGGGAGGTATGGGAGAAGCCACCTTTTACCCTACAGCGATACGAACCCCCGCTATATTCCAGCTCGGCCTCGACGAAACGGTTCTGAATTCATCCAGTTCGGCCCACATACTCCAGTTCGGGCCACATACTCCAGCTCGGCCCACATCCCCCAGTTCGGGAACCTCAACTATGTCATCATCACCATCGCATCCTCACTTCTACGTCTTTTTGGGAGGGGTTGTGATAGGATACGGCCCAACTACTAGGCCTAACAATAAAGCTCGGCCCACGTAGTTAGGCCCACGAGAAGCGGTTCAGCCAAACGTAGAAGACTCGGATTCAGGCCCAAGAATAGGCCCAACTCGAAGCCCGATTATTATTAGGGAAAAACCCTAATTACTTGTATAAATACATGTTAGTTAAGGGTTAGAGGGGATGGACACACTCTTTTGTACTCTACACGAGAAACCCTAAATAAAATATCGCCGCTCTTTCTCTTTCCCGTGGACGTAGATCTATTCCGATAGGTCGAACCACGTAAATCTTTTGTGTTCTTTAATCTTTCGTTTAATTCTTCGTTACATTGATTGCCTCACGAAAATATGTTCGGTTAGTACTTTAACCTAGGGAGCTTGTTGTTCCACAGCTCATAGGGAGTCTTCCCAGGTCGGGTAGTGATGACTGACCTGTTCTGAGTATAACAAGCTGTGTTAACAGCCTCAGCCTAGAATTTCATGGGAAGTTTGGTTTCTTCAAGCAAAGAGCGAGCTGCTTCCTTCAGAAAGCGATTTATCCTCTCAACAACTCCGTTCTATTGAGGAGTTCTCGCTGCTGAAGTTTGGTGATGAATCCCATTCTTCGTGCAATAATCTTCAATCATAGAATTTAGAAATTTTGTTCCTCGATTTGATCGAATGGAGATGATTGATTTCTCCTTTTGATTGCACAGCTTGCAAAGCAACGCTGGCAGCTTCTCCATGGTTTCCTTCTTTTTGAACAAGAAATAACCCACGTAAATCTAGAATAATCATCTATAACTAAGAGAACGTATTTTCTACCATTTATACTCAGGGGAGTGACTGGACCGAAGAGATCCATGTGGAGAAGCTCCAATATTCGATTTGAAGCTTGTGCTGCAACGCTGGGAAAGGAGGCTCTTGCTTGCTTCCCAACTTGACATGCATTGCAAATGTGGTCTTTATCGAATATCTGGACAGGAAGATCATTGACCAGTTTTTTGCGTGCCAACTTGTTGATGGCCTTGAAGTTTAAATTACTCAGCCTCTTGTGCCATAGCCAACTTGCTTCTGTGTTGGCTTTTGTTATCAGGCAGGTTTTCTTCTCATTAGCCCATTGGACTATGCATAGCTTATCCTGCATGATTCCAGTAAGGAGGGTTTCTCCTTCCGCATTCTTTACAAGGCACTTATTAGTTGTAAATACTCGTTTACCATTCGAGTAGAATTGAGAGACTGGAAATATGTTGTGATTGAGACCTTCAACAAATGAGACATTATGGATAGTAGTTTTACCAACATTTAGATCTCCATACCCTCTTCTCTTTCCCTTGGAGCTTCCTCCAAAAGTGACTTGAGGTCCGTCTCGCTCGGAGTAGTTTGATAGCAGCATTTTGTCACACGTAATGTGCTTTGAGCATCCGCTGTCAATGATCCATACAACTCCTCGAGCTGCTTGGCTCCTACGCAGAGCCTTTCCCACCTGCAATTAAGTGAGCTTAGCAACCCATTTGAGATTGGTGCTACATCGGTTGCTGTTGTAGTTGCATTTACTGCATTGGGGACCCAGAATATGGTAACAGGCTTGCTTCTACCCGAGGTTGTGGAAGAGGCAGTCTGTTTCGTTGAGCTGGGTTTGAAGGCCTTCTTCTTCCTTGCTTTATGAGAGCTGTTGTAGTAAGGTTGATAGTAGGGCTCCTCATGATAGGCGGGCTGATACTGCCAATCTTGATGATAAGCGTGTTGAGGACAGTAGTAGCAACCTTGCGGTTGAGCAGTGATAGATCCGGGTTAAAGATCTACAACAATGGTTGATTATTCATAGTATTTGTAAAGAGCATCCATGGATAGAGGATTATAACAGTAGAGAACGAGAGATTCATGCGGTTTTATAAGCCATAAATGAGCATTTCATATGGATTTCATACATGATGTGAATCATATAGAGACAGCAAGCAATACTCGGATTATGCGTTCAAATAAAAGGGCGTTTTAACCACATATCAATTGAGTTCATGGAGTTTAGTATCCACTCAAGCAAATAATGAGGGAATGAAGTAGGGAAAAAGAGAGAAACACGGAGTTCGGAGCTCAGCTAAGCTTCGTTCCCTCTGGATAATGAGGGTTTTACCTTAGGTTCAAAGTAGAGGGTGAAGGAGGCCCTTCTCGGCGTTGAGAGGGTGGAACGGAGATGATCGTGGATGAAGCTTCCCGGAAGAAGGCCTCGGCAACTTTGACTGCTTGAGCTCGAAGGAGCTCGTGGAAGAATGTGTGAGTGAATGAAACAGTACGCAGAGAGCGTGTGAGTATGAAGAGTTGCGTTATGTTGTGTTTGGTGTGATTACCCAATATTTATAGGTGTAAAGGGCATGAAAAGGTGAATATTCATGCGAAGGAAGGACATAAAAGGAATTCCTATGGAGACAAGATCCTTTCCGTCATCAATTTGGTGGTCCTCACTCTAGAGTATATAGAGTCATGCGGATTGTATGCTTGACAGATCCTTACACTCTGGCAGATGCTGGCGAAACCAGAGTAGCTTATACGAAAGTGAGATCTGCGCAGAAGCCTTGTTGCGAGCAGGGATCTGCGTCAGACCCCCTATCGTCCAAGACATCCATTGCGCCAATCTTCCTCAACTTTTATAGAGATGACAAAAATGTGCATGGAAGATGCCATGTTGGCAAGGCTGATATTTATCCCTATCAGCTACTCCCCCCCCCCCCCCCCCCCCCCCAAGTTCAGAAGCGTTCTCTATAAGCTTCTGTATGGTACTAATACTTGGGAATAATCATCTTTGATGACATCATAAGAGGTCTTGTCGCACAAAAAAGGGGTGGTGCGTCGATTCACTTTCCGAGGCATGATGCGAAGGGAGACTCCTCGTCTTATCATTGCCTACTGGCTTACTCGCGAAGGAAAAACAAAATGGGGGGTAACCATTTTTTAAAGGGGCAAGAAAATTTTTTACTTCCCTTAACCTCTCCCTTCCTTTCTCCTCCATCTAATTGTCAGAGGAACAGGAGGAAAAGAAGCAATACATTGGTTCTTCCGCTCCCTGTTTGCCCAGTAATCTTCTGAAGACAGACAGGTATTTTTCCTAATCTGGTTATTCCCTTTTTTGCCTTTATATGAGTCGCCTATGGGAAGATTGGTGCTCAGAAAACCCCCTATTTTGTTCTTGTTATTTCAGCTATGTCTATCGACTCCGTTCACAAAAAGATCTGCGAGTTGGCCTATTCCGATGATACCCCCGACCTGCTTCGACTTCGCCTGCTTGGTTTTCTAACTCGACAGGAGATGGAATTCGTGGACCTCCGTGATTTCACTAATATGAAGGCCTATCTTGGGCAATTCAAGAATCTTTTCACCCAATATGAAATGTATGATGGTCGTCTGTCGGAGAAGGAGAAATGTGAGCTCATCCTCCTATCCTTTCCTGGGGGGTATCTATCGCTAGAGGCTGGAGCTGCCAACTTGGGAGTTTATACACACCTTCCAACTCTTATGGCCGAACTGTTTCGGATTGAGAGATGTTGGTCCCAAAAAGAGTTAATTGGTGTATGGGGGGGGGGGGGGGGGGGGGGTGATCGCACTAATTTTCTACCACAAAAAAATAGGTATAGTATAGAATAAGTACGAGTATCGTATCCACAAAGATTGATATATCGAAATCACGCAAAGTACCTCTACTCTAGAACTAAACTGATGTCTAGGCAATTAAGAAAATAAGAATGTGGTATTATAATCCTAGGCAAATAAATAAAATAAATAAAAGAGAACACAAATAAGGAAACAAATAAATAAGCAATTAAACAAATAAGAAAAATAAGCAAATAAGGAAACAAATAAATCAAATAAGGAACAAGGTTGATTCTAGGGAAGCCTACCTAATCAAATCTATGCAAGTAATGAATGAACACAATTAACCAATTTAATCCAATCTAAATGTGATACATGCAAAATAACTTACACCCCGATGAAAGCAATGCAAGTCGTCACCTAATATGATCCTAATATCCTTTCGGACGCATAGATATCAAATTAAGTGCAAAATAGAACAAGTATCAATGATATAATCAAATAGGTTCAATTATGACACCCAAATCAATTATATGCAACATATGATAATTCAAATTCAATTAAGACAAATCAAATCATCATACCATGTATTCATGAGATCTATTATGCAATATCCTATCAAGGCATATAAACATAACTATGCATACACAATTAGTGATCAATTAATCATGCATGAGAATAAGCACCATGAAAACATGCATCTAGATTGAAAGGCTAATTGTAAACAAAAACACCCACATAAATTCAATTAGGCATTCAATCCCTAAAATCAACTAATAAAAATTAGCTAGACATAATTAAAAGAAAGGTAGAAGGAAGAATAAACATAATTAAAAGCATAAAGTAAAAAGAAGGGATAGAAAAACTCTTGAATCTTGATGAATCTTCAATCTTCAATTTTCTTCATAAATAAAATAAATCTAGATCTAAGAAAACCTAATCTAAAAGTATGGTGGAGAGTAGAGAGATTATTGTTGTCTTCATACATAAAATAAATCTAGGTCTAAAGTATAAAAGTATAGAAAAGAATAAAAACTAATCTAAAAGTATGGGAGAACTAATGTTGGCTTATGTGTTGTTGGCCTTACAATGATAAGTTTAGAGGTATTTATAGGGTAGAAGTTTACATCCAATACCTAATTGTACAAGGAAACCAAGAAAAAGTCAAAAATTGCCTTTTAGGAAAAATCCCGGCTGGAAAACAGAAGCTACCTCTCGACACCTCTCTCGATCGAGAGGGTGGTCGAGAGGGTCGAGAGGGTTCTGCGCAACTTTCTTGTTTCGGTCGTATCTTCCTCATCTGAATTCCGAATTGACCTCCGTTTTCGCCTACGTGCTCCTATCGAACTCCTCTTAAATGCTATGCTTTCACTTTTCCAGAATAACTCTTCCAAAAAATCGTGATAAGTCAGAACTTGGGATCAATACTTCATCTCTTCCTTGGTTTCGTCGTCTCTCATCTCATCTTGGGTTTTCTCGACATAAAAGCCCTAAAAACACTCAAAACAACCCAAAAGCGTAATCTAGCTCGAAATAACATAAACAATACAAAACATGAGCTAAAATATCAAAATACGACAAGAAAACGATAATATAGCACTAAGAAAATAAGGTAAAAATACACCCTATAAAAATCCCCCAAACTTAAACATTGTTCGTCCCGAACAATAAACTAAAGAATAAACAAATCAAGACAAACACAACATACAAGCATAATGAACTCTCAGGGCCTCATAGATATTCAAAGAAGCATCAATCAACATCATATAAGCAACCTCAAAGTTTTGACTCTACGAAAGTACAACAAAATCAAACCATGCTTCAAAAGGGAAACTCACTCAAGACATGTGAAGATATAAGTGTATAAGTGAACTCTCAACTCACAATGAAAGAATTAAAAGTGTATAGGCTCACTCATAATCAATACAATGCAAAAGGCTTACCATAAGCTTGCCCTTTATCTCAACATCTCCACCACTTGATTGTATGTAAGAACTAAGATCAATTAGGTCTTTTTTTAAGGTTGTAACGTAGGCACATTGGTTTAGGGTTGGGAAAATATAGGCTAAGTGACTTAGACGTCTCCAAGTACCAACCTTTTAGCAACTCCAAACTAGTATGGATATAACTCCATCTTCTACTCATCAACTCAAACTCAAATATCAACCTTATCTCCTCTTAACCTTCTTTTATTCAACTCCCAAAATACTGAAAATTCTATCCATCCCTTTATGCTCTTTTCTTTTCTCTTCTTCTTCTTCTTTTTTTTTTTTTTCTCTTTTTTTTCTTTCAAACTAGGACTCTCTATATATATTTTTCTTTAAAAAACTGATTTCCTAAGTCCTTTATTCCCTTTTTTTTTTCCTTTTTTTTTCTTAGAGCTTATAGGGATCTAAAATTCCTTTCTTTCGAAGGAGCTTACTAAAAAGACAACTTCTCCAAACATAATCCCTAACAAAACAACTCCCAAGATACCCATAATTCCTCCTTTACCTCCTTTCATCCGGTTAAGAAATAAATGGTTATAAAGGCTCAAAAGTGGCTAACAAAGGAATATATGTAAAGGATATTGTTTAGGAAAGATGTGGCTAACAAAAGATGGCCTAAAATCACTTCTAAATTTCTACACACATACGTAGTCTCGATGGAGAACAAAGGCAAGTTCTAGAAGTACAAATACATGTATGATACACTCACAAAAGAAAATAGGCATAAATATGCACCAAAGGCTCAAATCCTCACGGGTAATAACAAAACGTTTCCCAAAATCAAAGCATAATCCAATTTCATCACACACATGCATAATCTCCACCAAGGTTCCAAACATAATATCAACCAATTATTCAAAGAAAATCATGCTATCATTGGCAAAATTCATATACTCATAAATCATGCTTGACTCAATCGTCTAAACTCCTAAGACTCTACTAATATCCAAAATTAAACTAATATCCAAGAACGCATGCAAACGAGTTAACGAAGCCACACTTCCCCCTCCCCCAAACTTATTTCGAATCATGATGAAGGAATAAGTTTCAAAAGGAAGAAGTGGATAAGTTAACGAGCGTACCTTTCACCGAAGCTAGCTTACTATCGATCTTCTCCTCTTAGTCGAAACCTCGTCAAGAAAACCTACAACTCACAAGCTTCGAAAATTCTTGGATAAAAAGCTTAATAAAAGATAAGACTCAAAGAAAAACAAAAACGAAAATAAATAAAACAAAAACTAAAAATTAAAGATAGAGTTGGGTTACCTCCCAACAAGTGCTACGTTTTACGTCTTTAGCCCGACGATACCTCTTATCAAGGTGGATAAAAATGAAAGTTCTCTTCTCCCCCATCTTCGAGTTTCCTTCTTTTTGCTCCTAAAACTGAAATCTTGAGCTCTTCTTCGTGCACTCGAAATGTGAGATCACCACTTTCCATTTCAAAACAAGCTCCACTCGTAGCTAAGAACGGACGTCCCAAAATCAATGGTTGCTTGACGTCTTCCTTCATCTCCACAATCACGAAGTCGGTCGGAAAGTCGAACCCTCGAACTCAAACACGAACATCTTCAATTGCTCCTCTAGTGTGTATGGACTCTTCATCGGGCGTCGGATCGAACAAATATCGAAGGGAAAGGCCATCGGAGAATAAATTGCACATTTCGATCGAAAGAGGGACCTCTCGACCAGCCTCTCGATCGAGAGAGGTGTCGAGAGGGTCATCTTGAAGCTCCTTGACGAACAGGTCTCGATCCCCCTCTCGATCGATAGGGGTGTCGAGAGGTGGCTTCTGTACTCCAGTGTTGACCTCTCGATCGAGAGAGGTGTCGAGAGGCCCTTGCCTCGGCACTTGGTTCCTCGTCTCCTCATGATGGTTGTCCTTCAGGTTTTGCTCGATGTTGCTTGGGAATTGGCCGGGCTTGTGGACTCCTCCTTGAGCGTTGGCTATTTGACTCATTTGCGTCTCCAACATTTGCACTTGCTTGGTTAAGGCGTTGATGCTACTCGCCAAGTTGTTGTTCGAGGTGTTTTGAGTAAGCTCCAACGTCCTCAACTTTGCATCTTGTTGCGCCATCCTTGCCTTCGATTGAGCCATGTATTGTCGAATCAAATCGTCAGTTGACATCTCCTTCTTTTCTTCCAAGGGTTGTTCTTCAGGGTAGAGTTGATAGTACCGAACTTTGAGGGGCCTCTTTGGTTATGGATCTCCCATGATGGATGGTGGTGATTGATCAATCTCAACTTCTTCTCGATCCTTCTTCACTACCTTCGAAGTAAAAGATAAGACCAAGAAAACGTTAGATCAATCAAATAAAAACAGAAAAAATAAAAGTGCCTAAATCACCTATTAATTCTATTTCAAAATATGTATGTGAAATCTAATCAATCCCCGGCAACGGCGCCAAAATTTGATCGCACTATTTTTCTACCACAAAAAAATAGGTATAGTATAGAATAAGTACGAGTATCGTATCCACAAGGATTGATATATCGAAATCACACAAAGTACCTCTACTCTAGAACTAAACTGATGTCTAGGCAATTAAGAAAATAAGAATGTGGTATTATAATCCTAGGCAAATAAATAAAATAAATAAAAGAGAACACAAATAAGGAAACAAATAAATAAGCAATTAAACAAATAAAAAAAATAAGCAAATAAGGAAACAAATAAATCAAATAAGGAACAAGGTTGATTCTAGGGAAGCCTACCTAATCAAATCTATGCAAGTAATGAATGAACACAATTAACCAATTTAATCCAATCTAAATGTGATACATGCAAAATAACTTACACCCCGATGAAAGCAATGCAAGTCGTCACCTAATATGATCCTAATATCCTTTCGGACGCATAGATATCAAATTAAGTGCAAAATAGAACAAGTATCAATGATATAATCAAATAGGTTCAATTATGACACCCAAATCAATTATATGCAACATATGATAATTCAAATTCAATTAAGACAAATCAAATCATCATACCATGTATTCATGAGATCTATTATGCAATATCCTATCAAGGCATATAAACATAACTATGCATACACAATTAGTGATCAATTAATCATGCATGAGAATAAGCACCATGAAAACATGCATCTAGATTGAAAGGCTAATTGTAAACAAAAACACCCACATAAATTCAATTAGGCATTCAATCCCTAAAATCAACTAATAAAAATTAGCTAGACATAATTAAAAGAAAGGTAGAAGGAAGAATAAACATAATTAAAAGCATAAAGTAAAAAGAAAGGGATAGAAAAACTCTTGAATCTTGATGAATCTTCAATCTTCAATTTTCTTCATAAATAAAATAAATCTAGATCTAAGAAAACCTAATCTAAAAGTATGGTGGAGAGTAGAGAGATTATTGTTGTCTTATACATAAAATAAATCTAGGTCTAAAGTATAAAAGTATAGAAAAGAATAAAAACTAATCTAAAAGTATGGGAGAACTAATGTTGGCTTATGTGTTGTTGGCCTTACAATGATAAGTTTAGAGGTATTTATAGGGTATAAGTTTACATCCAATACCTAATTGTACAAGGAAACCAAGAAAAAGTCAAAAATTGCCTTTTAGGAAAAATCCCGGCTGGAAAACAGAAGCTACCTCTCGACACCTCTCTCGATCGAGAGGGTGGTCGAGAGGGTTGAGAGGGTTCTGCGCAACTTTCTTGTTTCGGTCGTATCTTCCTCATCCGAACTCCAAATTGACCTCCGTTTTCGCCTACGTGCTCCTATCGAACTCCTCTTAAATGCTATGCTTTCACTTTTCCAGAATAACTCTTCCAAAAAATCGTGATAAGTCAGAACTTGGGATCAATACTTCATCTCTTCCTTGGTTTCGTCGTCTCTCATCTCATCTTGGGTTTTCTCGACATAAAAGCCCTAAAAACACTCAAAACAACCCAAAAGCGTAATCTAGCTCGAAATAACATAAAAAATACAAAACATGAGCTAAAATATCAAAATACCACAAGAAAACGATAATATAGAACTAAGAAAATAAGGTAAAAATACACCCTATCAGGGGGGGGAATACACCAATAGCCATCCGTTTTTAGAATTTAGAAAACAATCTGTTTTTCTCAAGGACAAGCTGGTCAGGCGGTCCTTTGATGAGATGGACAGGTTGATCTATCAAGCTTGTAGATTTAACAATCTTGATCTATCAAACTGTCAGTGCGGAATGTGGTGCAGGGGTTGAGCTAGATAACTCTTTGAAGTAAAATCGATTACAGCCTTTTTGGAAAGGCTGTTGTATGCTATGAATGTATGAGCAGTTTAATAGAGAGAGAAAAATACAGTAAATGGCACAAGGTATTTTTACGTGGTTCGAATGTAACTATTTCGAGAACAATTTCAGTGAACCGAGTTTTCATCGATTCAATGTTTTCATTTTGCAACATTTTGAAGTCATCAAATTTGCTGCAAGCAATCGAGAACTTGTTCTCTTTGATTTCTTCGGATCCTAGGCTTATAGCCTTGAGGGTATCCCACATCTCTTTTGATGTCTCAAGATTTCTGATTTTTGAAAGGTAGATACCTTTCACCGTGCTAGAGATGAGGCCTTTGGCAAAATTATCAAGCCCAGCCTCTTTTCTCTCTTCCGTAGTATAATTACGGGGATTTTTGAGTTTTTGTTTGTAACCAGCTTCACCAGGTGAAGTCCCGGTGATTTCTACTTTGTCATCATAGATAGGAGAAGGTCCTTCCTCAATGACCTTCCACATGAGAATATGATGTGCTTGTAGGCACATCCTAATTCGAAAACTCCAGTCCTCATAGCCTTGGACTGAGAAGTCCTCACAACTCGTATCAATGAGGATTCCAAGATTATGATATGAAATGAATGAAAGAGATTTTACTAAGGATCGGTTCTAATTGACCAAAAACTTGAAAGAGTTTTTAGTATGCAAAGTAGCGGTCAAAAGAACCACTGCTCTGATACCACTTGTTGGTCCCAGAAAGAGTTAATTGGTGTATGGGGGGGGGGGGGGGAATACACCAATAGCCAACCGTTTTTAGAATTTAGAAAATAATCTGTTTTTCTCAAGGACAAGCTGGTCAGGCAGTCCTTTGATGAGATGGACAGGTTGATCTATCAAGCTTGTAGATTTAACAAGCTTGATCTATCAAACTGTCAGTGCGGAATGTGGTGGAGGGGTTGAGCTAGATAACTCTTTGAAGTAAAATTGATTACAGCCTTTTTGGAGAGGCTGTTGTATGCTATGAATGTATGAGCAGTTTAATAAAGAGAGAAAAATACAGTAAATGGCACAACCTATTTTTACGTGGTTCGGATGTAACTATCCTACTTCCACGGTAGATCAAGCTTGATCTACAAATCCCTTTTCTGTTGGATTCTACTTCTCTCTTGTTTATACTGACTGAGTATCAGTTTCATACAACATACAATCTTCGATTTACAATCGAATAAACAGAGTACAATCTCAACTATACTAGCTTAATACTAAATATGTGAGAGAGAGTACAGGGAGCTTGATGCAGCAGTAAACGCAACAAGCTTGATGTTTAACAACGGTGAAATTCTCTATCTTCAACACTTGGGAAAGCTCTAGGATTTTCGAGTGTTGAATGGATGTAAACTTGGAGAGAATTTCTTGCAGCAATTCGGCTTGTAAGAGTAGTGAGTTTCCCATACTCGAACCATTGATATCGAAGGATTTATATAGGCGTAGTTCGAAAACTAGCCGTTGAGAGTCCTGCAAAATATAGCCGTTAGAAAGCAGCTGACGTGGCATAGAGCCGTTGCAGATTTAACTCAGCACTTCGAGTGGGTCCAGACAGCTGGCAACAGATGTGGCAACTATGTGGAGGGAGGTTGATCAATCTGAAGAGATCAACAGTCTGTCTTTGGCAGCTAGATGAAAGAGCTTGAAGAGCCTGGCCGAAGAACCTGCAGAGCATGAGTAAAGGGAGAGCTAGTTGACCTTTAATACGTGAGGCTGTTATAGACAACGGCCCCATTCTTTAAGGAGAACAGACTCGGTTATAATTGATAAGAATAAGATCATGCAGTGCGATGCCTAAGTGTGGTTTTGAAAACATCATCAAAACAACTGCAGAGGGTTCCCAACAATTTCCCCCTTTTTGATGATGTCAAAACCCAACACTTTACAAAGATCCTAAAAGATTAAGTACCTGTTTTAACAAGATTGTTAAACCAGTTTAATTGAATCATGTAAGGCAGATTAGAAAATAAAATTGTAAAGCAGTTTATAAAGCCTAGACAAAGAGAGTTTGTCATAATGGGCACAGAAAATGTAACTTTTATTTATGACAAGCTGGATGATAGAGAATTACAGTTACAAGCTTGAACATAAAATAAAAATTACAATCAACTACTTTGAAGGACCAGCAGCTGATAGAGCTTCTTCTCTTCTGGGTGTCAGTCCCATACTCGCGTAGATTCCATCTTCTATCTGCTTGAAGCGAGGGTCAGAGTGAGGAATGTCGAAATTCAGAGCAGAAGATCGAACTCCCTCATTGATAGCAGTGTAATCCACTGTGCTTCCATCAGATAGACGAGGGCAGAAGAAAGTTTCCTTTGCCGGGACGGGAAGACCAATTCCTGCTTCACCTGCCAGCTTCACAACTCTCTTAACAAGAGCACGATCCCAATAGTGCCTTACAAAAAGATTGAAGGCCACACCATTATCCTCTTGATCGTATGGAGGAAGCTTGATCCAGTAGTGCAGCAGTATGAATGAACTGGTGAGCTCTTCCCATTGAGGCTGAAGGTCTGGGCCAAGCTAGTCTCTTCCTTCAATAACAGCCTGTGCCTTCCTCTTCAAATATTTCTTGTTGAGCTGGGTGAGGTTGGCCTGCTTCTGCCTCATGATTCGGTCCACTTCTGCCTGGGCTAAGGAAGCCCGCTTCTCTTCCTCCTTCAACTTCCTTAGGGCATCGGCCTTGGCGGCATCAGCCTTCAAACGTTCAGCCTTTTTCTCAGCTTGAATTCTTCTTTGAACATTTGGATCAACGACCTGATCTGCATTTGCGCCCATTAGCACAGCCTCTGTGATTTGACGAGCTTCTTCCGCTGTGCCTGGCGAGGAACCGCCTTGCTGAGCAGACTCTCCTTTATCAGTCTGATCGGCAATTGAGGGAGATTGAGACGGCCTTTCGGTGGAAGAACCTTCCCTGGACTTCTTCTTTTCTTTCTTCTTCTGCTTTTTCTCAGCCTTCTTCTCCTTCTCACCTTCCCCCTTTTTGACATCATCAGAAAGGGCTGTGATGACGCCAGTTAGATTTTTCACTTCAGCCTGGAGGGCTTCAACCTGGGAAGTGAGAGTCTCTCGAGAAGAGTAAAGGGCTGATATGTCACCACTAACAGCTGGTTCCCTTTGATTTGCAGCAGATGCAGAGGTGGTGAAGAGAGAATTGAGATTTGACAGCTTGTTCTCCACCTCTTTAATCAGCCTGTTAGCAGAACGGAGATCGGTGCTGGTAGCCACATCTTCATCCTTTAGCAAAGTGCCAAGAAAGGGCTTGACATGACCTTGAAGATGGACCTGGGTAAAATTTCCAATCTCCTTGGAGACGGCAGCTTCTGCAAGTTCCTTAGCTGCATCAACGGCCTTAGAAGTGACCTTGCTCACTTCCTTTGACAGCCTTTCGTCCGTGTTCTTGAGGGTAGAAAGAACATCATCCACGGACTTGGTCAGTTTGTCTTCCAACTGGCCAATTCTTGAATCCAGCCGCTTCTCGATATCGGATAAGCGAGTGTTAACATCAGTAAGCTCATGGCTTATCCTTTTTGTGATAAGATATCTCAGCTGGTGAGCAGAGAGGAAGGTCTGCAAATTTACTTCCTTGTCCTCTCTTTCTTCATCATCATCGCGGAACAGATCGTCCACGTTGATGACGGAACGGGCTGGAGTATCATACTCGTGCCTGATCGGGCTCAGTCCATTCATGTTTTCCGACACAGCTGAATTGTAAAACTCAACTTCTTCTAGGTAGTGCGGCTTCAAGTCCACGCCCAGGCACTTGGCTTCTACCTTCATCGACGTTAGGACGAGCTGGCGGAAGTTCTCACGAGCTTCCGAAATGGATGAGTATTTAAACTTATCTTTGAGAATGACCTCCTCTGCCTTGAGCTGATCGAGACTCTTCAGCACAAACAAGGACTGCATCACATGATAATCTGCATCCTTGATATCCAGGAAAAGGCGGAGGCGAGAGGCCATTCTAAGAGCGACGGGAGTTAGGCTAATCCCGAGCAGCAGGTCGACAACGGCCTTCTTTGCCATGAATCCCATGTCGTCGTAGAGCCGGAGGGCTTGCTTCATTTCCAGTCTACGTGCATCGTCCTCAGCCTTTTTCAGATAGAGGCTGGAAGAATCATCATCATCATCACTAACATCGACCTAGATGGAAGTGATGAGAGGGCCAAAATGATAGAGGCCATCTTGAGGCTCTTCAATATCTGCCTCGGTGGGAACAACCTCTGTGGGAATGGACTCATCTCTTTGGTAGACAAGCCTATGCTCCGGGGTGACAAGCTGATGCCCCGGGGAAACCGGCTGTTGTTCTGTGGAGATGGGAGATGGTTCTTTGGAGAGAGGTTGATGGGCGGTGGAGGAAGCCTGTTGCTCAGACCCAGCAGCAGCAGATGGAGGGATCGTTCTGGCTGGGAGACTCGAGCTTACCACAGCAGCAACGGGCTGTAGTTTCTTCGAAGGCCTTTCCTCGGCGGTCGTCCTTCCCCGCTTCTTGCTTTTCTCCACCAGCTTCTCCTTGCTCTGGGTGGAGGATGATCCTGAGGCCTTCTTGGCCTGGGGAGGGACAACAGGTTCCCACTTGGCTTGGAGACGAGAGTCCTCCCATTCCGGGTTTGACTTCGCCATGGCCAGCAGGAATGGTCTGATCGCGAGATCAGAGGTTATGAGGGATTGGTCATTAATACCCAGCGACATGTTGAACTGTCGCTGATTCGACGGGAGCTTGATGGATTCGTTGAATGGGATAGCGTCTTCCCACTAAGCTCGTTCTATAACCGACTGGAAGATCAGAGAGATCTTCAGACAGAAGTTGAACTTCCTCTTGATGGTGATCAGGGTGTCACCGTCCTTATCCACGGAGGTCTTGAATTTTGCTGCTTCTGCTTTCATTCCAAGCACCAACAGCCTCCCCCAGTTCACTGGGAGGTTGTTGTAGACTGCAATCAGGATCTTGAATTTGTCGTGGGTCATCCTGTCATTCGTCCCCTTTTGGGAGAGCAAGACCTTGTGAATCACATCAAACAGCAGACGAAACTCAGGTTTTAGCCGAGTTCTTTGCATCCCCTTCATGTCGTTGGACACGGCCTGATCATCAACCGGCGGAAGAGTCATAGCTTGGAATGACTCCTCAATTAGATCGGAGGACATATCTGTGAATATGTCCTTGCCAGAATCCTGCAGATCATACGTCTTCAACACCGCCTCCAGCAGGTTGAAGGAATCGTCAACGATGACGTTGTCGGAGGCTCGAACGAAGATATCGGTCGAGGGAGTCTTTCACGTCCTCACGCCAGAAGGCGTAGAAAGCCAGGGTTTGCAGCGGCAGCATCTTCACCGGAATCTTGGTGACGATGCGGTGGAAAGGGCTGCATCTCTGCATTCTAGCAAAAACATCGTCTTAGGCCGGAATGGCCCATGTTGTTGTAGGTAAAATATGGTTCCTGCACAATGTGAGATTTGTAAAATTTCTTGGCGTGTTGCCATTTGAAGGAAACCTCTTGGCTTGAGGTAGAGGTTTGTTCTTCGATGAACATATTCTTTTTGAAAGTAGAGTGAAGAAATTAGGGTTTGGTGAATTGAGAATATGCAGAGAGAATAGGATGAAATATTATGGCAAAGATGGAGATAAAGTAATGAATGGGACGGAGGAATCCCTATTTATAGAAAAAGAGGAACGGTCTCGATCGTTTTGATCGAACGGTCAGGATTAATAGGATGTGCCGTCATCCACTTTCAATAAATGGTGATTTGACAATATGCACATTTTCGAGGCGCGTGGGAGGCGAAAAGTCGCGCGTGTGCAGAGGGGCACGACAGTTAATGCCCACTCGCGACTTTTCGTGTCTCACGTCCAGTCCTCACATTAATGCATCTCGATTGTCGAAGCATAAAACCCCAAAAAGGAAGTTTTGTTACACAAAAAGGGTAATCATTGCTTCTGACAAAATCTTCTCCAATGTAATGTTTGGATATATAGAGAATTAGAACAGACATGCAAGACATTAAATATCAAACATACTAAATGCCAATAATTTGATATAAATGCTCAAGGGAAATTTAAATAGATGAAGAGACAGTGAGTGATACAACTCACTGCCTTTACTTCCCCCTTGAGTGAGCAAGATAGTTGTAATTTTTCACAACGGCCTTCTACACAGATTGTGTAGTTCAGCTTGTGTTGATGACAGGTTGTTGTAGTGGTCAGTTAGTTGAGGGAGCTAGTTCTCCAGACTGACTGCAGTTTAACATGCCGAGCTTAACACATAGCATTTTGAAGCGCTCTTCTTGTAAGGGCTTTGTCAAAATGTCAGCTCGTTGTATATCAGTGTGGATCTTTTCCACAACAACATTCTTCTTTTCAACATGATCACGTATGAAGTGATGTCTCACTTCAACATGCTTGCAACGAGAATGAAGAATTGGATTTTGGGTGATAGCAATAGCACTTGAGCTGTCACAAAAGATGGGAACTTCTTTCACAATGACCTCATAGTCTTTGAGCTGTTGCTTTAGCCAGAGAATTTGAGCACAACAACTACCAGCTGTCATATATTCCGCCTCGGTTGTCGATGTTGCTACCAATGTCTGTTTCTTTGAGAACCAAGATATCGGCTTGTTCCCTAGAAATTGACAAGTACCAGACGTTGATTTCCGATCTAGCTTGCATCCAGCATAATCAAAATCTGAGTAGCCAGTTAGTTCTAAGTTGTCATCTCTAGGATACCATAATCCAAGATTGGCAGTTCCTTTGACATAACGAAGAACCTTCTTGGCTGCTTCCATGTGTGATTCCTTTGGATTAGCTTGATAGCGAGCACAAACACCAACTGCAAAAGTAATGTCAGGCCTACTAGCAGTTAGATATAATAAAGAGCCAATAATACCCCTGTATTGTGTTATGTTGGCAGGTTTTCCTTCGAGATCTTGATCAATCTTCCCATTTGCTAGCATTGGAATCTTGACAGGCTTGCTATCTTGAATTCCAAATTTTGCAATAAGATCATGAGTACATTTGGTTTGACTGATGAAAATCCCTTCATCTGACTGCTTTACCTGCAATCCTAGAAAGAAATTCATTTCCCCCATCATGGACATTTTGTATTTATCCTTCATGAGGTTACCAAATTTTTCACAGAGCTTGGGAGATTTAGATCCAAAAATAATATCATCAACATAAATTTGAACTAAAAGGATATTATCATTCACTTTGATAGTGAAGAGAGTTTTGTCGACGGAGCCGCGCTTGAATCCAGATTCTATGAGAAAGGTGGATAGCGTCTCGTACCAAGCTCGTGGAGCTTGTTTGAGTCCATACACGGCATTGTGTAGGCGATAGACCTTGCTAAAATCACCTTCTTCAAATCCAGGCGGTTGCTCGACATAGACTTCCTCTTCTAGAACTCCATTTAGGAATGCGCTCTTTACATCCATCTGATAGACTTTGAACTATTGGTGAGCTGCATAAGCTAGAAACAATTTGATAGCCTCCAATCTTGCAACTGGGGCAAACGTTTCATCGAAATCAATTCCTTCTTGTTGACAGTAGCCTTTAGCAACCAATCGAGCTTTGTTTCTGACAACTTCTCCAGATTCATCTCTCTTATTTTTGAACACCCATTTGACTCCAATAATGCCTTGATGATGAGGTCGATCTACTAGAGACCAAACTTCATTTCTTTTGAATTCATTTAGCTCTTCTTGCATAGCCTGAATCCAATCAGCGTCTTGTAGGGCTTCATTTGCATCTTTTGGCTCAATGAGAGATAAATAGCAGCTTAGAAGGGCACTTTCTCCATGCATCCTTCTTGTTCTCACTCCTTGGTTTGGGTTCCCAACAATGAGCTCTTGTGGGTGATCATCCACCCAGCGTCTTCTTCGAGTTTGTTCTTCTTGGGATATAACAAGCTCTTGTTCTGTAGCGGGTTCCTCAAACTCTGGATGCGAGACAGTTTCCTGTTTTTGATTGAAAGGATTAAGCTGCTCCATTTGATTTTCCAGATCAATAACAGCCTCAGTTTTTAATACTGAGTTAGAGGGATCAGCTTGAGTATTTCCAGCTGATGTATTACAGCTTGATGTACGAACATTACTTGCATCACTTCCCCCTTGCTGTGTGATCTTTGGATCAGATTGATCCTCTTCACTTTGATCAGATGGGCTCCAGATCAACATGTCTTTGATGAGATCGTTCTTTAATCTATTGAGCTCATCCTTATTGCCTGTATTAGTATCTCTATACAAGCAAGCAGATTCATCAAACACAACATGAGGTGTTACATCCACAGTGAGAGTTCTCTTATTATAGACTCGAAAGGCTTTGTTGATATCTGAATATCCTAAAAATACTCCTGGATCTGCCTTGCTTTCAAAGGTCTTTAACTGAGATTTCCCATTATTGTGAATGTAACACAAACATCCAAAAGCTTTAAAATACCTTAACCTTGGGAGCTTGTTGTTCCACAGCTCGTATGGAGTTTTCCCATGCCTGGTAGTGATAACAGGCCGATTCTGGGTATAACAAGCTGTATTGACAGCCTCTGCCCAGAACTTCATAGGAAGCTTCGTTTCTTCAAGCATTGTTCGAGCTGCTTCTTTTAAGGATCGATTCCTCCTTTCAACAACTCCGTTTTGTTGAGGTGTTCTTGCTGCTGATGTTTGATGATGGATTCCATTCTTCGTGCAATAATCCTCGATCATTGAATTTAGGAATTCTGTTCCTCTGTCTGTTCGAATGGAGATGATAGATTTTTCTTTTTGATTGCACAACTTGCTGAGCAGCGCAGGCAGCTTCTCCAAGGTCTCCTTTTTCTTAAATAAGAAAATAACCCACGTAAATCTAGAATAATCATCTATAACTACAAGAGTATATTTTCTACCGTTTATACTCAGGGGAGTGACTGGACCAAAGAGATCCATGTGGAGAAGCTCCAATATTCGACTTGAGCTTTGAGAGTTTATGATGGGAAAGGAGGCTCTTGTTTGCTTCCCAGCTTGACATGCATTGCATACATGATCTTTGTCGAATATCTGATCAGGGAGATCGTTGACCAGTTTGTTGCGCGCCAGCTTGTTGATAGCTTTGAAATTCAGATGGCTCAGTCTCTTGTGCCATAGCCAACTAGCTTCTAAATTTTCCTTTGTCACTAAGCAAGTTTCTTTTTCATCAGCCCATTGGACTATATACAATTTATCCTGCATGACTCCGGTAAGGAGGGTTTCTCCTTCCTCATTCTTCACAAGGCACTTGTTAGTAGTAAATTCTACTCGTTTACCACTCGAGCAGAATTGAGAGACTGAAAATAGATTATGATTAAGACCTTCAACAAAAGAAACATTATGGATAGTAGTTTTACCAACATTCTGTTCTCCATAACCTTTTGTTTTTCCTTTGGAGTTCCCTCCAAAAGTGACTTGAGGTCCATCTCGCTCGAGGTAGTTTGACAGCAGCATCTTGTCGCACGTCATGTGCTTGGAGCATCCGCTGTCAATGATCCATACAGCTCCTCGAGCTGTTTGGCTCCTTTGTAGAGCCTTTCCTACCTGCAATTAATTGAGCTTAGCAACCCACTTGAGATTGGGTGCTACATCTGTTGCTGTTGTTGTTGATTGAACAGCCTTGGGCCTCCAGACTTTGATCACGGGCTTGCTTCTATCCGAGGGAGTGGAAACAGCCGTCCTTTTCTTTGTGTTTGGTCTGGTGGCTCTTTTACTCTTCTTGGCTTGATGAGTGCATCTGTACCGAGATTGATGATACAGCTCATCATGGTAGAAGGGTTGATGATGCCATTGTTGATGATATGCAGACTGTGGATGGCACATACATCCTTGTGATCGGTGGGGATGATAGAGCTGTGGGTAGTAAGGCCTTTGATACTCTGCCTTCCTTGCTATCCTCTGTTGAACAACCTTGGGGACGAGCTTATTTTCCCTTTTCTTAGGAAGTGGAGGTCCTTCCTTCTTTTCTGTAGGTTGATCCCTTTTCAACAGATTTGGCTTTTGATGATTCTTTAAAAGAACAACCTGTGGCTGTTGAGCTGGATTCCTCAAGCTCATTATTTTATCGGGAATTAGCTTGTGATCCTGATTAGATACCTTCATATGTGGCTTTTTGAAGATCACTTTGTTGCTTAGGCCCTTTTCTTGTAGGTCCAATATACCCCAGACCACTTTTGTTCTTTGAACTTCTCTGCATGGCCTGTACTTCTTCTAGCTTCTTTCCACTCTTCTTTAGCTGACTCAATGTGATTTGCAGCTTCTGTTCCTTGAGTACTAATGATTCATGTCAAACCACTAAATCTGCAAGCTTGGAGGTAAGACTGTGTATCTCAGCATCCTTTGACTTTAGAGATTCATTCTTTTCAAGCTCTTTATCCTCCAGATTCTTTTCTCTTTGAGTTAGAATATTTATTTCCGACTTCAGATATTCTATTTCTCTTTCCTTTTTGGCATCATCGGGCAAACCTCTCTTCTAGAGCAGTTTTAAATTTTCCATTTTGAGCTATGAGCTCTGCATTGTCCTTGACAACCTCCTCAAATAGTTCAGCTAGTTCTGCATATTCCTTCAACTATTCTTTGATTCTTTCCCAAGACTCAGCCTCGGATAGATCTTCTTTCTCATCTGCACTTTCGTCGTTAGAGAAAGATAATTGAGCAGTTTTGGAAATTACCTTTGATGATTCAGTTTTTGAGGTTGTTCCTGATGAGTCTCCCACGAAGCTTTCATCTTCGTCCTCATCTTCAGAAGCAATATATCCCTCATCATCGCTCGTTGAGCTGTCAGAGAGATGAGCTTCTTTTGTAGCTTCTTCAGCTGGCAGAGCAGCTCGTTGTTCTTTGAGCTTCTTGTCTCGCTTGGCGCGAAGTTCCTCTCTTTCTGCCTTGGTTAGGTCAGGGCAATCTGTTTTGTAATGACATGGCCTACCACAACCAAAGCATGCACCCTCAAGTGTATTAGAGGAATTGAATTTAGAGGGCTTTGCATCGCTCTTCTTTCCAGAGCGATCATCATTTCGGTTTGAGTAACCTCGTTATTATCTTGATAGATTCTCTTGTATTTTGAGACTTTACCAAGAAGCTTTTCATTGCTTTTTGAGAACATGGCTACATCAATAGCCAGTTGGTCAATTTTCATGACCAAAGCCTCATCAATGGGTGAGGCGGTTGTTTCTTTCGTCTCATCTGCCTTGAAGGCAGCATCCTTTTCTTTCTTTTCATCAGCCTTTTTAGATGATTGAGGCTGTGATGATCCATGGATACGAATCATCTCATATTCATTTCCAATTAAAATATCGAAGAGATCCTCTGTGGAGAGAGTATTAAAATCAGGTCGAGATGGGAGAAGGGCTGAATTACATGCCAGTTGGCAGGTAGAGCTCTTGTAACCTTCAAATTCTTCTCACGTTGAGAATATTTGTTGGATTTTAGTGCCTCTATTTCGAGAACAATTTCAGTGAACCGAGTTTTTATCGATTCAATGTTTTCATTTTGCAACATTTTGAAGTCATCAAATTTGCTGCAAGCAATCGAGAGCTTGTTCTCTTTGATTTCTTCGGATCCTAGGCTTATAGCCTTGAGGGTATCCCACATCTCTTTTGATGTCTCAAGATTTCTGATTTTTGAAAGGTAGATACCTTTCACCGTGCTAGAGATGAGGCCTTTGGCAAAATTATCAAGCCCAGCCTCTTTTCTCTCTTCCGTAGTATAATTACAGGGATTTTTGAGTTTTTGTTTGTAACCAGCTTCACCAGGTGAAGTCCCGGTGATTTCTACTTTGACCAAAAACTTGAAAGAGTTTTTAGTATGCAAAGTAGCGGTCAAAAGAACCACTGCTCTGATTCCACTTGTTGGTCCCAGAAAGAGTTA